>OZ023155.1:29860309-30025309 GCA_963678695.2 Diplodus puntazzo
TGCTGTGTTATACCAATACACACCACATAGGCTACTTACAAACCTAACCCCAACCCCCCAAGTGTGTTTTGGGAATGAAGTTAAATGAAAAGAAGTATTTTAAAGTTTTAAGCAGGTATAAAAGATTAATTTAAAAAAAAAAACAACACAAATTTCCTAACCACTCCAGAAATTAAGCATTTGACACTAGTAAGTAAGCAAATGTTGTCTATTAATGTCTCGAACAACCCATTCTGACTCTGTAATCAGTATACTCAAAATATGGCAGCATGAAAGGCTTACATGTACACTGGCAAGGATAGGTGTTCACTGGTAATCCAATTTGAACTAATGCCCTGGCGAACGGATAGTAAGACTACAATCTTCATGGAGTAAGAGAAACACTCCTGCTATTTTCTATGTTTTCATAAGTTGATTGGAAACTAATTTGAATAATGCCTAAACAGGAAGAAATTGTAGCTCTAATTTTTTGCAAAGAGGCCCATTATCATATTCTACAGCATGGTCAGCATCCAGCACAACACAAAAGTTCCACACAGCCCCTTTAAACATTGTATTCATACAGTGTTTAAGGGACTGTGTGAAACATCCCAGCCACAGTTCGGCAACTTTAAAAATATCTAACAAATCCTCCACAGGCTTGTGCAAGCAACCAAGAGAGACGGGAAAGGTCTCTCACACGGCCAATAAAAAAGTGATTAATACATGTAAATTGCTACAAATTATTAAATGGAACCCCTTTAATAATGGATTCCAATGCCAAGTCAGTTACAGGTTAACACCCATTCTCAAAACAGTTCAAAACACTCACACACTAGATTTGCTAAAACATAATGTCTTTAATGCATAGTAGTGTGGGTGTAGGCTAAATACACAAAAGTGAATAAAGCTTTGAGCAATAGATGAAAAAAGCTAACTGTTAGCAACATTCAGAGGTTGTATTTAGCCATATAATAGCATACTTTGGCTGATGTATTAGAAGGGTTGGTTTGAAAAGTTTCTTTGGACATTTTGATATTTTTTGCAGTTCAAAATAATTGCCAGTGTCGTCTTTTGTTTTGCTGTAAATTAAAGCAAACTTCACTATTGTGACTGACCTCCATGGAATATTGACTCCTAACTACATATATACAGAATCATGGAGTCAGCTCTGTGTAAACCCAGACAATCAACACGTGCAGGTGTCTGCAAAATGTACTGCCTTTGTTTCTGTCATCCAACTGTTTTTCCACTTTGACTGTAACTGTGACTGTGTCTAAACTTGGCAAGGAGCAGCGCACCTGCGTAGAAAGGACTGGCAGGGAGGAAGTAATTCCACAGAGAGCAAAGAAATCCACTTTGTATAACCACTTTAAAACAGACTAAGTTGAATGACAGATTGACCACAGAAAGACAAAGTCCCTCTTGCTCACAGTGGCCTGCATGTCTCTGACATGAGTGAACATGGAAAAAAATTGATGAGGTTGGGTGAAACACTGCAGTACAGCTCAGTAAAGCGCTGATCCACCCTTGAAACAGAGCAAGAGGTTTCCATTACTCAGGGCTCAGCTGACTACTATAGCTCTGCACCGTGAGATCACAGAGTAGGTGAAGGAGCTTCAATTTTAGACTCACACAGGAAGTCTGCTCTGCGCTGAAACACAGACCTCACCAACACTTCAACCCCAAACTATTAGCAGTATTGTGGTGAACTCTGAAATGGATCTACTGTCAGCTACCCTTATGCAGAATAAGATAATATGTTGATGCAGTTATAAAATATCAACTTGCTAAAGCTAAGGTCTTAAAAGAAGAAGAGAAGATAGAGTGTGAGGTTTTATAGAAGAGACACAACTCAAAAGACATGTGTTTCTGATAAAGTTTTAGGTCTGAGAGCATCTGGCATTCATTGATTTTCACAGTGACCTGCCCAGCACGAATTTACCAAAAGCGCGACAGAGGATCACACTTTAGATTCAGCTTACTGGCTTTTCCATTAAATTTAGCCCCATTGAATACTTACTGTTTGAGTAAGGGAGAAGTGAGAAGACAATGGGGCTGGATCAATTTGTTTTGCAAGTATTACTAAGTTCTTTTGAGCTTCAAATGAAATACAAGTTACTATCAGTGATGATTGGTGGTGTGTCAAAAGGGATTAAAAAGACTATAAAAACTGAAGTTATAAGCAGTAAAGTTCTGATTAACAATTTCAGACTTAAAAACAGTCAAATTAAAGATTGAAATGTCAGGACACAGTGGGGTCCAAAAGTCTAAGTCTAAGTCTAAATCTTGAATATCGTCACATATCTAACCGTACAAAAATCAGAAAGGTTGAGCATGGAGAAGGGGGCAGTACATGGAACTCTAAAATGCTTGAAGGGTGGTATCCAAGCCACAATCAGACAGAACCAAAGTGACCACACGATCAGAGGATAATTCATCAGGCATAATTTGCATATCAAGCAAGGCTGCAGCAGCACTTTATCTGGAGACTTGGAGTTAGATTTCAGTTCCCTGCAAAAATAGACCTCAGACAATGATTGTATATAATATATCTTATATTTCTTTCTTTTTTTTGTTAGGGCCTGAACACCAACCAGTGAGAGGACCCCATTTTTTTCACCAAATTAATTGCTTTTGTTAGGGCTGTAACATATTCAAAAACACACAAAAAATTGCACACAATTCAACATTGTTGACGATTTATGTATTTTATGTGTGGGCAAAATGGCTCATTGCCTCCCCCTAAAAAGCAGCCCTAAATTGCCCCTACATGTTGGAAATTCGGTGCACTTACTGTATGTATCGCAATGAGACACAAAAAAACAAAAAGTTCTGTGGCCATGACCTAAAACCAACAGAAAATCAGTCATTTTAAATTTAGTGCTTAGCATGGTGACATGGTAGTTAGCACAGGTCATTTCTGTGTGGAGTTTGCATATTCTCCCTGTGCTTGTGTGGGTTTCCTTTGGTACTCCAGTTTCTCCTCGCATCATAAAACATTCTCCAGTCAGTGCCCTTTACCAAGGCACTGGCTAAGACATGGAGTTGGTCATTGCCCACTACTTTCACAGGATGGGTTAAATCCAGAATACCAGTTTCATTATGTTGTACATTACATAATATGGTTATATTATTATATGGCTCAGGTGGCAGAGCGGGTTGGACAATGTTCGGAGGGTCGGCGGTTCGATCCCTGTCCTTGCCACTTGTGTCATGGTCGTTGTGTCCTTGGGCAAGACACTTCACCCACCTTGCCTCGTGTGAATGTGTCTGACTGCTGTATGTTTGAGGTGCTGGTCGGAGGGGCCGCAGGCGCTGAATTGCAGCCACGCTTCCGTCAGTCTGCCCCAGGGCAGCTGTGGCTACTATCGTAGTTTACCACCACCAGTATGACTGTGTGTGAATAATCCATTTTTTTTTTTCAGTTTTTTTTAAAAACATTTTTTTTTGCGAGGCTGTGGCAGGCAACATCGATTTTCACCAGGAAACGGGAAGTTATTGTAAATCCAATGTACATGGTTAAATCTTCAAACCAAACTTCATATGTTGGATGAGGTTTCAGCCCTGGAGACGCCTACATACCTATATTCTACATTAATCGAAGTAATGCTCCCTCTGCCTGGAGCATGTTACAGAAATCTTTGAAACAAAATGAGTTGGTCTCAATGAACACTTTTAAGGGGAAATTGGATGACCTGGAGGCAGAAACATGTAGCTGTAGATGTTTTACCTGAGGCTTTTATTATTTTAGCTGACCTTGAAATGTTTACTGTTTTGGATGCTTTTTTAATGTTTGTCTCCACCTTGTGTTTGTGTGTATGTATGACTATGCTGCTACCTGTCTTGGCCAGGACACTCTTGTAAAAGAGATTTTTAATCTCAATGAGTCTTTTCCTGGTTAAATAAAGGTTAAATGAAATCAAATATATATTTTGTTACAGTCATTACGCCATCTAGTGGCAACGGGAAATTATATTTTTCTATGCGTCTTACAACAGCCCGCTGCATGAAATCCAGTGCACATACCTATCATACCTTCAGCCAAAAGACAGTATCTTGGAGCCACTACCCCAACCAAGAACGCTATGATTATACCTAGACACAGCCATGGAGGCCAAGTTTCATTAATTTCTAGGACAGCTGCTCAGTGGCACATGGACTCGACTGTCTTTCACATAGCTTCAACATTGTAGGGCCCATAGAGTGTATGGATTGGAGACTTCCCCCGATCGAGCCAGCGAACTTCAGGTTTAGCATTTGGCTAACTTGAATGGGGATAAAATAATATAATCATACAGCTCTTCTAGACTTTGCAAATTTTGTTGGAGTGAATGGATCAAATTCTGACAGTGAAACGAGTCATTCGATGGGTGTTGTCACTCTCAAAAAAACGTATCCACTGTTTTACAAACACTTTTCACAGTGTAAGCTGCCCCAAACTTTGCGTGTTGGATCAGAATCATCGTGCCATCTAGTGGCACCAGTACATTTCCTTTTTTTGTTTTTATACCTCTGTGTTACTGCTATCTATGGAGGACTAAACCTGACTTAAGTATAAATAAATAAATAAATGTATAAATAAATGCAGAAATAAATAAATAAATGCAGAAATACATAAATAAATGTAAAAATAAATAAATAAATGCAGAAATAAATGAATAAATAAATAAATGCTGAAATAAATGTACAAATAAATAAATAAAAGAATTAATAAAAGAATAAATAAATAAATGCTTTATATTTATTTCTATATTTCTGTTCACCTACATTTATTTATTTCTGCATTTCTGTGTCCATATGTTAATGAGGTAGGAGGTCCTAACCTCAGTCAAGAGCATGATTGGTTACAGGAGTGTGCTTGATGAGGGTCTACTACTTCTGCCTTACTAGCGGCGCTGATTCCTGTACAGGAATGTTGCTGGTTACCAGCAAGCCCGCTCAGCTAACTGTTAGCTGCAGTTGTTGACATTTGTTATTCATGTAGCTCTGGTTTAGTAATGAATTTGACTGGCGTTCATTTTAACTTGCGAGGGTCCCAGATGTGCTGGTGGTGTGGTTTGAGAATCCCGTCTGGACAGGGGTCCTCAGCCATGTCCACTAACCAGGAAAAACATTCTGCTCATCGCTCCAAGTCATGTATATGTGTTTTTGTTTTGACGTGGCTTGAACACTTCTATCCACACGGAGATGCCGGGGCTGCGACCTGCAAACCACTGTTAGACGAGCGCTACCGAGCACAAATCGTCCAAATGTGCATGTTGTCGGTCTCATATCTTTGTCGTGAATGTCTGTACTCTTAAACAACTCATGGGTGGAACAGTATGAGGCATTTGTTCACGTTGAGCGGCTCGAGAGCGGCGTGGAGACCGCTGTTAGCAGTTAGCTGTTGGCTGAGAGCGCAGCGTCCAGGTTAACTTGTGACACCTGTTACCATCGAGAGTCAGATACATGTCTGGACTTTCCTATGAACCGTTGTCACTACTGGTGTTTGTATCACAGGTCGATCTGGACGTCTCACGATTTGCCACAGCTGACTGACCGCATGCTGAGTTTGGGCTGGATGTCAACGTACTCTGCAGACTGTTTGACCAGCAGGCTGTATGACAGTGTACAGTTTTCACACAGACTTGGCTTCAGCTTAATAACAATGTATGCGGCTCGGAACGATGGCTTTAAGTAACCATTTGAACGCAGTGTGGAATGAAAGAAATACCCGATGGTAACCGGTGTCACAAGTTAACCTGGACGCTGCACTACAGCGAGCAGCTAACTGCTAACATAACAACTAACATAACAGCTAACAGCGGTCTCCACGCCGCTCTCAAGCCGCTCGGCGCTGTAGCGCAGCGTCCAGGTTAACTTGTGACACCGGTTACCATCGGGTATTTCTTTCATTCCGCACTGTTCTTAGTACATAGCCTGTTTCTAAATACAAATGGTGTCACACAGCATACAAACTTTCTTTATTCTGAACTCACATGTGTAGATAATGTTACATGGAATACCTTTATCAGTCAAAAAGGCACATCACATCAGCAATATGAATTTGCAGTTTTCATGTGTGCTGGAATTAGTTATCATTTTCACTACTGACTATTCTCTCTTTTTCATAACGTCAAATATCCATCACAATTTCCCAGACAGCATGTTTTTTGTCAAAGTAACAGTTCAAAACCCCAAAGATATTCGCTTTATGAGATATGAAAAGTAACAAATCCTCACATTGGAGACTGGAAGATTGGAATATTTGACATTCGTACTTAAGTTACTTAAATGTTAATCTTTCTTCAAAATAAATTCCAATTCATTTTCTGTTAATCATTTTTCAGCCCTATTTTCTCCAGCTGACTCTGGAACTTTGCAACAAACCAGCGTTACAGCATTCTCCTAAACAACTGAAGTATCTGGGGACTTGTTTAAAACGTTAAAAAAATTAATGAAATGCGTGTGTAATGGGTGTGGTAATATAAAATAAATCAGGAAATCAATTTTTCAAGTAAATCATGTGAGGATATTCACAATATCCCAATATTGGAAATTCACCACCATCAACTGACACTGAAACACTGAAACTTTAAATAACAAACTTGATCATCAGAAATAACATATCAAATAATAGAAAGCAATCACCCAAACTCATAACCTGTGAACTTAGACAGGGAGAGATAAGTGGTCGGCTCATTTGCTATTATGCTAACTTTGCGCAACCTTTCAAGGGGACACCGACAAGCGCTCACAAAAAAAATTCTCTTGACAAACCATAAAATCCAAATAAGATCCAAAAATAGCTAGCTGATTACAGCTAGACCAACTTCTCTGACAAACATTTAGAATGGCAACCATATAAATTATCTAAAATTAGCCAGACTAATGAAGCATTGCTGCATAAGTATGCATGAGCTGTTACTGGTTACTATCAGTAGCTATCAGCTGACTAGCCGTGTCCAGTCATATATGCATGTGTACTGTAAAGATGTGAGCTTTTCCATCAGCTAGGTTTGGTGGAAATCACTAAACACAACCCCAACCCCAAAAAACTTGGGACGCTGTATAAAAAACATATTAAAAGAAAATAAAAAAATTGCACATGAACTGTGTTGACATTCTTTTAATTGTTCTTGAGACCATGTGGTAATATCCTTTATATAATCATGTTTTTCACAAAGTGTTGAACCTCATCTCAACTCTGCTTGTGAACAACTGAGCCTTTTGAAGATCCTTTCAGACCCTGGGTTTGGGGGATGGGACAATATAAGAAAATATTTTATTGTGAATCATGATAAAAAAACAACCAGGATTAGTTGATGGTGGTGAATTTCCAATATTGGGATATTGTGAATATCCTCACATGATTTACTTGAAAAATTGATTTCCTGATTTATTTTATATTACCACACCCATTACACACGCATTTCATTAATTTTTTTAACGTTTTAAACAAGTCCCCAGATACTTCAGTTGTTTAGGAGAATGCTGTAACGCTGGTTTGTTGCAAAGTTCCAGAGTATTTGTAATGAAGTTTGGACACCACTTCATGGACTGGACTTGCTCCAGGGCATTTTCTTCTAGGGCACTAGAGCAAGTCTGCGTGTGTGTGTGTGTGTGTGCATGCACATGTGTGTGTGTGACATAAGCAAGCACAAGTACATTATTTCACTATTTCTGTTTAATGCAAAACAAATAAATGTAATCCTGTGTGCACAAAGTACAAATGTCTTCAAAAAGAACATTTTCCGAATATTCTTACCTATTGGAGGTATTAGTCCCTGCAAGGACACAAATTCCAGAGCACACACACACACACACACACACACACACACACACACACACACACACACACACACACACACACACACACACACACACACACACACACATATTCACCACTGAGGACTCTTTCTTTTTCATAAAGGCACTTTCCCAGAAATTGCCATTGGTGCCCCAGTAAGAAGATGTGCATACACACACATCCATTGTGTAGCAGAGGCCTGAATAGCGGAATGTTAATGAGAGAGGGTTAATAGTTTTCTGCCTGACACATAATGTAGCAGACTGTTTCCTCTTTACTGAATGGCTCAGGCATGTCATGCTGCACTGTAGGTCAGAGTGATGGCGAGAAAAGGATGACTCACAAAGCTGAGACAAAAGATTAACATGGAAGGACCACAGTTGTTTTTGTGGTGAAAGGTAAAGGCAGAATGTGGAGTAGAGACGAGGAGAGTGGGAAATTAGAAAATTAAAAATAAAGACAAAGATAAGAGCAAAACAGCTGTATATGGGCAACAAGTGGTGGGTGGTCATATTAGCACACATGCCAGTTGTGAACATGAAGCATGGGTTTTAGTTCAGCTTTAGGCATTAGAGTACAATATCCAAACAGAACTATTTCTAAACCAGATAAGTAAAAACTAATAATGAATTCTCCTGTTAGCACATCACACATTCTGAGCTTTAATGCAAATGATTAGATCTGTCTCCTTCCATTATCAAACAAATTCCCAGGTAATGTCACCTTTTTCATAGCATCGCTTATCCGTGTACAAAATGTAGTGAGATGGCAGAGTCACTGTAAAACTTAATAACACACTGCGACCGAGTGACTTTTTCTAACAAACAAGATGTTTCGTATCAAATGTATCACAGCAACAAAAAAAAGCCATCCCACCACAGATAATTGGTGCTATAAATATGTTTAAATTGTTGTCTAATGTAGTATCTGATCTAAGGACTGACAGGTGACGTTGAATGAAAAGGGAATGCGATGCAGGACTCAAGTCACACCACCAAACATCCACTCGTATTGCAGTTCTGACAAAAACTATACATAAACAGATCAAAGCAAAGTAATGAAAGGTGCAGCCTCTGAAAGTCATCAATAAGACCAAGCCCACATAGCTCTGTTGTTCCAATCTGAAGTGAAACTCTGGCAAGTCACAAATCTGGAAATATGACTGTTGTAGTGTATTAATATGTATACCTGGTAGAGACTATTTATACATAGGCTTTATTTTAACTATGGCGCATATACATTGGATCAATTGGAATTCATATTATTAATCACCATCTGATAATAAAATTATGATAATACAGATCCACCAGGGGATGGAAACATCTACATGTTTTAACACAAGCCTTATTAGTACAATTACTATGGAATATGAAACAATCTGTCTTTGTTCACTAAATCTGAGCCATTCTTACCCTCAGGTATGATTAAACTACAGGTCATGAACATCTTTTTAAAATGCAAGAATGTGAAATCATTAGTTCTCTTACTGGCTGAAAAACTCAATTTCTAGCTAAAGTCATGTATAGCCTCAATTTAACTTGCATCTTGAGCATTTTTTATCTTGATTAAGTCACAGGTAAAATCGTCTCACTATATAAGAACAAAACATTTTTAAGTAGGCTACTCTTTAAATTTGTGTTGTAGCTGTTGTGGTTTACAGCCTAAGTAGTGTGTCGTGAAGAGTGATTCTAGCAGGACCAGTTTTGAAAAAGAAAAAGAGAAGGGCTGCATCCTATCATCAGATTCTGATTGGGATGGAGAATGCAGTTAAATAACTTTTCTTAAACATTACCATTAAAGGGTGGGGTACAACATGCTTGAAAAACATGTTTGCAACAAGTTCCCTACATGCTGTAGACCAATACAGTATCTCTCTACTTGACTTCCCCTTTCTAGTAAGTTGGCTTCCTCAAAATGCCAAATTCTTATAGAGGCATGGAGTTGATCAGCTGTTACATGAGCCAACTGTAGAATATGTATCACACAGGGACTTCTATGATTTAAGGATACTTCTGAGCCACAAATCATTACAGCAGTCTGTCTTAGGAGATAAAATACTGTATATATCTTTGTGCATGAGCATCTAGCCAAAGCAAATCACACACAAACAGGAAACGTTGTTAACACTTATCACACATTCGTCCATCACGATGAATCCACCAAAGGTACAGCCACATAAGTAGTTTCTGTATTCGTGAAATGTTAACCTTTAACACGTTTCCTTCAGTCCTGTCCACTGAAATGAACCCTGCTGGGGCATCACTCTGTTGAGATAAAATTAACCTAAGTGATAGATGGAGATTGTAATAATGCCGAACGTTTTAGAGGACCCATCTGACTCAACCGAGGTCTTAATTTCTGTTTTAAAGATTAAGTGGGTACACGTCCAAACATAGCTACAATAAAAAAAAAGATTGATGAACGGAGTTTGCAGTTTTCTCTACAGTTGTCGTCGCCAGAGTTTCGTATGAAATTTCACTAACAAGTTAATGCAAGAGATTGACAGGTGGGCAGGTGCTTTATGCTAGAAAGTGTTTGAGCGTTGATTTAAGATGACTGTGGCAGGCAGGCAAGGCAGACAGGCATGCGTCGTTGTAAACCTAAACATACGTCTTTCTCTCGAGACTATTAGGCTTTCGTGTATCTCCAACATCGGGCCGAATTCGCGCTGCCACCTTGTCTACGGGCCACAACTTCGCTCTGATGACCTGGTCGCGTCCTGCACATAATTATATTCTCGAGGTTTATCACATAGGATAGTGAAAAGTGTCACTCACAAAACGTCCTCAAAATTACGACCCGACATTGCAAACACAACTACAATGTATCTTTTGCAATGTATCTGCGACAAAAAGCAAAGCAGCAGAGGCTACACAGTGGAACTGAAGTGACTACTCACATCTTCCATGATGAAGGACCAGAATCCGTTATGTGAGCGGAACTAAATGTAAAAACTCGACGTCGCCTTTATACTCCTCAGAAACAGTTCACTTCTTCCCCATCGGTCGGCAACTGACACATCTCCGACAGCACGCCCAACTTAAGAAAATAAGGAACCGAGTTTTTTATGACACCAAAGGTCGTCTCTTCCTCTTCTGCTCAGAGAAAAAAAAGTTGTAAGAGAAAGTTTAGTTTCCGGTTGAACTGCCTTCACACTCTTGAATCGAGTCGAGGAGGAGCATCGCGATCAACAGCCAGCAGCGCCTGAACGCATCATCTGAGGCTTCTAAATCCAGACTTCAGTGAAATTTAGACGACATGGGTTCCCCTGTCTCAGCGAGATGATAAACGAAATCAAACTGCAAACGGCAGCAAGTGCAGCATCCCTTTCTTGGGCAAACGTGTTGTAATTTGACTTGAGGCTTTCATTTTAAGCCTTTTTACCATCTTTGTCAGCACATGGAAGCTGCCGGATGATGAACATTATAGTGGCCTCTCATGTTACTACACTCAACACTTCCTGGTAGGTGTGGTGGTGTGAGGGGATGTTTACAATTTGCAATGAAGTATTAAAGACAGACAGGGCCGGAAGAAATACCAACATCAAACATTCTACATTTTCTATGTAGTACAGGGTACTACAAGAATATTTTGAAAAATTACCCCTTAAATGATGACTTTGAGATTAAGATACATACATTTCATACACTTTAGTATATTACAATACAGCCTATTAAGACTAAAGACAACCTACACAGGTAGAATAGAAAAGTAGTCTATATACGCTAGACTGAAGTTGTGAAATATAAAGGCCATCATGATAATTTGGCAATGGAACAATTACACCTCTCTTTTTTTCTCAGTCTCCTTTCCAGTACATAAGTTCAGCTTTGCCTGACATAGTCTTTTCATTTTCACCTGTCAGTAAATAAAGTAAACACATGGTCAGCTGATATGCATGCTACCTCTGTCTGCTAAAACTAAGTCTAGTGATGTGTCGGTCGCGAACGAAACGGCTCTTAGAGCTGGCTCTTTGAGGTGAACGATCGGGGCAGGTTTTGTGCCAATGTAGGTATCCCCGACAGAAATTGTTTCCCCCTCGCTTCATTCAGCGAAGGCGCTTGCTTTCACCCAAGTAAATTAAAACTAACAATTGCATTGTTTAATTCAATGTTCTGGTGTTGTAATTATCTACGAGGTTTTGTAACATGGCCCGCCCTTCAAAATAAATGCTTTTATTCTTTTGTACGTCGTAATGTCGTACTACGTACTGAGCGGTCACACCAAGGTAATAATTTACTCGTGTGATTTGACATATAACACGCTGTAATTCAAGTCCTTTTATGGAATTTGTCGAACTAAATAAACGTCGATATCCAAAATCAAGATCACTGTGATTGTTTTCTGGCTTCAATTACGTCTATTAAATCTACTTCACTCGAAATGTACTATAGTAGACGGATGAAGCCTGACCATCAAATGATTTATTTTATGTGTACTTCAGATACTAATCTATAACTTCTGTGATTATGAACACGTTTCTTCTCTTCTAGCCAAAGATATGGGGGAAACATATTATTTCAGACTGTTTACCTGTCTGCCAGAATTTGCACCCCCCCCCCAAAAAAATGGACAGATGAAGCCTGACCATCAAATGAGTTATTTTATGTGTACTTCAGATACTACTCTATAACCTCTGTGATTATGAACAAGTTTCTTCTCTTCTAGACAAAGTTATGGAGGGGAGGGAGGGAACATATTATTTCAGACTGTTACCTGTCTGCCAGAATTTGTATCCCCTCCCTCAAAATGGACAGATGAAGCCTGACCATCAAATGATTTATGTTATGTGTACTTCTAATACTACTATATAACCTCTGTGATTATGAACAAGTTTCTTCTCTTCTAGAATAAATGAGGACAGACTATGTACACTAACTGAAACTGAACAGAATTGAGAACAAAAATAAATAAATAAATAAATAAATACATGAATACATGAATAAAAGGTAAAAGTCATGGAAACATATAAGACTAGAATAACTGACATACACACCACTTATCAACATACACACACTACTAATCAATGTCACACAATGGAAAGAGAATGAACAAATAGGGAGAGAACAAACTCTATCTGTAGTTGCAGCAGGGTTGGATTCACAGGGGGAGGGTTCGGAGAGATGAGAACTGGAGATGGTGAAGGCCATTGTGAACAACACAGATATGGTCTAATGTGGACGCTCCTCTCTTTTCACTACAGAATGGAGAGATATAGAAGATCTTTTGTCTTTTGCACCCACAGGCTTCACGCTTAAATTTTTCAATTAATGGCAAATGGGCTGTCTGAGTATTGAATTTCCCTTTGGGGATAAATAAAGTCATAAATGTGATATAACACACACACATACACACACACACACACACACACACACACACACACACACACACTACTATATATCTATATATAGTATATATACACACACACTTACATAAGTAAGTAGAACTTACATAACAGATAGAACCTATACATCACAGGCAAGACAAGACAAGTAAAATAGAAAAATCCAACATAATGCTACAACAGAAATCTCAATGTTTTTGTCATAACAGAACACGTTTGATGAATTCCCTAGTTGTTAATTGATTTTGTTACCCAATTCTGGTCTGTGTCATGCTCCTCTTCCCCACAGTAGTGACACCTGTCTTTGAGGTCATCTATAAAGAAAAAAAAAGGAGGGAAACTTTTTATCAATCAATTTTCAATTTATCTATTTACTGATGGTTTTTAACTTGGCTATCTATCTATCTATCTATCTATCTATCTATCTATCTATCTATCTATCTATCTATCTATCTATCTACATTGTCATACTATTTAGGTAACTTTAGACAAATTCAGATAACCTCAAAAGATGCTTTTATAGCATATCAGGACAATTCTTTGGGTTGTTTAAACATCCCGGAATAGCATATTACTTACCAGTCTTTAGGAGAAGAGTGGTTGCAAGTTGCAGTCTGTGCTCGTTTACTGCTTTTTCTGTGGCTGGAAAAGCAACTGTTTGCCCTTTCATGAGTTTTTTAGCAAACTGAAAAAGACATAGCAAGATATTTACATTACATAAAGGTTCCAAATCTAATAACAGAGACACAGAGGCAATTCTGTCACACAGAAAACATTTTTTTTTTGTTTTTGATGTTAATGCAAGCAGGACACACACATTTTTGGATGTAACAAAACTTTGTCTATTTTCAATTGACAGTGAACATACTTACACGTTGAAATGTTTATTTTTAACAGCTGTCTATACCTTGTTATTTGCAAAAATGTCATGTGTGGACTCCCCCAGTGGATCCAGGAAGAGGGTCTTCTTTTCTCTGGGGTAGATGACCTAAAGTTTAAAAAAATAAAATTACATGTTGTTTCTTTACTTACACAAATGTCTTATGAAACATATGCACTTAAGCTTTCTTCAGTTATATAATGCAGTTGCAGACTTATATGATAACTAATAATTTTTACCGCCAGTTTCCAGTGGTGATGCTCATTTATGATCCCAACAATAATGTCATACTGCTGGGGTTTCATCTATAAAAAATGTTGTGAAAATGCCAATGTCTACAAGACATTAACTAAAATGTGAAAAAGATAGCTCAAACAGTTGCTCAAAGAAATAGCTCACTCAAAATATTAATATTTCAATTAATATAAATAAAAATCCTTAGATTCAGATTCAATATACCTTGAGTCTTTGAGTGCCTCTGTTCCACATTTTGGTCATGGATAGGAATCTATGAATGCTGCTTTTCCTGTATTCAGGTCATTGCATTCATGGACCATGACAGAGAGGTATGCATTGATTGCCTTAAGAAAAATTCAATATATCATTTTCCAGAAAAAAACATTGCTAGCTCTATAGCAGTCTGATAAAATAAGAACATTGTACCTCACTTTCCATCTCCATGTTGGGACCAACTTGGTAAATGTCCCAGTAAAATATTTTGTAGGCCCCTATTTTTGAGAGGAGGACATGGGCCTTTTTTCCCGCCCAGGCATCTTGTACATCTGCGCGAAATAATACAAGAATGATAAAAGAATCTAGTAAATTGAAGTGGTAATTAAAATCAATCAGCAGCTGATGGTGGTCAATCAGGGCTGCAGCTGATGGTGGTGTGGCAGGTGATGGGGCTGCAGGTGATGGTACTGCAGCTGACAGTGGTGCTGCAGCTGACGGTGGTGCGGCAGGTTATGGGGCTGCAGGTGATGGTGCAGCAGCTGACGGTAGTGTGACAGGTGAAGGGACTGCGGGTGATGGCAGGCAGCTGACGGTGGTGTGGCAGGTGATGGGGCTGCAGGTGATGGGGTTGCAGCTGACGGTGGTGCTGCAGCTGACGGTGGTGCGGCAGGTGATGGGGCAGCAGCTGACGGTGGTGCGGCAGGTGATGGGGCTGCGAGTGATGAGGCTGCAGCTAACGGTGGTGCGGCAGGCGATGGGGCAGCAGCTGACTGTGGTGCAGCAGGTGATGGGGCTGCAGGGGATGGGGATGATGGAGCAACCACTGAAGCTTTTACCTGCTTTTTATCCTCTCAGTGTGGCACTCTTGGTGTGTCAGCTATGTAGAGCTTCAAATGATCACTGTTGATTTTGGGGAAGACCCCTTCGCCCCTTTGTCATCCACAAGAACACTTTTCCCCTGGATTGCCACAATTTCGTATGGTCCCGTCCAACTTCCCCTCCTTCCTCTGTTGGCTCCTAATATTCTGTCTCGAAACTTTGTCCCCAACTTTAAAGACAGGTGTTTTGCCACTAGAGTGACAATATTATTGCCATATTATTTATTTATCCATTATAAATAAATAAATTAATTAATAATGACTATCACATATATGTTGTTTTTGTTTGTTTATTCTAAGCCCTCTTTAAATTTTCCTGCAGGGCAGTCTCTCTGCATCATTTACTACATCAAATCAGATTTCTTACACCTAATTACTGACGTAAAGGCAGGAACACACCGGCCCAACCGTTGGACGTCTGAAGCGTTTGGGGAGACTCGGACGAGGTCGGGAACAAATATGTTTGGTGTGTTCAGCTGTGTCGGAAGCTTTCGGAGCCGCGCAGACGTTGTCGGATCCGATTCAGCATCCGAAGTCTGAGAAGGTGGGCTGTCGGATGTCTGAGCCATTGGATTCTCTGATTGGCGGTGTCCTAGCGAATCAGCGCGGTGTGTGGGAGGGGCGGAAGTGACGATGGTGTCGTCTTCGTATCATAACGAGCCCGAGCTCGAGAGCACACAACGTGAGTATCAGCCTAACCATAGTCATCTTTTACGTATGCCAAGTATTTAGTCCACAAACATCTTCTTGGGTTGGACGAATACTGAATCACTACTGTGTGCGCTTTGTTTTTCTTTGCACTCCATTCCACACTTTGTTCCGTCATTTCCTGTTTTCGTGTTTTGGATTACTGGCATGAAACTAGCGCCACCCGCTGTTAAGGAGGCTTATTGCATCTTGCGCAGGCGCAGAACGTACACGCTACAGTGGAGTAGGCAGCACGTCGAAGCAGTGTGTTCAATTAAACATTTCTGCCAAACGGGTCAGACGAGAGGCAACAGAGTGGTCAGAGAGTGGTCGGATAAGGCAGTTGGGCATCTGGGCGGTGTGTGGGGGCCTTAACTCATGATACAGAGGACAATAAAATACAGTGTAACTCATTTTCAATTTCATTAATATCTCTGGAATTGTTTCGCCCTATTCTGTAACATTTGTCCTTTTATGTTTAACTTACCTAGAGTTTATTTTGGCCCTTGTTTTTTCTTGTCCTTTAACAATGCTTTCTTGAACAAGTTCCAGGACCTCTTCCTGTCTTTTAATGTGCTGTGACAGGTCCTCCTCAGCCATTACCTCCTCCACAGTGCTGTCAAGCTTTGAACAAACACATTTGCTGTTATAATTAAACACTTACATAAATCTGAGTTTTGAACCTGTATTATTACTACGTCTTGATAGACAAACAAACCAACCTTGTAGTGTTCAGGAACCTGTGTTGGATACCGGGCCTCTCTCCCAAACATCATAAAATAGGGCGACTATTTTGTGGTCATTTGTTTTTTAGTTCGAAGACCAAACATCACCACATCCAGATAGTCATCCCATTTATCTGAATGCACGCCAACTAATTTGCTCAGGGCTCTGAGAATAAAGGACATTTCAAAATATTGATACATGTGATTAGAATAATATTTCCAAATTGTATTACTCCACATGACTTTTAGGTGGAAATGCACACTTTAAAAGTAATATAAACAAATGCATTAAATGACAACTATCAAATCTTTGTGTATCATAACAAAGATTCACCTCTGAATTGTTCCATTCAGCCGCTCGACCAATCCATTCATTTGAGGATGGTAAGGTGAACACAGGCTTCTTATGATGTTAAAGATTTTGCACATTCCATCGTTTTTTTTTAAACCATACACTATTGTCATGTTTCACACATATTGCCAAAACTAAATTAACAAGATGTCAGAACGAAAATAAGGTGCTATATGAATTGAAACACTACAAGATAATAATTAAAAGAGCTTTATAAAAAGAGTATGTATTATATCAACAACATGTAGCCAATTTCTGCCTATGACTGAAGTACTTACGACATTGACGAACTCTCTCCCCTGGTCAGTCAGAATCCTTTTGGGGGCTTCAAATTGGTGGACAAATTTAACGATACATTCTGTGACTTCTTTGGCTGACTTTGATTTCAACGGGTAAGTCTGTGGCCATTTTGTGAAGTAGTCTGTCATGACACAGATGTACTGACATCCATTTTGGGTGCATGACAGTTTGCCAATGAGGTTCATCCCGACTAGTTCAAATGGCTGAGAAACCTTACATCGAAAGAGATTTTCCCATTAAAGTAGTTTACTTCCAGGAACACTACTTACTTTATAATTCATAGTTTATAAATATACATTTAAGAGATTTCTAAACTATCAAAATATGTGATATAAAATCTTTTTAAAAACTTTTTTTTAAATCAAGCAAAAGTCTTGTAACATTACCTACATGTTTTGCAGTTTGGATGAACTAACCTTTATGGGAGTATATTCAGCAGGCTTTTTTAATGACACCCCGCCAGCCTGGCATGATGTACATTGGTAAACCTGATGATGACGTTATGTAAAAGTCAAAGGCAACTTATCAATGAACACATGTAATTTAAATACGAGGGTAAAGATTTTTTTTTTTTTAAGAAAAAAAAAAGAAAAAGTTTCATTATAAGCCTCATCATAGAATACTTATATATGGTTTGGACATATTGTGGACTTACCCACTTATTGATGTCTACAGACATCCCTGGCCAGTAGAATCTTTTGGAGATGCTTTCTCGTGTTTTGGTCTGACCAGTGTGTGCCCCAATAGAGCTATCATTGAAGTCTTGAAATATTTTACTGGCTTCATCGGCACCACAGACCACTTTAGTCTTTATGCTTCTGGCTGCGCCTTTATATCGCCAGTAGTATAGCTCTCCTCCCAAATGGAAGCAATAAATTGGATTGGAAGATATGGTATACATTACATCTATAGACTATTGGTACCAAGACATTTTTCTTGCAATAATCATGCTACTATCACATCTCTCTAACACATTATAGAACCAGCAAGAAGTACTGAATATACTAAGTAACTACATTTACTTATGTTATGTTTATAAGGTACTTGTACTTTCCACCCCACTCCATTTATTCGACAACTTGGCTACGTTTCAGGTAAAGATTTTACATACAACATAATCATGATCCAATAAGTCGCATTGCATTAATAAAACATTAAAGCACTCGTTCCAAAACTCTTTGGCTATTTAATATAAGTCAGTCTGAATGTCTGCAAAAGGAGTCATTTTACTTAAATGCTTAAAGAACTTGGTTATAATGAAGTGGATACTTTTACAGTGTGTTATTGATACTGTAGGAGCCATTGTTTTAAAACGTGTTAAAAACGAGTCCCATCCCGCACCCAGCAGAGTGGCTTATTGGTAGGGAAGTCGCTACAGGTACGTTTACTTAACGGTCTGTCTGTATGTAAAGGTCAAATAGTACGTTTTCATACTTTCATAAATTGGACATTTTGCTGATTAATTGGGTCCAAGGAAGACCTAAGGCCAAAAAAACGAGTGTTGGTGCTATCCATTAACAGTAAATAATCAGGATCTCCTTTGTGTTGTGAATAGTTTATTGTTGCTTGTCTTATCTTACCTTCAACGACGTACAAAGACGCTTTTCTCCGAAGAATACATTTATCTCTTTTAGATAAATTCTCCGGGTATTCATTTTTAAGTTTGTAATTAACAATCAGCGTGTAGTCTTTCGGGTCCATTATCTATCAGCTTTAAGCAAATAGTTTTTTTTACCCGTGACACCTTGACAAAACTGTGCGCACTTTACTGACTCCTCCTCACACCCTCTTGACCTCGCCAAATTTGCCTAAGTAATTGCTGGGATCACCAAGCTTCATCTGTCCGTTTTGAGGCGGGGATACAAATTCTGGCAGACAGGTTAACAGTCTGAAATAATATGTTTCCCTCCCCAATAACTTTGGCTAGAAGAGAAGAAACGTGTTCATAATCACAAAGGTTATAGAGTAGTAGCTGAAGTACACACAAAATAAATCATTTGATGGTCAGGCTTCATCTGTTCATTTTGAGGGGGGGATACAAATTCTGGCAGACAGGTAAACAGTCAGAAATAATATGTTTCCCCCCATATCTTTGGCTAGAAGAGAAGAAACTTGTTCATAGTCACAGAGATTATAGAGTAGTATCTGAAGTACACATAAAATAAATCATTTGATGGTCAGACTTCATCCGTCTACTACAGAACATTTCGAGTGAAGTAGATTTAATAGATGTAATTGAAGCCAGAAAACAATGACAGTGATCTTGATTTTGGATATCGACGTTTATTTAGTTCGACAAATTCCATACCAGGACTTGAATTACAGCGTGTTATATGTCAAATCACATGAGGAAATTATTATCTTGGTTTTTCCATTCAGTACGTAGTATGACGTTACGACGTACAAAAGAATGAAAACATTTATTTAGAAGGGTGGGCCATGTTACAAAACCTCGTAGATAATTACAACACCAGAACATTGAATTAAATGATTCAATTGTTAATTTTAATTTACTTGGGTGAAAGCAAGCGCAGCGCCTTCACTGAATGAATGCGCGCTCCCGCGGCCAGGGGAATACAATTTCTGTCGAGGATACCTTCATTAGCACAACACCGGCTCCTGTCTGGGAGCTTTGAGGTTTTTTTTCTCTATTTTTTTTTCTGTTCAAGGCGTACGTGATTGGTCAACTACACTATGTGTGGTGCACAGTGATAGAGTAAACAGAGTGGCGACACTCCCATAGACCTCCGTTGTAAAAAATGGCGGCGCTGTTTACCGCCTACTTTCGGGTTATGGAGCTCGGATTAGTTCCAAACACTGTCATTTGGGCGCTGGACCTCATTCACTTACATTGCTGCACATCGAATAGTTCCAGAGGTAAGTTGCTTAAATATCGACCTCTTCTGCATTGTCAACTGTCTATATTGTATCAGAGGCCCTTTGTGATGCTTATACTGGTCTTCATTTGTATATGCACAGCATAATTATCTATATTTTATGTTGGTTGTTACAACCAATTTTCAATCATTGCCTGCTAGCTAGTTAACTAGCGCGACTTCGCCAGCTGTGAAGGTAACGTAAGAATCCAGTAATGAATTGCTAGCAACTTTTATACTAATGATGTTTGGTAACTAACAAGCAGGAGTTACATGTATTATCAAGGGGTTTTATTTATTTTGGCTTTTATCTGTTGAACCTGACCGTGTCAGCCATCGTTAGTCGGTTATGTGCGTGATATAAGACTTGTTCTAGCTGCTAGCACTAGTAGAAATAAGGGGGCGTTTGTGATAAATACTTCATTTAATATTTCATTGAATTTTGGGATATACTAACTTTTCATTATGTGATGTGTTGTTGGCTGCACTTAATTTTTTGTATTGTTCCGTGTTCAATTTAACATGGTTACTCTCTTCCATGTAGGCTACTGCGCTTTATTTTAAGCGGGTATTGCTGGAGGTCACAGCGGCTGATGCCGGTGGTCACGGCAGCTGCTGCGGGTGGTCACGGCGGCTACTGCTGGTGGTCATGGCTGTGACTGCTGCTGGTGACGGCGGCTGACGATGGTGGCGGTGGCTGCTGCTAATGGTCTGCTAATTTGGTCCTTCTCCTGAGTTTTTTTTTCATTTGGTTCTTCATGGTGACATGGATCACCTGCCCCTGGTTTTTGTTCTTCTTGTTCACACACACAAGCACACATTCTTGTTGTCTGTCATTGTTTAATAAAAAATACTTTCTTTGAAAACCTGCATTTGTATCAGCCATCCTTACACAGATATCTCAATAACTTTAACAGGAGTTACAAGTGTTTTGATGTAATAGTTAATTGCTTAAGTTACTTGGGTTGAGTTACAGCTAACGTTACTCTTACTCTGTGCACTAACCCAGAACTATAGAGAAAAATCTTAATAGCTCTGCACTTTACTATAGACCCAAGCATACAAGCGTATTTTTTTTTTGTCTGTAATAGTTTTGATAATATGTGTATGGCTTAATCTTAAATATTCTAGTAATATTCTCAGTCTTAACATGATCATGTTTCACGTTGTGGTCCTGGGGGTGGCCACTTTCATCAGAAGAAGTTAGCTAGCTGCTAGGTGAATGCTGAACGGACCATGGCAAACCTCTTAGTGCTACCATGAAGGTAAGCTAATGGCTGAATCAGAATTTATAAGCCAAATCACGGGAATCAATAATACAGGCCAGTTGCGCTAAAATGAAAATCATGAGACGTCAATCATCAGATGAATGATATAGAAAAGAAAGTTAAACATGAACACTAAGCTTTTCCCTCCAAAAATGTAAAACGTATCTAAGTAATACACAGCTTTTCGTTATCACCCTGCCTCTCAAAATGCGAAACTGACATTAACAAAAATGTAATAATGCAATAACTTACATGAACCACGTGACTGCCCTGGCGGCGACATCACAGAGTGTCACAACTCTTTCTCTCTATGGCACTGGTGTGGCAACCCAGTATCACGTCAAAGCGTGAAATACGCCCACCAGTCCACCGTGTCAGTGTCACGGTTTGCCTCCCTCAGGCGTGACAAGTACACGCTTGTATGAAAACGCATTGCCAGCAGGGGGCGCTAATTCGATCTTTACTCAATGCCAACAACTTTGCCCAGAGGAGGAGAGAGAAAAAGAATCATATAGTATCCCAAATTCCCACCTTGTCAGGTAAGCTAATGACACATGGCTAATATATATTTTATTTTTTGATTATTGGCTGCTGTGGATCATAGTAAAGTACAACAGACCGCTGTAATCAAGTAACAGACACATATTTTCATAACTTGGCAGGTAGTCCAACTTCCTCTCTGACTTTCTCCAAAGCACTCTCCTTTACTGTCCGGTCTCTGTATGCGTGTACAGTGTTGTGGTGGTACAGAGCTCGGGGAGCAGACCGGAACGCTGCTGTCGGCGCTGCAGCCCCGGCTCGGAACGACACAACTGGGGCTAATGCTCCGCTAATGCTCCGCTAATGCTCGTTAGCTCCGTGCTACTACCACACTCCATACGCATACAGAGACCGGAGCTCGGGAGCTCCGCGACAGAACCAGATACACAGAGACTTGGACACATCAGGAGATAGCTTAAAGAAAAGTCCGTGGTAGTTGGACTCTGTGTTGCTCAGAGATGGTTGGCACACGGATCCTAAATGGTATTGTGGCTGGACCGTGCAGCTCCGCCTTCCCGCAGGCTGCAACCATTACCTTCTCTAATGATATGCAAACCACGCTCTACTTGTCCCTCCCCTCAGGTCCCTCCCTCTCGACGCCACAACAGTGACAGAAAGTTGAAACTGAAAATCAGTGACACTGAAAAAAAACTGACATTGTAAAAAAAATCTGTCACTGAAAAAAACTTACATGACGAAAAAATCTGAAGATTGTCATTGAAAAATACAGAAATATCCCAATAAAATAAAAGGATAAGATTTTCAGATTTGAATTATTTTAAGTAGTTTCTTTTTTCAGTGTCAAAACTTGTTTCAATGCCAATACTGGCATGCCAAAACTGTTTTCAATACAAATGTTTCAATGACAATGTTTCCTTTTTCATTACTGGTTTTGTTTTCAATGCCAATTTTTTTTTTTTTGTATGCCAAATTTTAAAGTCACCGTTCTGGCTCCATACGTCTGTAATATGTCTGTAATATGTTGATCAACATGATGAACATCAGCATCTATTACAGCCCGGTCAGTGCTGTCGTAGAAATACAATATATTGCTATATTGGTAAGCTAATAACACATATCCAATATATATTTTATTTTTTAATATTGGCTTTTGTTTTAAATATTTGATGTTGCCTGTGAGTGTTGTCATGTTAACTACTAATTTAGCGTAACATTAGAGAGCTGAAATGTATTAATGCTAGATTCAATTATGGAATATCGTTATGCTACGGAGTTCGCTCTTTTAGTATTTAGCTTTACAGCTATCTGAAAGGGTTAAGTTGAGTAGTAATCATGGATCTATAATAATATACATCCACGATAGTAATATGCTATATTGCTAACTTACAACAGCACTGCCCCATCTGTAATATGTCTGTAATATGTTGATCAGCATGATGAACATCAGCATCTATTACAGACCAGTCAGTGCTGTCGTAGCAATACAACATTGTCGTATCTTCATAAATAATCCACTGTCTTTACTGAACCACTTGCAGCATGACACATGTACAACTCTGGCTACGTGCTGTCAGCCTTCTACTTCTACTGCAGGCATGATATGAACCTTGGCCACTTAAACAGTCTCAGTCCGCCCTCTGCTGGACTCTTATAGATAATACAGCATAACACACATGATGCTCTCTGCAGGGAGTATCACTGTAACCCATGTCAATAGTTATGTATGCAAACATCAAATGATTAGCTGCGATACCAAATCTCCTCCCCCTTAAGTTAACAACTTGTACTTGTCAAACAAAAAATGTAGAACATTCATGTGCTGGATCACACAACAACATTTACACAGGACAGTAGAACAATTATGAATATCTTTCTTCTTTTTTTTTATACTGTCCTTTACTGTATAACCTAACTGGGAAGGTACGTCCTTCCCATGAGATCCAGAGAGCATTGTTGCTCTATTCCTGGGATGATCTCACTCTATCTAACAAAATCCTTGAGACGCACAGGTGAAAGTCTCTCTCTCTGGGAACGTCGCACCACTGGTGTAACTGATGATTCTGGTTGAGCCTGAGTGCAGGAAGCAGGCTGCACTGGGGCTCCTCTGGCGGAGGTTTCGGTGTTGATTCCATTATTGCCGGCAAGCAACCTTCAAAGCCAGCTTCCGTGTCAGGCAGCAACTTCAGCTCGGTGTCCAGTTCGTGAGGAACATGATCCGTCAATCTTGCTCTAACCTGATCCACATGTTGCTTCATGGTTTGACCGCTTCCGATGGTGACGGTGTACGACACTGGACCTGATGAGCTCAAAACAACAGCTGGGATCCACTTTGGACCATAGGAGTAGTTTCTGATGAACACATTGTCCCCTGGTGCGAATCTTCTCAGTCTTTTCTTCGTGTCATGATTCTCTTTCTGTTTCAGTTGTTTTTGCTACACTCTTGTTTTCACATCAGGCATTAGCAAGTCAAAAGCTGATCGAAGCCTCCGTGACATCATCAGCTCTGCAGGTGACAGGCCTGTTGTTGCATGCGGTGTGATTCGATAACTGAACAGAAATCTGGACGGCCTGGTTTATAGAGTGTCCCCTTTTACCTTCTTCATCCCCTCCTTGAAAGTCTGCACCGCCCTCTCTGCCAGACCGTTGGAGGATGGGTGGAAAGGTGCTGATCTGACATGATTAATGCCATTTTGTCTCAAATTCAGCACTCGTGAAACATGTTCCGTTGTCTGACACCAACATCTTCGGCAAACCGAACACACTGAAACTTTGTCACAGTTTCTCGATGGTGACGTGTGATGTAGCTGATTTCACCGGGTAAATGTCCATCCACTTGGAATGGGCATCCACAATGAATAAAAACATCTCACCAAGGAAAGGCCCTGCATAGTCCACGTGGATCCTGGACCATGGCGACTCTGGCCATTCCCAGGGGTGTAATGGTGCAGTGGGTGGTGACTTGTGGTGTTTTTGACATTCATCACATAACTGCACTTCCTTTTCAATGATCTCATCCATACCTGGCCACCACACATATGACCTTGCCAGGCCTTTCATCTTTGACATGCCCGTGTGGGTCTGGTGCAGTAGCTTCAGTATTTTGTCTCTGCCTTTGGTGGGGATGACTACTTTGGCTCCCCAGAGCACGCATCCATCCCTCACACTCAGTTCCATCTTTCTTTGTTGATATGGCTTGAAACAAGCATCTGTATGTGCAGGCCAGCCCTTTAAGGTGTACTCATGGACTTGGGACAGGATGACATCCTTAGCTGTCCAACGTTGGTGTTTGCCGGGCTTGTACACGATGTTGTACTCATAAACACTCATTGTCACAGCCCATCTTTGCACTCTTGGTGAGCCCATCTGAGGTATAGGCTTCTTCATGTTGAAAAGAGAAATCAGTGGCTTATGATCTGATAAATGGTGAAAATTCTGCCGTACAAGTACTTGTGGAATTTCTTGAGGCCAGACATTTCCTGCTAAGCCTTTGTCGAGCTAAAAGTACCTCCTTTCAGCAGGTGAGAGTGTGCGTGACATGAACCCCAGTGGTTTGTCACTGCCATCGTCCATCCTGTGTGACAGTACGGCTCCCACACCGTATGGTGACGCGTCACATGAGAGAAGAAACTCTCGGTCAGCTGAGTAGTGGATTAACACATCAGCTGAGTTCAGCAGTGTCTTTGATTTTTTGGAATGCTTCTTCTTGTTTCTTTTGCCATGACTGTTGTGTTATTCAGGAGTCAAGGATGAGGATTTGGTTAGACAATTCACGTTACTTTACTTCGGCATATCAGATCATGGAGCATAGTACAGAGTACACCACGTATACCTACGCTGCTTACGTACTTAGGTAAACTCATATCACTCTGCCTGGGGCGGTAATCTAGTTCCATTTAACATATCACAACATCCCCTCTGTTTAGCTTTCAACACTCCAAGGGTCAGGAACAACACATTTCAACCTTACTGTGTGGGGGGCAACATTTCAAAACTAACTCAGTGCTTATTTCAAAACATTAAGCATTACCTGCCAAACATAAACATACGGAAATTATTGCATCTTTAACCTTATCTCAGCTTGCATCATAGAATCTCTATAATTCTATTAGATTCCTCATTTTCTGAATGCAACACATTTACCACATCTGAACATATCAACTCATTTGAACATAGTACACATAAATGCAACATGGGTACAATAATTATTATTTTTTTTTTTTTTACGGCCTGTCACTGTTAGACATAGTCCTTGTTGTGAGCTGGTTTGACTACAGGTCTTCCAAACCAGCTCGCATTGGCACTTTGATTTCAGTCCCACAGGTTGGTGTGTCCTGTCTTTGCTCACTGTGACTCTCGTGGTCTTTATCTAGTGTTGCCAGCTCCGCAAAACGGATTCTTTTTACAGTCTCTTGCATCTCTGTGTTGTATGGCCTGCGCAGATGGCTCCTGTTGTGTCTTATCTTGTTTCCATTTGGTGTTTGGATAATGTAGCTCCGTGGCTCGCTGCACTTCTGTAGAACAACTGCTGGGTGCCATTTCTGTCTCTCCTTGTTCCAGACAGTCACGTGCTATCCAGGATGGAGTGGAGGGAGTTCTCTGCGAGAGCTGCGGTCATGGTGTACCTTCATTGCAGCTGCTCTGTGAGCTAGATGCTGTCGGTGTCCCTCTTTTCCTGGATCTGTGCGGCTTGGTAGCAGGGTGGTGACTCGTCTGCCAAAGAGAAGTTCTGCAGGTGATGGCAGTTTGCTGTCGGCAGGTGTCGCTCTTACCTGCAGCAAAGCAATGTGAAGGTCATCTTTGTTTTGAATTGTTTTCTTCACGATGGCCTTGATATGTCTTACATGTCTTTCAATGAATCCATTGCTTTTTGGGTAATTGGGTGAGCTGGTGATGTGTCTTACTCCCCAAACTGTCATTAGTTTTTTGAAGGCTTGTCCTGCATATTGTGGTCCATCATCCGGACGTCCAAATAAAGACACGTATGTTTGAATCTTCTGTGCGACTGCATGGCTGGATACTGGAGTGGGCATTTCATCCACAAGTGGATATTTGGAGTATCTGTCCACAGTCAACAGGAACTGATGACCATTGACTTCAAACAGGTCAGAGGCTACTAACTGCCATGGCTTTGACGGTGTGTCATGTGATGTGATGGGTTCTTTTGGATTTGCGTCTTGATGTTCTGCACATACGCTGCATGACTTACAGGTCAATATCCTCGTTCATCTTTATCCAGTAGGCGCTTTCTCTTGCCAGCTGGCGTGTTTTTTCTATACCTTGAGGCCCACATGTAGTTGGGTCAAGATGTCCCTGCACATGGAATCTGGGATGAGTATCTGTCTGCCCTTGAATATGACTCCTGACTCCATAGCAAGTTCATCTCTGAAAGACCAATATGCACGCAGGTCTCTGGGCATGTCCTTTATGTTTTCTCGCCATCCTTGGTGGATAAATTCTTTCAGTTCTCTGAGTTTTGGGTCGTCAGCAGTCTGTTTGCGCAGTGCGTCCTGCTTTTCGGGTGAGAAGTTTATTATGGTGATGGTGTATCTCTCTGGGTCTTCTATTTCAACGTTGATTCCATCTATGCACTCGTCCAGCTGTATGTCGCCGTCGTTTTCAGGGTTTGGCTGACGGCTGAGAGTGTCTGCCAGGACCATCTCTACTCTGGGTCTATATCTGACTTCATAGTTGTACCTCTGGGTCTTGATCAGCATACGTTGGAGACGAGGTGGTGCTGCGTGCAAAGGCTTTGCACAGATGGTGACTAGTGGCTTGTGATCTGTTATCACAGTGAATGACTTCCCATACAGGTAAGTGTGGTATCGCTGCATGCCGTATACTATTGCTAGCATTTCTCTTTCTATGTTACTGTACCTTGACTGGCAGTCTGTCAGTCTTTGATCCAAAAGCAATGGGCCTGTTGTTCTGCACCAGCACTAATCCTAGACCTTTTTATGACGCGTCCACTTCAAGTGTCAGAGGTGTGCTTGCATCATAGTATTTCAGACATGCGTCCTCAGCAATGGCTGATTTCAGCTCCTCAAAACATTTCTGATGGTCGGCTTCCCATATCCACAGCGCTTCGTTTTTTAGCAGTCCTCTCAGGGTGTGCGCTTTGTCTGCGAACTTTGGTATGTAGGCTGCAAGATATGTAAGCATTCCCATGAACCTGTGTAGTTCATCTTTGTTTTGGGGGGTTGGTATTTTCTGAATGTCTCTTATTTTTGCAAGGTCAGGTTTTATACCATTTTCTGTGTACAAGTTCCCAAAGAATGAGATGCTTTTCTGCTTCATGGCACATTTCTCACTGTTGGACACCTGCTTCTGCTGCTCGCTCCATCAGGTTGATCAGGTTTTCTGTCCTGAGTTCTTCATCTTTTCCGCATACTGCGATGTCATCAGCTATACTGATCACGCCGTGGAGCCCCTCGAGGATCTGGTCCATCCTGGCCTGAAAGAAATCTTGTGACACACTTAGACCAAAAGGCAGACGTTTCCAGCAGTATCTGCCAAATGGAATGCGAAATGTTGTTAAAGAGACAGTGTGTAATATATCGAGTATTTAGCACCATCTAGCTGTAAGGCTCTACATTGCAACACTATTTTGCTCACCCCTCCCGTCCTGAAGACGTTCCAGAAGCTACGGTGGCCCTGACGGACAAAAAACTCATTTTCAAAATATGGACTCTTTCCCAACAACGTCAAGTATTTCTACTGATTCAAGTAATGAGGTAAAGATGTAGTTAGTTAGATGTTAGTTAGTAACGAGCGCTTTCACTGTGCTCCCTCTCAGTTCCGCAGTCAAGCTAGCTCTGAGTTGAATCGCGTTTAGCCTTACTACGTAGTGCTTTGTGTCCTTCTCGGCAGTCCATAGTTTTTTTACACCCGGAAAGACATGGCGGCCTCCATAGAGCTTACCCGTGCTATGTATATTCAGATAGGTAATTCTTTGCTCAGGAGAATATGTTAGATTGTTGGCAGAGGTAATTGTACAACAATGCGGACTTACTTATGAACGAAGACGTTGATTTGAGTTAATAAATTACTTAAATAGTTACACACTGTCCGTTTAAGAGTTGGGAGTCTTCATCCAGGTGTATTGACCAGTATCCTGCTTTGGCATCCAGCTTGCTGAATATCTTTGCATTTGCAAACTTTGGGTTGGTGGGTCTAGACATATCCGTAATGATCCATCCTTCTTAGTACTGTATGCCAGGCTGGAGCACCAGTTGGTGTGCTGTTCTACTTTTCGCAGTACATCCTGTTCAACAAGTTTGTTCAGCTCCTCTTGAAGTTTGTCTTTGATGTGGATGCTGCACTTCCGTGGAAGGTCTATGAAAGGCTCCGCATCATCTTTCAAGACGAGTTTTGCAGGCCCCTTGAAGTTCCCTATCTTGTCAAACTGATTCGGATATGTTCTCTTAAGGTCCTCACAAGACATTATTTTCAGCACCTTTTGTTGTGGTTTGTCTTTCTTATCATCATGCATTTTTCCTTTTATGATGTCCACATGCACAGTCACCAGATTTAGCAGTTCACTTGTGGGCAGTCGAATCACAGCTGGCCCTGGTACGTCCACAACATAGAGCTTTGCAGTGATTCATTTGGAGTCCTTGTATTGACATGGAATGTTTATGGTTCCAAGACAGGGAATCTCATGACCGCTGTAGGCAGACAGCCTCATGTTGTTTTTCTTCAGTCTTTTGTATGCTCCTGCCTCGTTGCCATACATTTGTCTAAATGTCCTCAGTGGGAGGGTATTCCCTGATGCTCCTGTGTCTATTTTTAGACGAAGCGTGTGTCCATTACCTGGAACATCAGGTGGCCTGATATTTAGTGCGGTGTAGGCCTCCTCTCTGGGTGGTCTGCTGTCGATGCTGTGCATGCATTTATCACTGATTGTAATGGAATGGAATTGTTGCTGATACAAGTTTTCATCTGGGTCGTAACTGTCAACCACATCGATTTTGGATTTGTACTGTGACTTTCTTGTATGCCTGGTGTTTAAAATACTTGCTTTGGGGTGGGCGAGACTTACTTCTTTTCCTTGGGTCCAAGTCTTGTTTTCGTTGTTGTTGCTGTTGTCTGGTTTTCTTACAGCATCTTGCCCAATGTCCTGTCCCGCTGCATGCCTTGCAGATGTCATCGTATGCGGGGCACTGGCGCGGTTGGTGGCTCATGCTACAGTTGTGGCATGTCCGGCCCCTCTGTATTGCATGTACTTTTTCGGAGTTGGATAATCCAAGTTGCGTCAACTGTTCATTCCCCGCTGATAATGCTTCGTATTTCCTTCCTTCTTTCAATACATCAGCCTGGGAGTAGCCTTGAAGTTTTCCATATAGGTCGTTTCTCAGAGCATCATGTGGGGTGCTAGCTATTATGAGTTCGATGAGACGCTTATTTAGCTCTTCATCACTGAACTGACATTTTAGCACCAAAGTCCTGGCCCTAGTCACAAAGTCATCAATGCATTCATCCGGCTTTTGTCTGAACTGCATTAAGTGGAGTCTGTGAATCCTAAAGTTTACATTTAATTTAAGCTGATCTTTGAAAAATGTCCACAGCTTCCTGGGCTTTTTCTTGTCATCATCACTAAGTCCGCTAGCATTCAGCCTTCTTAGCCCTTCATCCTCGATGCCTCTGCAGATTTTCCTAGCTCGTTTGACTTCGTCTGTTATTCCCTCATCGTCCAGATAAAGGCACATTTTCTGTTTAAACAACGAGATAGCCTCACTCAGATCCGCTTCGGATCGTCAGTGTTGGGTATAGTTACTTTGGAAAGTAGTTAATTAGGTTACAACGTTACCACCAATTAAAAGTAATCAGTTATGTTACAGTGTTACTTCTGAATAAAAGTAACAGGTTATAGTACTCATGCGTTACCAAAAATTAAAAGCCGTTTGCAGTGCCTCGCACATGCTGCAACTTATCTGACACACACACAGCCTCCTTTAAATGCACCGAGAAGTCTTGACAATGATGAATAACGTCAGTCATCCAACCAAATTAACTCTGCAGGATAACAATAACAGGAAAGACAGTCAGCAATAGCAGGCTTTGCTACCAGGGTGATAGAGTGGTGCTTGGATACAAGATGTTTTTTTAAATTTGAAGTGGAATTTTTTGCGGTCGACAGAAGCTTTTCACCAACGCAAAGTGTGCATTTTACCGTTATGTTGTTCTTGTCCTTTTCGCTGGCGAATTGAAAATAATGTGCGTACTTCCACGATGCAAAAGCTGTCCTCTCTGCCATCGTTACACGAAAAAAGTTACTTAGTAACACATTACCCACAACACTGCTCATCGTTGGTATATGCGATGCCATTTCGTCCTCTTATTTTGACGAAGCTGCGTCTCATGCCACTTAGCTTGGTTCCCACTCACCACGATTGGCGATCAGAAAGTTATCCTCGGACAATTTCTCTTGAGAATCACTTTGTGCGAGCGGACGTTCGTGTCGGTTTCATAGGCAATCCATAACCGCTGCCACCATGTTGTGTTATTCAGGAGTCAAGGATGAGGATTTGGTTAGACGATTCACGTTACTTTACTTCGGCATATCAGAGGCTTCGGCTATGGAGCATAGTACAGAGTACACCACGTATACCTACGCTGCTTACGTACTTAGGTAAACTTATATTACTCCGCCTGGGGCAGTAATCTAGTTCCATTTAACATATCACAACAATGAGCAGTTTACATTCTGTCTCAAAAGTTCGTGTAGGGGGGCCAGCAGGGTTGCCAGGTTGGGGAGCCCCTGAGCATTCACTCTGTGCCCCAAGTACTCCACTTCTTTTTGCATGAAGGCACACTTGCTTCTTTTCAGCTGCAAACCAGCCTCCTCCAACCTGCTTAATACCTCGGCTAAGTTCTTCAGGTGGTCTGCCTCATCTGCCCTGCTCACCAAGATGTCATCTAGATACCCAACCACCATAGGTATCCCTTTCAATAGGCCTTCCATCGTCTGGAATATGGCTGGTGCAGACGCCACTCCAAAAGGCAGTCTGTTGTACGTGAATAACACTCGGTGCGTGTTTACTGTCACATACTTCTTGGATTCTTCATCCAGGAGTATTTGTTGATAAGCGTGACTCATGTCTAGTTTAGAGAACTGTTTTCCTCCAGAAAGCGCTGTGAACAGGTCCTCCACTCTAGGTATTGGATACTGTTCCAGGGAAGCCATTGTATTTACCGTAAGTTTGTAGTCTCCGCAAAGTCTTATAGTCCCTGTAGGCTTCAGAATTGCCGCCCATTCGGCATATTTCACTGGCGAGATGATGCTTTCTTTCAACAGTCGGTCTATTTCCTCATCTACTTTTGCTCGCATGGCAAATCCGTGGGTGGAAGAAACGTGGGGTGGCATCCCGTTTTACACGAATGCTAGCTTTGGTGCCTTTTAGGGTGCCCAACTCTTCTTTGAACACGTCCTCGTACTTGTTAACACTTGCTGCAGTGTGTTTTCTGTTGTATTAACCTGGTGCACTTTTTCAGCTTTGCATTTATTTTTTATTTCTCTCCACTCCAAATATATGTCCTCCAGCCAGCCTCGTCCTAGCAAGCTGGGCCCGTCCCCTTTTACCACGATCAGGGGCAGTTTCTTTGTCTGCTGCTGGTATCGGACTCTGACATGTGTGGCACCAATCACCTTTACAGGATCCCCTGTGTATGTTTCCAGTTTAATGTTGATGGGCTTCAAACCAGGGGGGTCGGTGTGTCTCCACGTCTCTTTAAATGTCTTTAAACTCATGACCGTTAGGCCACATCCAGTGTCAACTTCAAAGGTAACATCTTCCTCATTGAGTTTCATCTTAACAGTGTAGGGGTTTACTTTCCGCGGGTACCCTGCGCTCTGACGCCCTAATTTGTACAGTTGGCTCTGCTGCTCTTGTCTACTCTTGATGCAGTTCAATGTAAAGGCGTCCTGTTCTGAGCTATCACTTTTATTTTCATCTTCTGTCTCTTGTACTTTGTGAGAATGATAGCGTGAACTCCGCTTTTTGTCTTTCTTTTCATTCGCAAGTTCCTGTTTCTTCTGATTCAGTTTAGCTTTGCTTCTGCAAGCTCTTGCTATATGTCCAACTTTACCACAAGCATGACATTTCTCTTGTTTGTACTTACAGTCTACTGCTCTGTGCCTGGTCCCTTTGCACCGGTAGCACTCTCTGCTGCCTCCTTTAAAGGTGCGAGCCTCCTGCTGTCCATTGCTGATGCTGAAACATTTTGCAGATGTACTGGTCTGCAGGTCCTGTGCATTTTTATTTGCCGTCTCATGTGATATAGCAATTGACAGGGCCTTTTCACAAGTGAGGTCTGCGTTTCTGTTGCCGTAGTTACAATCTTGTGCTAAACGGCGTAGCTCGGCCACATATTCCATGACTGTTTCGTTGGGCTTGCGGTTACGAGTCAAATTTGTGCCTTTGCACAATTTCGCTGGGCTTTGGATCGAAATGATTTTTCATCAGGAGTACAAGCTCTTGGAAGGATTAATCTTTCGGCTTTTTCCGGGCTGAGGAGGTTGCGCATCAAGCTGTAGGTCGACGCTCCTACGACACTTATCAGTATAGCTTTTTGCCTGTCTGCATAGTCTATTTAATTGGCCGCGAAAAATTGCTCGAGTATTTCAGTATACTCGTCCCAGGTCTGAGTCTTGAGGTCAAACGCTGCTAGCGTGCCAATTGTAGCCATACCTTTCTTCTTACTCCAGTCCTTGCTAGCTCCGGCATGTAACGAACTCCCTCGTGTTTTTTTTTTTGTCCTTCCGACGGCTGTCCTCCCCCAGACTAATCCTCGTCGCCAAAAAGATGTCGTATCTTCATAAATAATCCACTGTCCACACGGGAACGGTCTTTCCAAAAGGTCTTTACTGAATCACTTGCAGCATGACACATGTACAACTCTGGCTATTGCTGTCAGCCTTCTACTTCTACTGCAGGCATGATATGAACCTTGGCCACTTAAACGGGGTCTCAGTCCGCCCTCTGTTGGACTCTTATTGATACAACAGCATAACACACATGATGCTCTCTGCAGGGAGTATCACTGTAACCCATGTCAATAGTTAAGTATGCAAACATCAAATGATTAGCTGCGATACCACAAATATATTGCTATATTTTTAGCGATCGTTCTCATCAGGTCACGTCATATATTAATTTTTTTTTTTTTAGTCTACGTGTGTGCGTGCGTGCGTGCATGCGTGCGTCTGTCTGTTTGACAATTGGCAAATTATTCAATCAAAAGAGACTGTAGTGACTGCATATTAATGATGAATTGAATTCATCTCAGTTTAGTAGATCTCTATTGTCCAAACAACTGCCCTTAATTTTGCTAACATTCATGCAGTTTACATGTTGAATAGCACATTAGCAAGTTCTTTGCATTTTATTACAGTTCTGTATTTATGACCATGTTGTTTTCTGCAGTATTGTTATTCTATTTTTTTTTATTTAATCTTTCTTTGACCTCACTCTCTCTGACTGTCCAAAACACTCTGCCCTGTCCTTTTGTTTTTCCTGAGCTTGAAAGTGTCTATAAACTCTTTACACCCCTTTGTCATTCTTTCTTTTTGTCTGACTATGCCTTCCTTCCTTCCTTACCAATATAGTGCTGAAATGGCTGCTCAGCAAGACACAGGGAAAGCAGAGGATGCTCTTTTCCGTGCAGACATGCTTCTGGCTCAAGTCAAAGTGAGTGTTTATTTGAAACAATAATCTTGCAGTATTGGGGATGATACTGATAGATGTGGGAACCATCTCAAGAATCTTACTTAACTAATTACAACTTTGCCATTTTATACAAAATTCATGTTCGTATGTTTTGTGTCGCTTTTGTGGCAGTAAATTGAATCCTGAAACACTTAAACACACACACATTATGTCTTTTGATCTTCATTTTATTTTACCTGTCTTTCAGACTGTGAGATGCAGAAACTGCAGGACATTCTGACCTCAGCAGATGTTCCAGGGAGAAATGAGCAGCCTTCTACGACCACATCGTTGTGCTTGTGCCAATCTGCAGCCCAAGATGAGTGGCGGAAAGCAAGGCGCCATCACCTCAACTGTTTGCTGTCCTGCAACAGTGTTCCAGAGAGGAACTGCAGCCACTGCAGATGTCCTGCCATTATTCGATGCAGAGACTGCATGCCAGAGGAGTGGCTCTGTATGGATTGTGACATACATATACACACCAAACTCACACTCAATAACAGGGAGTCCTGCATCGAGGGAGTTTACAAGCCCATTGAGCCAACGCTGTGCTGTGCAAAAGAAGATGGCAAGATACACACTGGTCAAGCAAGGTAGTTGTTTAAATTTTTTTGTTAAGTGGTTAAAGTTATGTATATTTTTTTTTTTTGCCCCTTGTAAATGTGGTGGTTGGAAGGGCCGTTTGGCGCAAAATGGCAGCCACACTTCCATCAGTCTGTCCCAAGGTAGTTGTGGCTACAGATGTAGCTTACCACCACGATGTGAATGTGTATTAATTTGGGCCGGGACTCGATTAAAAAAATTAATCCAATAATCAGAGGCTTTGTAATTAATTAATCGAAATTAATCGCATTTTAATCGCATATAAATATTTGACCTGAGAACAGTGAGAAGCAATTTTTTTCACATGGATTTTAGTATACCATTGAATAATGACTGAATACATAAGCTTAAGCAACAAAACATTGTTTTGTTTTTTTTCCAAGACCAACAGACCAGTGCAATTTTGAGTTGGGAGTTGGGAGGGAGTTGGTTATTTTTTCAGACGTGGACTTAGTTACCCTGGTCCTGAAACCAGTCATCTGGTTGAGTGTGGGTTGGGTCTCTATGGAAGTTTAATAGCAACCTTCTAGATAATAATGAATTTTGCAGTGAAACTAAAAACTTGTTATATGAAATTAATCAACTAGAAATGTCACCCTTGAATAAATGGGAGTGGTTTAAATTCAAAATTATAGAAGTTGCTATTAAAACAAGTAAATACATCTCTAAAGCTAAAAAACAAAAACAACAAAACATTATTAATGACATGAATAGATTATGTCAAAAAACAGGCTTATCTTCAGAAGAACAAGTCGAATTTAATAGTCTTCAAAACCAACTAGATAATCTATACCTGGAAAAAGCAAAAGGAGCATTTATACGATCAAGAGCTCGTTGGCTCGAGGAAGGTGAAAAAAATACTTCCTATTTTTTTAGTCTAGAAAAACAAAGACAAACAAAAAAGTAAATTAATAAGTTACTTATTAATAATATAAGCACTGACAACCAAGACCAAGTCAATGAAGAAATAAGACAATTCTATAACAAGTTGTATGAATCCAAATTTTCAATGGAGGATTGTCAAATGTTTTTTGAAAAAATTAAGGAATGTAGCAAAATAATTAATGAGAATTTTAGACAACATATGGAGGACAAGCTTAAAATTGAAGAGCTAGATATAGCAATTGGGCGGATGTCAACAGGAAAGTCACCAGGACAAGATGGGTTAACAGTGGAATTTTATATCCATTTTTGGAATGATATTAGAGTACTGCTTTATAATGCCTTTTTGGAATGCATCTCATCTGGTCATCTGTCCACTACCATGAAAAGGGGTGTTATCACCTTAATTCCAAAGCCCAAAAAGGATCATCTATTGCTGGATAATTGGAGGCCAATTACCTTATTATGTAATGATTATAAGTTGCTTGCTCATATATACTCTAATAGATTGGATATGGGGTTTTCACAAATAGTGGATGAGTGCCAGTCAGCCTTTGTAGGGTAGACACATACATAACCATACTAGACTAATTTTTGACTTGTTAGATTATAGAGAGTTTATCACAACAGATGGTTATGTGTTGTTTCTAGACTTTTTCAAGGCGTTTGACACAATTGAACATCCTTTTCTGTTGAAAACATTACAATACTTGGGCTTCGGGAGTAAATTCGGTAACATTGTTGAAATGCTGTACACTGACATCAGTAGCATGGTCTCCTTGAACCCAGGAATGACTCCTAGTTTTAAGGTGCTACGTAGAATTCGGCAGGGTTGCCCTATTTCCCCAAAACTTTTTATATTAGCAACACAACTATTAACATTGTTAGTCAATAATTCAAATGACATACAAGGAATAACAATCTTTAATAAAGAGTTTAAAATTAGTCAATTTGCAGATGATACAGCTATCTTCTTAAAAGATAAATCAATGGTAGATAAAACTCTCAGAGGTATCTTAATCTCTCTAAAGCATCTGGTTTATCTCTTAACATTAAAAAATGTGAACTACTCCCTATTCATACAAACTCTGACTCCTCTATTGCCTCAATTAGAGTTGATTCTGAAGTTAAATATTTAGGGCTGACTATATCTAAAAATTTAATTAGAAGAGAAGACACCAATATATATAACCGTATTATGGAAATGAACAAATCTCTCTGCCACTGGTTAACCAGAGACCTTACTCTTTTTGGCAGAACCACTCTATCGAAAGGTGAAGGCATTTCTAAACTGATCTATCCCTGCCACTCCCTTCATATTTCCTCTAAAAACATAAATAAAGCTAACTCAGTTATTTTCCAATTTTTGTGGAGAAACAAAACCCACTACATCAAAAGGTCTCAGCTTGTGAAGGAGTATGATAAAGGAGGTATTAAAGCTTCAGAATTTGAATCTATGGTTGGCACCTTTAGAATTAACTGGATAAAATCTTGTCTGTCACAGCCAGAATCCATGTGGTTTTACATTCCCGGGTCCTTGTTTGAAAAAATAGGAGGCTTAGATTTTATTTTGAAATGTGATTTTGAGGTGAACAGGATCCCGATTAAGCTATCTAACTTTCATAAGAAAATATTGCATTTTTGGAAAATTATATTTACCCACAACTTTCCCCCCCATAATTCAACTTTATGGAACAATAGAGTAATAACACTGAATCGTAAATCAATCTTCAAGAGAGACTGGTTTCAGAAAGACATTATATACATAACAGATTTAATGGATGATAATGGTGTATAACTTAAAATGACACCATTATCATCCATTAAATCTGTTAAGTTATACAGACTTTTCAGAAAAATATAATCTAAACTGTTCTCAAAGAGAAAACACCAAATTTTGTAAACTTATTCCAATACCTCTGATTCACTTGATTAAAAATTTTATGATGTACAATAATTCCTCATCAGTACTACCAAATTTATTGATAGGACAATGTATTCTGACTGATAAAAAATGTAATAATAAATTTATTGGCAGTTTTTTGAAAGCCAAAATGTTTCATGATTATGACAGAAGGGTTACTAGGCTGGGATCTTATTCTGTTACTTCGAGTACACTAGACAAAGCACACTCAAAATTTATCAAATGGCCTGTTTTACCTAAAGTCAAAGAAACACATTTTAAAATCATAAACAAAATTTACCCTGTGGCAGAAGTTCTCCAAAAGACATTTGGTTTCGAGGTGGATAAATGTTCTTTTTGTAGCGATGAAGATGAAACTCTGGAACATCTGTTCTTTTTATGCCCTACTACACAACGTTTTTGGTGTGACATAAAAGATTGGATTTCTTTAAAAATTAAAGATGTACCACCATTTGAATTATATAATATTATTTTTTATATGGATTACTTAACCATGTCTGTTTCAGACATTATCAACATTGTCATACTGTTGGGTAAATATCATATCCATTGTGCAAAATGGAGGAACTCTAAGCCTTCCTTCTCTTGTTTTATTAGTGAATTTAGGTTTTTTTTTTCATCGCTTAATATGATAAAAAAAAAAACAAGTATACCAAGAAATTAAGCCTGGACTTCTCCCGTCTTCTGCTTTTCTAAACTATAATTTATTTGTAATTTATTAATTTGCTGCTCCGTTTTACGTTAAATAAGAATGCCTGAAAAAAATACATCTTTTGCACCATCTCATTTGGTGCTATGCTTTTATTTTGTTTTGGTTTCATGAATCCCCTGAAGTTATGTTTTTCTGCACTTTATACTGTACTGATTTTTCATCTGTATTATTGGTATTATTGTTTTAATATCCTCGTTGAGAGTTTTGTATTTTCAATTGCTCAATAATAATAACAAAAAATTAAAGCTGCAAGCAGCGTTGAACGGGCCCCTGCAGTCCACGCGCGTTGGGGAATGCCGCCGTCGTGGAATGCTGCAGTCAGGGCTTGTTCACGCAACACATTCTGCTGAGGAAGTCATTCCTTTACAATTCGGTGGCCTGCTACTCCCGGTATTAAATACTGTACGCTGAAGTCAGAAAAACTGTGTGAACTGCTGCATGATTCCCCGGACAAAGACTGAGAAGATGGTCAGCTTCTGGAGCTGGATGAAGAAAATGTCCACACGAGGCATAATGCAATGAAATAGTTTGAGGAGTAAGCTGAAAGTATCATCGTCCAGTAGTCTCACAAAACCTCCAGCTTCCAGCACAGTGGTAGGCTCAAACTCCCCTGATGGTTTCAAAACACTGGACGACGTCACCTTTGTGCTCAAACACAGAATGTACAGCACGGATATGGAAGTTCCATCTTACTGTGTTTGCTCTTGGGAGTCTGTATGCCACCACTCTTATCAAGCACACTGGTTCTTTTGAGAGATCTTGAAAAGAAAAAAAAAAGCAGAGAATCCAGCCAGGTCAGAGAAGAACTGATTAGCTAATGGGATGTTACCAGGGCCGGTTCTAGGCAGGCATATATGAGGGGGTAGACAAAATTGTGAAGGGGGCACCATGTATACACATCATGCTCCAGCACTTTTTTTTCTGTGCTTATAGTAACAGTGTTTCTTCATTGAACTGGGTTGTTAGCTATGTGTCCAACCCCAACCTGGAGAAGTGGATTGCACTTTGCCAGGCCTCTACCATCAGACCTGTCCAACTTTCTCTTTGTCAGCTGCTGGAAGCTGGAGCAAAAAATAAGTGAGCTGGCTTTGTTAAAAAAAAAAAAAAACGCCGTGATTATATGAAACAAAACAGTGCAGAACTACAGCGGGACTTTACGCAGGGGTCTTTCACACACTGGCAGAGGCGGGCTGGGGTTGAAATTCAGCCCTCAAGCTTGGTTTGGAGAGACCTTTTATCTGATTGCATGACGGATGCAAGTGGAACCGTAGTTTTAAGATGAATACTTTATTTGCATCTAATGTACTGCTATATCTGGATGAAAAGAACATCAGTAATAACGAACATTAGCCATAACTCATTAACTTTGGGAAGAAAACAGATGTCTAGTTCAGAAAGCCACTGACATAACTGCAGGAGAGGATGGACTTATTGTTTCTGTGTGACTGGAACTGAAACATCAACATGTGACTTAATATAATGCTATGCAAAGACTTATAGCCAACCCAGTCCTGCACACTGCACCTGTACCTGGCACTGTTTTTTTTTTTGGGTGGTTCCTGCTCCAATTTCCTCTTCCTCCTCTTTCTCCTCCTCCTCTTCCTCCTTCTCCTCCTCCTCTTCCATCTCCTCCTGCTCCTGTCCTTGGTGATAGTGAGCAGAAGATCTACATTTTGCTGCAGTATTGGACCTCAGTACAGTACAGCTGGTACTTACAGAGAATGACTTGTGACTAACTTCCAAATTGATTTTTATTTCAAAGAGGTATGTTTTGACTTTGAAACTGATCAGACATGGATGTGGGATGTAGGTGAAGGACATACCTGTTCTCTGTGAATGTGTGTCTGGACCAGTTCAATATCAATTTATAAAGCACCACCTGAGCTTGTTTACATGCGATTGTGCACTTCACGGTTAGCTCTAAACTGCCTTTTATTCAGCTACATCACAACAGTATCATCAACGAGTCAACACAATAGCCCTAACACGTAGCCTGTAAATACCGTTACTGTACCCCCTAAATAGCGTATTTCCCGGGGACGGGAACGAGACGGGAGCCTGATCCCCAAACGTTACACGCATGAGGCAGCCAGGAAGCCGGCTCGCTGTGTTTATGATATAGCTTTATCCCCTAACGTTACACGCATGAAGCAGCCAGGAAGCCGGCTCGCTGTGTGTATGATACAGCCTTATCCCCTAACGTTATATGCATGAAGCAGGCAGGAAGCCGGCTCGCTGTGTGCAGCTAGCGGCTAATCTGACTACACAGACACAGACACCGTTAGCCTGTTGCTACAGCCAGCTGCTAACATCACCTCCCGGATAACAGCTGGGCTTTCGGTCCTATATATGAAGGGACATATTTCTAACTATTCGTTTTCAGACTGAAGGACCGTGGAAAATGCGCAGTCTATAACTAACGTTACACAGGACCGGTATTGTGCCAGAAAACGACTGCTTGATATTCTGACTGACCCCAACGGGAACGCCCATCGGGGGTGTTACTGGTCTCTCCACAGCAAATGACTGCTCCCGACGGCGTGTTACTGCAGTCCACAGCAGAACTGCGAGGATATGTTGTATTGAGAAGTAGGCTGTCATTCTGTCATACGCTACAACTTGTCTTTAAATAAACAATCATGAGATGAGTTTTGGTGGTATACTTTTATTGTAGTTGTTGTTTATGCTGCTGCTGCTGTTGTAAGATAATAGTAATTTTTTAAAAAAAAAACAATATTTTGTAACGTGACATGTGAATTTACATCGTTTTAACCTATAAATGAAGTTACAGCCAAGGATACATAAATACGCTAATTATCAAGGATCCACAACAAGTATAGTTATAGTACAGGCAATTTATGAGAAAAAAGTGGCAAACCTCACACAAATTGCAACAGAATATCTAACAAATGTTTATTACTCATAAAAGTCTCCTCTATAACATATAAAAAGTCCTAAGAAATCCAAGTGGTGGAAAATACTTTTCAAAGGTGTTTATTACAGATACCCTGGAACCACATTTTTGCTTCAGAAAATGATATTTTAAAGTAACATCACTATATACTATATAATTGTATGCAAGGCAACATACATTTGCACTAATACATATAAATGTTTGATTAATTTATTCATTGATTAACTTAAATTTACAACAAAATTTAAATATCACTCAACATAGCACTTTTATATTAATTTCAAAATACTTCAAAATTGGCACAACATAAATGTTGGCACTGATGAATAAACTTAAACATGTTAACTTGAGCTTGAACTTCAACATTGCTGGTCATCATCAGTCTAAGTTGTCTGGCTCATCTCCATCATCTTCATCATCATCACATGCAGCCTGAGATGAATTTGCACACCCTGATCCTTTACAGTGGCCACACGCAACAGAGCAGTCAATGCCATGCTTCTTGCATGTGCACCTCAGGCTGCTGCAGTCTGTCTTACAGGTGCATCTGATGGCCCGTAGGAGTTCCTGTGGAGCTGGTGGTAAATCAGTGTGGACAGGGACAAGCCCCCCATTACTCTCTTTCCATCCCCATTCTTGTGGTAGGAGTTCATCTACGGTTCCCTTCCACTGCTGCACCTGGTAGTACACACGAAGACTGTGGTACTTTGCTGCTGCTGACGTAGGTGGCAAACTCTGCGGCTGCACATGAGAAGTGCTAGTAGCCACCTTCTCACAAAAGCGCTTGTGTCGCAGTGAGTCGAGTCCCTCCCCAGGCTTCCCATTGTACAGGCACAGCAAAGCACCCTCTCCTGCTGACACAACATCTTTAGTGGAGGCTGACTGTGTGTTGAATACTGTAGCATGCCCACGAAAGTCAGTGCTGGTTGTGAATTTCTTCAGGGGAGCTCCTTTCCCAATGCCATAAAGGCGGGAGGTAGTGTCACATCCGGCTATCGCATGGATGAAGAGGATGTTATTGCACACACAGGGACCCAGCTGCTGCTTGACAGCCTTGATGTTCCAGACACGTGGCTTCTTCATGCTCTTCTTCATCTCAGGTTTGAAGAAGAGGTCATGTGACTTGAAGTTGGTGTGGTAGATGAGGAGAACGAGCAGATCTGTATCATCGCCAATGAGTACAGTGTTTGTTGTGGTGGCAGACTCCACTGCTTTTTGCACTATGAGGAGATCAGCATCACCTGGGGCATGGTACGTCTGACAGTTCTTCGTCTGTAGGTGACCACTGAGCATGTTGATGAACTGCTGCTTGTTGGTGCGGTTTGCGAGGAACTCATCTTTAGTCATAGTAACAGGCATATCCTCATCCATGCTTATGGTTGCTCCAGTCCTCCCACCTGCTCGTCTGCTGTGTGTCATGTCTTTGGTGGATGCACCTTGATAACCGTCGAAGACGACAACTGCCTCTCCAAACTTCCTTGTGACATAGTCAGTGTACAGCTTGCAGATGTCCTTATATGTGGATCCACGTGTCCACGGGATGCGCTGAACAAGTGCTCCACCATCCAGCACATACTGAACATGGCCTGTGACTCCTGAAAGGTCAGGTGTGTGGAGCGCCCAGATGGCATCTGCTAGCACTGGCTTCTGTGGCTGCCGAAGCAGCAGGAAGGTGTCAAACAGCGCTGGAGGATAACTACAAAGCTCATACTTGAATACAGATGCTAGGTCTTGTGAAGCTTTTGCAGCAATTGTTAGTCGCTGGAAAAGTAGTTGGGGATCCACCTGCACTGCTTCACCATCAATCTTCACTGAGGATTTCGTACTCATGGTGATTGCCTGATCCTTCTTCTTGAATGTGTACTCAGCAGTAGTCTGCCCATCCATGCTGGCCAAGATGGTCGTTCCGATGGCCTTTGCCTTATCAACATTAACAGAAGGGTGTGCATGGACCCCAGTGGAGACACTGCGCAAGCTTGGATCTGAGCAGAAGGGGTGTCTTTCTTGGACATAGTTCAGAACTGTGAGCGTGTCCTTCTTGTCACGTGCTTGTCTTGCATCTGTCATGTCCTTGTTCTGCTCGCCAGTGTTGTGGTTCACCCCTGTCAGCTCTTGCATGGCATTGTTGACTTCAGCACAAGCTGGCATGGAGAGCAGCCATGTCAATCGTTGCAGCTCCATCATCCCTCGCCCTCTCGTGAGGCCACCACTGGTTTTCATACTTCTCATCAGCACCTGCTCGATGATGAGATCTACAGACAGGCCAGCCCATAGGCGATCACTTCGTCTGACCACATGGAATCCCTCTCCAAATCTCTGGTAGACATCTGGATGTTCCACCTGGAGTTTGCACATCCGCTGCACATAGATCCGAGCTGATTTTGTGTAGAGATTGTGCCCAGATGCTGCCATGAAAGGAAGCATTTCTGATATTGCCTCGAGGTGCAGTGCCCAATTCCCAGTACGTTCTGCCCTCAAAAACTTGCGAAGTATGTCTACCATATCCATGTACTGCAACCAGAGGGCAGCAGTCCTGCTAGATGATTTCAAGGATTCAGTTTTGCTTTTGAGTAGTTTCCTTATTCTTAGCATCACATCTGCATTGCAAGCCTTCTCTGCAGACACTGATCCCTCCATCAACTGTGCATAAAAGACAGCAACTTCATCCAGATCAGAGTTTCCCATTCCATCTCCAGCTGGGGTATCTTCCTTTGATGACATCTGTGTATCACAATCTTCTGTATCTCCTGACAGTTTAGGGGGAGCCAATTCTCTTGGTGCTCCTGGCTGCTGAAAGGGAGCCACACCAAGTGCATCAGACAAAATCATGCCATTGAGGACACCATCAATAAGGAGGTGTGCACGCACAGCCCGTGCTATCGCCTTCCCAGTCATCATGTGCACCACAGCATTGGCTGCATAGACAAGCTCCATCACTTCCTGCAACCCAGTATCAGCCATGAGATGCCCAATGGACCCCACAAAACTCATCTCAGTGTGGAAGCCCCCAAGTCGCAGGACGATGTTATTCAAGTCACTTCCTTCTGGCTCAGCTTCGATGATCAGCAGGGCCTTCCACCAGAGTGGTTGATCAAAAGTGATGATGGGGATGGCATCGTGACGACGGGCATGCTGACATAGAAACTTGAGTGTGGAGTAGATGCATGTGGCATCACTGGGGCTCATGTCAATCATAGGAAGAAAGACAAAGGATGATTTACCTGGGTGATTGCCATGCTGTACAAACTGCATCATTCCAGACCATGCTGGCCTTGGTGAGGCAAACAGGATAGATGTCTTCCATATGAGGTCAAGGTCTGCTGTCGGGCTCTGTGCTGTCATGGTGACAAGTTTCTGGTATGTCACTGCAGTTGTTGCATGACTTTCTTCCCTGTGGAACAGGATTGGAACTCTCCCCATCCTGGACATGTCACTTGGGGTGACCTTGGCTCTGAGGATTGGATTACTGGTCTTGGTAGCTGGTGTTACGGTAGCAATCATCCCCATGCCATGGAAGGTGTTGTTGCCATCCAAGGTTCTAATGTTGTGGTCAACATTGTCTGCAGCATATTGGATAAACCCACCAGAGAAGCCAGGAATGTCAGTTCCATGCGACATCACAGCATTACTCAGAAATCTGAGCACCTCCTGGTACGAGCAGCAGAATCCAAGCTGGTGAAGAGTATCGATTAGGAAGCGAGATGCAAAATGGTGGTGGAGCTGGACACCAAGCCCAATCTGCAGTGGCGCCAGAATAACTCTTGGTCTGGTTGCCTGCATAATTGTCTGTCCGATGGAGGCAGTTTTCATGCCAATATTTTTGCCCACAAGCAACCCTTTCAGTAGAACCCTGAGGCTTTCTGGAAGGAAGTTGTTGGCATCCTCTTCAGACTTAAGTGAGTCACAGTCAGGATATACATCATGGGATGTTTCAACCAATTTGATGTCATCTTTGATAAGTTTGGCAGCAGTTTCAATTATCCTCATCTTCTCTGTTTCTGGATCAGCTTCCCTGTTCGAATAAAAGTCCTGAAGGATTGTTTTGGCTGTGCTCCTGAAGGTAATCACATTTGGCTTCCCATTAATGTTGGTTTCAATTATTCTGTCACCGAAATGTTCCTTAAGTTTTGATTTCATGTGTGTGTAGCCGTATGCTTCAAGTTCTGAGCCTTGGAGATTGTCCTCCATCCGTCTAACAAGGTCATTGATTGTGATCTGTTCATCATCATTTTCTTCGAGGAAGTTCACAACTTCTAGAAAGGCTTTAAGTCTTTCTTTGTCTTGTGGTCTACCAAGTTTTGGTTTTTTGGCCTCTGTTTCGCTGGTCTGATGATCTGCTGGCATTTGCTTCTTGGTACGGAAATTGATGCTGCACACTTGGTGATAGACTGCACCTGCAGCATGCAGGTCATGCACATGTAGCACACGAGCTTTCACTGTGGCTGCCCAGGCATCTCCTCTCTCATCACAAGATTTCAAGACTGTGTTCTTGAACTCAACCGTTCTCACTGGGAATACAGGCATATCAGAACTTTTCCTCTTGGTCCCAACATTAACCGACCTCCCACAGAACAGACAGTCTCTGTCATAAAGGAACTCCATCTCAGCTGAGCGTAGAACACGGCTGTGTTCCATATAATGTTCTTTTTCTTGTTGCTTCTCCTTCAGCGCTTTCACTATTTGTTATTGGTTGATATATTTCTTGCGGCAGACTTGATGAACCAGTTCCCCAGGTGATGTATGGATGTCATCCTCTCGAGATCTACTTGCTCGGTTGATGGTGTCACTCCCCTTTTCAGTAAGGGTGGACGGTGGCTGTTCTTCTCCCTCTGTGGGCTCCTTACAGATGGCACATCTCAGAGGGTCACTCATAGTTGCACTCATGGTGCTAAAATCATGAACAGAAGATGAATATTAACTTTTTACAGTACAATAATAAACACACAGTCACTAATGAACTGAAAAAATTACCCATATTAGAATCAATGTGTTTCATAGAGTAAAGGTATGCGAATTTTCATAATTTTGAGTAAGAATAATGATTTGTATGACATGTTGGTCCACACATGAATGATTTCATGTTTTAAATATGTTTATCTTTTAACATTACTAGGATACCTGGCTACCTAACAGATGGTAGATGTCATTACAAGCAAGCTAGAAACATCATACTAAGCGTCTGTCTCTCCATGTTTAGCACATCATGCTACCCAATTGTGTCAACAACACATCGACACTAGAGCTTAGATCGGGCCCAAAATATCAAGCCCGACACGAGCCCGTGCACATTGTGTCCGAGCCCGACCCGGCCCGACACATTAACTGTAATTATGAGCCCGAACCCGATTTAAACCCGACATTTTTTTAATACGTGGGTTGTAATAGCTGACGTTCTCAAACTCCATGTTGAACTACAACTTCACAATCAGTGATGCCGGTAACGCGTTCCTCTAATCTGACCACTTTTTTCAGTAATGAGTAAATCTAACGCGGTAATATTTCCAAACCAGAAATCAGATTAAAGTATTCAAGTCACTGTGCGTTACTATTATTTTCGTCATTTTCCTTGTAAAAATATATATTTTGCTTTCTTCTTGCGTCTGGAGGAGTGACCTGACTTGCGAGAGAAGTCACATTTTCGCGGCCGCCAATTTGACGACTTTCTCGCTAGATTTGGCGACTTTTCAGACCCTCTTGCCGACTTTGTTTCTAAAAAGCTACGAGCGACAAATTTAGCGACTTATTCAGATCATCGGGGGAAAGGCCAGAAATATATGATATTGTAATTTACATGCTGCTCAGAGTAATCGCAGACCACGGCTCCTCTGCAGCAGCACCGGACTCTCTCCCCTCCCGCGCGGCTGCGCAGGCGACAGGCCGGTGTGTGTATGGGGGCGCTGGCTGGGGCAGCAGGAGGGTTAGAGATACAAACATTACTTTGAATTTGTTGAACATAAGGAAAATAACTTGACTGTAAGGTGCACACTTTGCCCGTGTTGGAAACCTCTCCTCACCGCTGCTAACACTATCTCAAACTTAACGAAGCACCTACAGAGACAGCATGCACACACAAATCCTGTTGCGAAGGAACCGTGGACTAACATGAATGAGACGCCAAGACAGAATGTAACGAGTAATGTAACGAGTAATGTAGCTAATTACTTTCTCCAGGCAGTAATCTTGTAATGTAAGGCATTACTATTTTTGAGAGTAATGTGTAATGTGTAATATATTACTTTTTTGAGTAACGAGCCCCAACACTGTCAACAACACAAACCGTCAGCTCCCTACAGAAATGTTAGCTAGCTTAGTTAGCTAGCTACTGTTAGCTAACTATAAAGTAGGCTAATTTGATGGTACATGATAATAATAATAACATACTCTTTCATACAGTAGTCATGAACGTGCAAATATGTTGTTGAAATATATCAATTTGATGACATCAACAATGTTCGTAAGTAAAAGAGATGATACTTACATGTATCTTCTTGGGGGCTCGGAGACACAACTGATTTGCGGGCCTTAGTAACCATGGTTACCTGACAGTTACAGTTGATAAAAATCAAAGGTTCCAAAGAGATACCCACTTATTAAAGACAAAACAGTTTCTGGTTGATTGTGGACATTATTGAACCCTTTGTGTGGATATCAGACAAGAAGAAATGCATGAATCTATGTTCTAACATGGGCGGCAATGGGAAATTTTGGCATCCCCGATTTTAGTATTTTTTAATACTTTCCACCACTTGGATTCCTTAGGACTTTTGATATGTTATAAATGAGATATTTATGAGACTAGAACAATGGAAAGAGTTTCTGTTGCAATTTGTGTGGGGCCATGTTGTATAATGCCTGTACTATTATACATTGGTCACATCAATATCATCCCTGAGTTAGTGTCTGACTGCACCCTGTAACTCAGGATTGCACGGGGCGATGACCACATGACCCAAAGCTTTATGTATTAATTTCCGTATCCACGTGTCTTCCTATCAATAAACTATGCTATTATTATTATTATAATAATAATAACAATAATTATTATTATTATTTTTTTGAGTGATTAAATAAACAAGTATGGATAAAAGAAAACAATTGGTGAGTGTTACGGTATAACTTTATTTCATCTTGGACAGATTAATAACGACAAAAACAGACAGTTTTGAAGATGAAGATGAATTACATTTACTGTGCACAAAAATTAACCTATACACTTGGACCCTTGGGGGTGGACCAGCTGAGTTAACTGATCTAGGGATAAGAAGGCTGCATCTCATGAAGATATTCCTCCAGACACTGGTGATAGGAAGCATGAGGCTGCCTGAAGAGGTTACAGGGGGCAGTCACTTTTTGGCAAAGCCTTGCCAAAAAGTGACTGCCCCTGTAACTCAGGAGTGCAAAGGGCAATATTCACAGAATTTTCTGGAGTGATAATAGAGGGTAACAGGTGCATGTACAGTGAATTTGGTCAGTGTCACCCTTTGCACTCCTGAGTTACAGGGGGCAGTCATTTTTTGGCAAGGCCTTGCCAAAAAGTGACTGCCCCCTGTAACTCAGAAGTGCAAAGGGTGACACTGACCAAATTCACTGTACATGCACCTGTTACCCAAATTCACTGTACATACACCTGTTACCCTCTATTATAACTCCAGAAAATTCTGTGAATATTGCCCTTTGCACTCCTGAGTAACAGGGGGCAGTCATTTTTTGGCAAGGCCTTGCCAAAAAGTGACTGCCCCCTGTAACTCAGAAGTGCAAAGGGCAATATTCACAGAAATTTCTGGAGTCATAGTAGAGGGTAACAGGTGTATGTACAGTGAATGTGGTCAGTGTCACCCTTTGCACTTCTGAGTTACAGGGGGCAGTCACTTTTTGGCAATGCTTATCCTCGCAGTTCTGCTGTGGACTGCAGTAACACGCCGTCGGGAGCAGTCATTTGCTGTGGAGAGACCAGTAACACCCCCGATGGGCGTTCCCCTTGGGGTCAGTCGTTTTTGGCAAGCAGTTGTTTTCTGGCACAACACCGGACTGAGATACATGTTAGCAGCTAACGCTACTTTGCATGTTAGCACACTCCGAGTCCTCGGTAATCTCATAAGATTTCAAATCAAGCTCTAAACATGATGTGTAATGTTTTCTTACCTGGTTACTAGGAAATGAGCCATGTCAGCATCTGTTTTCAGTCCCACTTCAGGTTGGAGCTGCCTCCATGAGCCGAACGTGTATCCGATGTTTATTCCAGTGCCAGCCCGGCTTTGGTCGTAATTTCATTTCGACTCACGACTTGCCGCTTATAAAACCTTCGTGTTCCTCTTAGTATAACTATTTATCGGACTTCGTGTGGTGCTGGGTCGTTTTCTGGCCGTAGCAGAATCCATTTCTACCTAAACACTGGTTTGGATCCACCGCGCTTGTCTTCTTCTGGTCTCCAAGCCGTCGAGGACGCGCATTTAGCGTCATTTGACGTCACGTCCGCAGGACTGCGCGGGAAATTCGGGCCCCGAATTGCAGTACATTATGCAGCACACAGCCTGTTCAAGGCAACGGAGAGATACGTGGGTGGGCTCATTCTTTTTGGTTTTGAACGCTTCATCACATATTAGCATAACAATACTTATAATGAATGTTCATTTTTTCACAAATCCTGCCCTAAGTCCCTTTAAATATAAATAGTTACATATAACTTTGTAAATTTCAAAAACTTATGCACAAATTTAGTAAACAACAATTTATATTTGCATTATAAGTAATACAAATGGTTCGTTAAACATTTTTGTGGTTTTCACAGTAAAAAAAACTAACTTTTCCTTACTCGGATTTTATGTTTTTTTTTTATGATTTTAGGTCAATTGTTTTGTATGTCAAAATAAAAAAATAACTGTACAGTCACACATGTGAGGTTGTGCTGAAAATAATGACACCAAACAAGGCAAGGTAAATAGTTTTTATGGTGAAATATAATAGTCAAAAACGGCCAATTATACCCCAGACCCCAGAGGGTTAATTGACTCAACAGCGCCACCTATTGTTGTGGAGTGCGAATTACAGGACATTTGTTAGAAAGTTTACGGGCATTTGTTTGTGGATCTGAAGGCATTTGCTTGAGGATCAGCAAGGCGGAAAAGTAGTGCCAAAAGTCACGTGACAGATTTTTTTCGTACTTGCACAATTGTTTTTTGTACTTGAAGGATATTTTTTTATACTTGAAAGATTTTTAGTTTGTACTTGAAGGACATTTTTTTGTACTTGAAAGATTTTAGTTTGTACTTGAAGGATTTTAGTTTGTACTTGAAGGATATTTTTTGTACTGGAGGAAATATGTTTCTTTGTATGTGTAAAACATGCTGTATTTATTTCTGAAGCATGATGTTAGTGCTGGGCGGTATGACGAAAAATGTATATCACTGTATTTTTTTAAAAATTCCTACGGTTTCACGGTATATGACGGTATTTTTTTTTCCATGCATAATCAGGTGTTCACAGCATTTTCTACTGGTTGAAAAAGGAATTACTAGCCCCTTTTAGATAGAAAAGGCAGCACATTTGTCGGCGTAAACATGTGACGTGACGTGAAGCACAAAGTTCAGTGTGAACAGTGACGTACAACATATGTATCGGTAGAAATGTGGCGAAACTTGATATATTTATTTAATTATAGATTCGTGGCCCGTATTCTCGCCTCCTCAGTCAAACACACGCCGATGTTAAACCCCCGCTAGTAATGGAAGCGTGCAGCCTAGCGCACCACCCCCTCCGTTAGCTGCCTCATGCAACAGACAGCTAACAGGAAGCAGGTGGAATTTGTCTTCAAAATAAGAGCTTTACATTGCACCCCATTGGAGTTTAGAACTGGGTTCTTGGCGGGGGGCTTTTAATTTGAAAGTAAATCATCAACTGTGTAGGACGAAAGAAAAGAAGAAATCTAGGAATTAAAATAAATAAATAAATAAATAAAAGGGGGGGGAGAGCTAGGGGTTTTCAGTAAGATTAATCTCCTCTTCCAATCTACAAAGTTTCAATGCATTTTTCTTCTCCATACATTTCAAGGATGAAAAATAATGACATAGTTCTTTATGAAAGACATAGAAATTAGGTTTGGATTTCATGCATCTATTTTTATGAATGAAAAATTTACCAAGAATGAATGAAAGTGTTAACAGCCAGGTCATGGGACGCCTCTTTCACAGATACACCATATAAAACATTTTCTTTTGTTAGAATAGAGAAATTGGGCATTTTAGGGAATAACCAGTCGTACAAATCTTCCCAGAAGGTATTAACAAATTTACAGTCATAAAATAAATGTTCAGTTGTTTCAATGTCTTCATCACAAAATGAGCAATTATTGTGGTCAAAATTAAAACGATTCCTTAGAAATTCAGAGGAGGGGTATACTCTATTAAGAATTTTAAGGTGCACTTCCTTCGCTTTGGGAGCAATGGGAAATTTAAAGAATTTGGATCTCAAACTTTCAACTTCTTTTTTAGAGAAAAATTGTAGAATTGATATTCTGTTTGATGAGAATGGATACAGTTCTTTAACCAAGGATTGTGATATTAGGTAGTTTAAGATCAGTGATATTGTGACCATTTATCAAAAGCAAAGCAAGTGTTGGGTTCACATTACTTTTATACAGATTATAAGAAATCACAACAATAGATTGAGGGATTGCTTTGACAAGATGATAATACTGCCTTCTGTCATTCAGGTTATATTTAGAGCAAAGAATCTCAAAGGGTACAATGTATCCGGTATTATCCAAGAGGTGCATCACTGACCAAATTCCTTTCTCTAGCCAATTTTGATAAAAAAAAAAAAGATTTATTTCTCGATAATATGTATCTGTAATTCCATAATGGGGTGTTGTGGGGACTAAAATTGTGCTTGTAGATCATTTTCCAGTAATGTAAAACCTGTTGATGAAAGGCAGATAATTTGATAGGGAGCTTCTTTAGGTCTAAGTCACATCTCAGAAGGAAGTTAACACCTCCTAGATCATTAAAAATGTAATTTGGGATATGAAACCACAAGCTGTTTTCATTCTTCAAAAATGATCTCAACCAGTTAATTTTAACAGTGCCGTTGACACAGTCTATATCAATGGCTTTGAGACCTCCCTCCTCATATCCTTTAACCAAAGTTCCTTTCCTAATGTAGTGTGTTTTCCTATTCCAGATGTAATTAAAGTTAGCCTGATTTATGGACTTGATTGCTCTTTTGGAGAGTGACAAAGAGTAGGTCTGGTAAATGAATCTTGAGAGGCATTCCATTTTTGTGAGAAAAATTCGACCAATGATAGAGATGTCCCTTTGAGACCAGATATTTAAAAGTGATTTACATTTGTCCAAATTGTTCCAAATGTTTAGGTTATTTGAAGTGTCATTATTGTTAGTAATGTGTATGCCTAAGTATTTAACCATTGATTTAACAGGAATATTGTGAATTGCTGTAAGCGGAGAATCGTGGATTGGTAACAAATCACATTTTTTAATGTTTAATTTTAAGCCAGACGCCTTAGAAAAAAAATCAATTGTCTTAATGGCTTTAGGGATTTGATCACTATTTTTCATGAAAATGGCTGTGTCGTCAGCCAGTTGGCTAATTGCCAGCTGTCTGCCTAGCACTGTCAGTTTTTCAAAGTCTGTATTTTTGATGAAAATTGATAGCATTTCCGCTGCTGCGATAAAAAGCAATGGAGAGATGGGGCACCCTTGTTTAATGCCTTTACTTATTGAGAATCTTGGGCATGTACCCTGTGGTAGTATGACTGTACTATTCGTATCTTTATAAATTAATTTAATCACATTAATGAAGTTTTCGCCAAAGCCAAATAATTCTAAAGTACTGAATATAAATTTGTGTTCAATTGTGTCGAATGCTTTAAAAAAATCTAGGAACAAAATAAAACCCTCTTCTTCAATTAAATGATTATATTCAAGTAAGTCAAGCACAAGCCGTATATTATTATGAATTGATCGTCCTTTTATAAATCCAGATTGTGTGTCTGAGATAATTTGAGTGATGCCAGATTTCAATCTGTTTGCAAATATATGAGTTAAAATTTTATAATCATTATTGAGCAATGTTATAGGTCTAAGATTGTCAATTATTTTATGGTCTTTACCAGGTTTAGGGATGAGTGTGATTATTCCCTGCTTCATAGTGGTTGGAAGAATGTGGGATTCAGATAGTTCTTTTAACATATGGAAAAAGATGTCTTTAAGATGATCCCAGAAATGCCTGTAAAAATTGCTAGTTAGACCATCTGATCCCAGAGATTTATCCAATGCTAGGCATGTCATAGCCTTTTCCACTTCTGCCATACTGATATCTGCCTCACATATGTTTTTGAAACACTCATCAACTCTGGGGATCCATTCCTTAACATGCTCAAAGAAAGCATCAGCATCTGGGGATGAATAAGACGAATATAGTTTACTGTAGAATTTAAATATTTCCTTAGAAATTAAATCTGGGTCAGTGCATTCTTGATCTTCTATCAGTAATGTTTTTATAGCATTCCGTTCTTGTCTTTTCTTTTCCAATCTACAAAAATATGCTGAGCTCCTCTCTCCTTCTTCTATCCATTTCGCTCTTGATCTAATATATGCTCCTTTGGCTTTAGAAATGTTAATGTTATCTAATGAAGATTGCAAAAGTAAAAGTTGTTGTTTGTTATCCTCATTTATAAAGAGTTTATTACAGATTCTGTTGATTTCTTTAATGATGTCTAGCTCTTTTTTCTTACTATCCCTACTTATTATTTTACTTTTGGAAATAGAAATCTGGCGTACTTTAAATTTCAAATACTCCCATTTAGCTCTATAAGTTTCAATGTTAGCATCTGTAGTTACATCATTTATCACATCAATAATTTCTTGGCAGAAGGATTCATTTTTTTAGTAAGTTTGAATTAAATTTCCAATAACCTTTTTTAAAACGTGTGTTTGAGGATATAAAATTAAGCTTAATTATACAATGATCTGTTACAGGTGCAGCTGAAATTGTAGCAGTTGATTCAAGCCCAGACCTGATATCTGATACCAACCAAAGATCAATTCTGGATTTAATTGAGCCATCAGGTTTGAGCCACGCATAAATTTGGGTATCCGGATTATCAATACGCCACGTGTCTTTCAGATTTAACTCAATACAGAAGTCAAGCAGAACAGGATTATAAAAATGTCTTTGGTATTTTGTAGGATACCTATCAAGCCATTCATCCATAACCATATTATAATCTCCACCAAAAATAAGGTTTTCAGTAGGATACCTTTGATAAAGATCACTGACTCTCTGTGTGATTTCAGAGATCATTTTTTTGTTCTGGTTAAAATTGTTGTACCCATAAATATTTCCTAGAATTAGAAAATCATTATTTGCTTCAAAGACACAAATTATCCAGTGACCTAAAGGGTCCCTGTTTGTGGTCAAGATTTTCCCAGAGAAGTTGTTAAGAAGTATGGCCACACCTGCTGATCTGTTTGTACCGTGTCTAAACACAGTTTTGTCGCCCCATTGATTCGACCAGAATTTTTCATCCATGTCATTCGAATGTGTTTCTTGCACGTTGCGCTTTTTCATTTTGCAAAATAGGAAGGTTGATTTTCTTTTAATAGAATCTCTTAGACCCCTAGCATTAAGAGAGATAAAGGAGAATTTAGAATTTAAAAAAGGCATAAAAGAAAGAGCGGTAAGTTGAACTGAGAAATGTGGACGTTTGTTTGAGACTAAGCACTGTAGCATTGCCCCAACACTATTAGATAATAATATAAAATGTGTAACAAATCTTGTCTTCCTATATTTTACTGTATTAGGTGAATATGTGAACTCATACAGCATTGAAAAGGGAGGTAGATATCAATGTCAACTTTAAGACAACAAGTGTAAATTAAGGTTCATATATACTTGATGCATAATCTTCAATCTTAGGTTCTAGAAAAGTGCATCAAAACCTGATATAACTGTAGCATATAATGTAGAGGTACTCGTATCAAAAGAGAAAAGCTGAGATAACCTTAACTTCAGCATATAACATTATGATAACTTTGTGTTTTTTTTTTGTTTTTTTTATAAACCGTGTGATGCAACACATCAAAAATAACCCTGGGTACTTAAAGGCTTAATATCCCTGCAGCCCGAGCTTGCTCCATCTTCGGCCACGCAGCAGCGCGAGCCTCTCGGTCAGCTTTGCAGAAATCTTGCTTAAAGTGGATCCCCAAGTCTTTGCAGATTTTAAAGTTCTTGGACAGCTTCCAGAAGGCATCCCGGTGGTGTCTCATGGTGAACTCCATGATGACTTGGCGGTTTTTCCCCTCCTCTCTTCTCCCAAGGCGGTGAACGGTGTCAACCATGGTTTCGATCGACGAAGCCCACTGTGGCGCAATCTTGGACAGGATCTCCACGATGAGGTCTTGGATGCGTTCGTCATTTTTTTCTTTTAGGCCATGCATTTTGAGGTTCCAGCGTCTCTTGTACCTCTCCAGCTCAGTTACTCTTTCTTTCAGCTCCTCCTTTTCTTTGATGAGACGGGGCATTTCTTTTTTCACAGCTTGAATCTTTTCTTTGCACTCTTTTTAATCTCTGCTGCATTTATTTCCACAATTTTGGATATGTTAGCCACCATGATGGAGTTTTCTCTTAGCTGAACTCCGAAGCTATCCATCTTACTAGTTAAATTCTCTATAGCCTTTACAAGAGCCTCATTTAATACTGCAGGTGCCTCTTGAGGAGTTTTTACCTTCATGGGTGGCGTATAATTTTTGGTTGGAGTGCCAGGAGGGTCCTTTCTCTTCCCTGTACTGGTGGTTGTTACCTCCATTTGTGAATAAGCATGGTCATTCAGGTTAGCTTTGACCGAGGCTGCAGCTAGCTTAACTTGCGGTTGCACTTGCGGTTTACCGGACGGCATGTCAGCTCAAAAGTACTTTCTTGACCTCAACCTGTATTTTGAGGTGGAGAAGACGTATACACAATTGTTCACTTAAACGTCTGTTCAAGTCTGACTGAAAATTATCAAGTTTCTTTGTAAACTTCGGGGCTTTGGCACGAGAGCTTAGAAACAGCAGCTTGTCCGAACTGCCATCTTGCCGCTACACAAGTAGCGGACACAACCAAACAGTTACAGACACGAGGAGACGCTAGCATCTCCCGGATCTCAGCGGCTTTCCAGTTGCTCATCTTGACGTCCGTGAGTGAAGTCATGATCTGCAATGTCTATCCTATCCATCTTCACCGTAACACAACACCAGAGCACAACTGTTTACCCTCGCAATCGCATCATACCTGTTTAGCAGCGCAACAGTGAAAAGGGTCTGGTCTGAAACAGTGTCGCGCGGCGCAGCATAGCGTTTCGAACGTTGTGTATTCAAATACAACGGTATGGCGGTATATTAAAAATTCATATCATAACGAAAATATACACCAGTATTCGGTGTGAACCGGTATACCGCCCAGCACTACATGATGTATTTGTTTGATAGGTCCATTTCTTATTTGCAAAACAAAATGCATTAGTTTGTGATTGATGTTTTGTATTTGCAAACCACACTGAGTTTGTTTGTGAATCGTTGGGCGTGAGTAAAACATGTTTTGTGTGTGTGTGAGGTTTTGGCATGATTCTAACTCCATAAGGATGGTCATGGTAACAGACTGTCAGAGTTGATTTAATAGTGATTTTAGCTGAGGCTCACCTCACATTATCATGCTTGTCCACAGTAACAGTAACAGTAACTCCTATCAATCAAATCAAGATATGGTAGAACCTATGAGATACTTGTGAGCCCTTTATAAAATATTGATGTGTGTGTGTGTGGTCACAAATGTGACTTGTGGAGCAGTTCAGAAGTGGATGTTTGCCTGCCTCCAGATATTTTTCCTTTCAGTTCAGTGGAACTTAATGCAGCAGTTGGTCAGCATTCCTGTCATTGAAAAGCCAGCTGAGCCAAAAGTTTTTGTCTGATTGCCACCAGAGAACAACAGTAGCGACGAGCATGAGTATTCAAAGGAAATCTGGACAGTTTGTTATTCTGTTGATGAAAATGAGAAATGTGATATGAAGCCATATGTTTTGTCTTTCAACAGAAGCCTCCTCGGGGTCATGGGGGACAGAAGGACTGACTTCCTGCAGGGAGTCCTCCGGGATTACAACATCCTGGACATCCAGTGGAAGCTGTGGGAGCCACTATGCAATAGATTAAAACATGGGAGCATAAAAGCTAGAATCACAACAGAGGGAAGTAATTAAGATTGACATTTCAGAAAAAGAAGAATTAAAGAGGAGAGGAGAGAATTGAAGCAGAGAAAATATTGAGATCTGTTTGAATATTGTCGGATAGATTTTTACATGTCATATTCTGTTGTGTTCCATTATTTCTTAATAATATTTAACATGATCTTACTGTTTTGGTATTTTGGTTGTTGTTCCTTCATTGTATTATTTCCTTCATTTATGTTTATGTTAATGTTCGCAAAGTTTCATTGTTATTAAATGTAACCCAAACATTTCTACGCATTCTGCATTTTTATGTAATCACCAGTACTCATCTACAGTTTTAGTAGCTGATTGTCAGTGCTTCCTTTTTTTATTGTAATGAAGGAAAGAAGAAAAAGTGGAGAAAGCTTAATTTTTGAAAAGGCATAACAAGAAGAAAAATGTGTAAGTGGCAGAATTATCACAGGGGAGCTGAAAGTTTTGACATTTGAAGGTAGAGGAAGAGGAAAGAAGAGTAGGTTGAATAAAGCTTAATATTATAAGAGGCATAGTAGGTAGAGTAGAGAGAAGATGAGGAGCAGAAATTGGAGGAGGAGGAAGAGTAAAATATAGATGAAGATGAAAAAATGCCCCAAATCCATAAAACTAAAATGCATAGCACTACACTGCTGAAAAACCATCATGTAGTCATAGCAGAAACAGAAACAGTACATTGTAAAAAAAAAAAAAAAAAAAAACTGTAAAAAAAACAGTAAAAGCACTGGCAGCAAAGTTTCCAAATGGATACCGTAAAATAACCATATCACAGAACTACATACAATTACTGTAAAAATACAGTATCTTTTACAGTCAAAATTAATTAAAATACAGCATAATATAGTTTATAAATGTCGATTATACTGTATAATAACGTATATATTATGTCAAAAAACATTAAAAATCAGCTTCCTTTCAGGTTAATCTCTGTAATTTTACAGTATTCAAAAACTGTAAAAAAAAACAAAACAAAAAAAAAAAACAGGTAAAAGCACTGGCAGCAAAGTTTCCAAACGGATACCATAAAATTACAGTAAATAACTGTATCACAGAACTACATACAATAACTGCAAAAAAACACGAGTAGGTTTTACAGTCAAAATTAATTAAAATACAGTATATCTTAGTTGATAAATGCCCATTATACTGTAAAATAACATATATATTATGTCAAAACTAGGGATGCACATGGTTAACCGTTTAACTGTTAACCAATGACAGGAACTTTGACCGATAAATTTTTTTTTAGCTACTTGTCAATCAACTCATGGGAGCGTGTCGACGCGTGCCACACGTGCAACACGTGCCTTCACGTGCTTTCCGCCACAGCCCACTTCACAGCAAAAATGAAGCGAGCAAAAAGGTGTGGGACAATTTCGACCAAAAAGGAGATGAGGTTATTTGCAAACTATGCGGTACAGCACTGAAATATTCAAGCAGTACCAGTACAATGCAGTACCACTTGCGAAGCAAACATCCAGATCAGATGATGGAGGACCATCACAGCAAACTTTGCCCTCCATGATGGCAGGGAGAAGATGCGACGCGCATCGGTCTGAGGAGATCACACACGGTACTTTTGAATGGGTCACAGACACTCAATAGAGCATTTAAATCTTATCAGTTAAGTAAGGGATGATGTATAGAACGGCCGTCATTATGTATAGAACGGCGGTCATGATCCGTCCGGTTCGTCCTGTCAGGACTTATTTTTCCGAAAATGACTACCGTTCTATATATTATCCCGCTTATTACACGGCTACTTGCCAACACGAAAAAGAAAACGTCACACAGTATGTCTTTTTACAATTAATTTGTTACCGTTCAGGCGTTCACAGTGTTTTTCAGCAGAGAAATAGTTCGCCAAACTCATCCATACTAGTGGCATAGGAGTAGTTTTTTCCCATATGAAGTAGACTACAGATCAGCTGACATCGCTTAGCAACCGAAGACGCTGGGGTGATAAGTGACCGGGATTACTTGCGGAGCAAAGATTTTAGAGCGCGGAGTGATACGAAATATGTGAATCAGAGGCAAAAAGGCCACTCCATTCAAGTGAATGGAGCTTTATGCAGCATTAAGAAGAGCCGTGTAATAACGGTTATTAATCGGTTGATGAGCGTCGGTTATCGGTCATAAAAAAAAATTAAAAATGTGCATACCTAGTCAAAACACCTTAAAATCAGATACCTTTCACGTTAATCTCTGTAATTTCACGGTATAACTAATTTATTTTAGAAAACAGCAAAGTCTATCTACAGTAATTTCTAGGGCTGTCAAACGATTAATTTTTTTAATCGCGATTAATCGCATTTTGTCCATAGTTAACTCGCGATTAATCGCAAATTAATCACAATTTTTTTGGCACATTTTTTTCTGTTCTAAATGTACCTTAATGTATTTTTTCATGTTCCTAATACTTTTAACAACATAAGAAAGGGCAAATATGCTTGCATTATGAAAATGTTTATTCAACACTTCAAATCATGCAGGAAAATAAATCCAGGGTTGTCTGCTTTTGGCGAGGGGGGGCGACGGGCTCTCTGCATCTGCCGTCTGTTTGGCTTGCAAGTGGTTTCTACTGACACTGCACGTTTTTCTTCTTCGCCTTTTTCACGCAGTGTGCTGCTTTCTGTCAGTCAGTATCACACTGATGATTGCCATGGCTCCGATGCAGCAAAACAATAAAAAGTACGACTTGAAATTCAAACTTTCTGTCGTGATATATTCAGAGGAAAACTCGGGAGAAGCAGCCGCTAGACGTTTCTCTGTCGACCAGAAGAGAGTGAGAGAAACTGAGCTTCAACGTCTGTCTGAGGAGGACAGCAGCAGGGCCAGGCTGCCTGCTGGAGGGAGGAAGAAGGCTAGCGAGGAGCCTGAGATAAACATGCGGGGATGAGCTATCAGCAAACGGGCACGCCACGAGAGAGTGTCCCGCAAAATGATCAGGGCGATGGCGAAACAAATGTGCGCCAGCGTGAGTGACAGCAGAGATGAGGAGTTTGCAGCGAGTGCTGCTTTTCAGTCCGCCGTGTTTTTAACAAACCGCCAACCCTGCTTCTTCTTCTGATTCCCTTTCTTATTCTTCTGCCACCCTCTGTATCAAGACTACAGGTGCCACCGACAGCCATAAATCATACAATGCGCGTTTTTTTTAATATACTGAGCGTTAATCGCGCGTTAAAAAAATTAACGGCGTTAAGAGGATGTTGCGTTAACGCATTATTAACGCGTTAACTTTGACAGCCCTAGTAATTTCAAGTTAAAATACTATTTTTTACCATGTACAGTAACAAAGTTATAACGTATAAAACCAAACTACATTCATAAAACTAAAGACAAATGTCTGCAAATTTAATCTGTAATTTTTGAGAATTAGTAGATTAAAAAACAACCATTGGACAGTGGAAAAACAAGCTAAATACATTACAAATACAACAAAAATAGCTACATTTAAGGCCAATCTTTGTAAATTACAAGTATTTAGTGGTAATTTCATGAAACTATATTGTCCATCTACACTGATTTTCTGTAATTGTGGTTTCCCCAAGTAAAAAAACAATGACACAATGTATAAAGAAAATATGTACCTTTAATCAAATAGGAATTTCTGCACATTTACAGTATTAGTTCTTTTAGAGAATTGGATGATGGAACACTGCACATCAAAATACATTAACAGGTATATTTAAAAATAATATCTGTAATTTTAGGGTATTAAACAGTCATTTTAGTTAAATGAACCAATATTGTTAAAAAAAATTCATTTGACAGAAAAACAAGGATAGTAAGTCATTACACATCAAAACAGCTAAGGCTGACTGTTTTTATATGAAAAGAAAAAAAAGAAATAGGAATATTTTAATATTAATATTCTACTGCATGGACATGACCAACAATATATGATAAACTTTTTACCATGGAGTTCAAATAGTTACATGATATGGTATATATAAAATATATATATATATGTATCTGGTGGTGGATAGATGGACCATAGTTATTAACAGAAAAGCATTGCAGATTTTGCTCTTTTCACGGGCCATGTTTAAAATAAGTAAACACTACACCAGTTTTATCCTTTAAAGTGATATTCATAACTTTTGTGATGTACTGTCCATACTGCAAGTCCAAAATATTGAGCAGCTTCTTCAGCAGTTGCTCCTGTGCTCTACAAGTAAGTTACATTGACCAGACCTCCATATACATTAATTGCATGGCAAAACTGGAAACAGAAACTCAGTGGGTTCTTTTTTAAGTATCCAACTGCAAACTATTTTCATCTATAAGTAACATCAGCATAAGAACTACCTATAATGATAGAAACCATCTTTAAATTTTTTTTTTTTTACGTGTACTTGGAGTATACTCAATGTATTGCTAGCCTGATACTCAGACAGAATTGCGAATTTGTTTCGCTGCATTATTCAGTCTGAACGTGCTCTCATAGCAGCCGTTAACAGAGCAGCTCAGTGTCAAAGCAATTTCTCAAATGGCTACACAACTTTTGGAGACAGATGGACCTGGTTTCGTCCAGAAGCCATCAAAAGGTATGTGCAGGGGTAATACAACTCTGATAGGAGGTGTCCTGAGGGGCTAGGCTATGGGGTATATATCATCCCCGACACCACGTTTCCTAAACCACATCTAAACAGAGCTAAATGTCTCTGGTGTGGTTGACCACAGTCAACTCAACGTATAGAAGATAAACGTGGATACATTTGTCATAAGGTAAATCAACATTGTGCATGTATGGTATGGATTCTTTTTTCAGCGCAGTGAAAAAGCAACATATCCCTGTGGGATGGCGAAAATCTGACATGATTACATGGGTTTTGTAACATATACTAGCAGAATCTACTTATTGCCTGTTATGTGCAATAAGAGTAATTTTGTGGCTTTTTTCTCAATACAATGAGAGCTGGGAGCTAGACTCTGTTCCACAGTTGTGAAGCACAGGAGCAGCTTATGAAGACAATCAACAATATTTGGACTTCAATCATGGCCATTAAACTTTGTAACTATTTCTTGCAAATGAAACAATTGTAAAAATCATGTCAGGATACATTCAATGTGGGCAATACATACTGTGCCTGAGAAACTGTTGTCAGATCAAATTCAAACTTTCTGTTCACTTGCTTGGCTGCTGGGGCCTCCTTAAATACCTCCGATTGTCCATCTATGGAAAATAACAGACAATTGTTTAGACAATCACTGTAAACCTTTTGGCATTACCAAACATTCACGAGAAACTGAAATCGTCATTTCTACTTTGAGTTGCTTTTTTCTTATCAGACATGACCAGAGCATATGCAGGAATCCTGAAGTTCAATATCTTTTTAAGACTTTTTAAAAGACCTTCTCAAAATATTTTAAGACCTCATCGCCACTTCAAGCTATAATCAGCAACACATCTTTAACTTACTAAACAGTTGTAGTTTGCAATTTAAAGCTATAGAGCACAACCATACAACAGAACTCAGATAAGCTGGGAAGAAACAAAGCTCAAAAGAATAAATAAAACCAAAAGCAAGGATTGAACTGAGGAAGAACTGATATTTGGAGAGAGAAATTTCCAAATCGTCAAATTTACACATGGAGTACTAAGGATTGCTCCAGACGTTGTCGTGTAGACTTTTGGCTTGTATCCAAAACATTTGGACAGTATCACGGTTTAAGTTTTATCTACAACCTCAACAGAGCACAAGGCAATAACAATTAATGTCAGTCTTTTTCCTGATAAATCTGGATTTAAAAAAGTATCTTATTGGAAAATGAACAGCTCCCTCTTAAATCCCAATCGTGTAAAAGAAGAGCTAGGAAGGCTTATTTAACATTACTGGAATAAAGCTCAAAAGGAAGGAATTTTTGGAATAAACTGGGAACTCCTTAAATTTGTTTCAATGCAATGTAATGCATGTGCTCTGCATGTGTGTTAGTCAAACAGACACACAACAGCAAACGGAGAGACTGACTAGAGTGAATTAACAGCGATGGCAACAACAACGGAGCCCCTTAAGGGACATGGAGGGAAAAAAAAAAAGATGAGTGAAAAAAACAAAACATGTGGGCAAGCAGGACGTCTCAGACGACGGAGCTACTTCTTAAAAGGGCCGAACTTCATCTGGCACTTGGACTCGTATGATAAACTGAAGCCATATGGCATTTGTGTCAATGGAAGTATTGATGGCTTCTCAAGAAAAATAATCTGGCTTATTGCGTACACAACAAGTAGTGACCCAAAGTTGATCGGAGGTTTTTACATAGAAGCAGTGCAGTGTTTAGGGGGCTGGCCTAGAATTGTGAGAGGCGATCTTGGAACCGAAAATGGCTATGTTAGAGGCTTTCAGCGTTTCCTCGTCCCCGTTCACCCAGACGGCACCCTTGATAGTTACTTGGAGGGAGCCAGCACCGCCAATCAAAGAATTGAATACTGGTGGGGTTTTCTTCGCAACCAGTGTGTGGAGTTCTGGTTATCCTTGTTTGCAGACCTCCGAGACAACGGGTTCTTTGATGGTGGATTTCTGGACAAAAGCCTCCTTCAGTTTTGTTGCATGGGACTCATTCAGGTGAGTTAATGTATTATAGTGTTTTCATATGTATGTGTGTGTATGTGTGTGTGTGTGTGTGTGTGAGAGAGAGAGAGGAGGGGTAGGAAGAGAAGGAACAGAGGAAGAGATACAGAGAGGGAGGGATGGGAGAGAAAGAGGCAGAGAAAGGCGGAGAGGAGAGAAAGAGGCGGAGAGGAGAGGAGAGAAAGAGGCAGAGGGGAGGGGAGGAAAAGAGGCAGAGAGGAGAGAAAGGCAGAGAGGAGGGGAGAGAGAGAGGAGAGAAAGGCGGAGAGGAGAGAAAGGCAGAGAGGAGGGGAGGGAAAGAGGCAGAGAGGAAGGGGTAAGTTGATATGTACGAACAGTTCTTCCTAAAAGTATTTGTATCTCCTTTTTAACAGGATGAGTTGGATGACACTGCACAGGTTTGGAACGCACACACCATCAGGCCATCGAAAAACATAAATGTCCCCAGCGGTCGGCCCAATGTGATGTATGCATTGCCTGAACTCTACGGAACAAGAGACTTCCTGTCCCCAGTTGATGATGAACATATCCAACTGTGCACGATTCCATGTGATTCAGATGTATATGAACTATGCAATATCTTTATGGCCGAGTCGCATCTGACTCTACCGACAGATCCGTATCAGGCTGTGAACTTGTATATGCACCTAAGAGAAACCATTAGTGCATCTCTGTAAGTCCTGTAGGGGCCAGTGTGTTGACCTGTGAAGTGGAAGGAGCTGTAGGTTCCACAAGCATTTTTTACTTGCTGTCATATCCCTTTTTAAAGTTTGCTTTTAATGATCATCCTAGTGTTGGTCAACACAGAAAACATGGGGTCTCCTGAAAAATGTAACCATGCCATCCCATGCTTTATGTTTATCTTCTATTAGTTTAAATGTTTGGATTGATGTATGGATCAAGGTATAACACCAATGAGCTGGTGTTGCTTTAGAGATAAAGCCTATCAAAAGTGGAATCATACTTGTGTAAAATTCAGAACTAATACGAAAACGTACTGTCCACTTATAACTCCATCAATTGATGAAAAATAATGTTAAAATTCTGATAATTATTAAATTGAACCTGTTTACACAAAAGGGCAATACATTTACTGTTGAATGTGAATATTTTCTGTTTTTTCTAGTCTTTTATGATGATTTATGAATATCTTTGGGCTCCAGGAACTTCTGATGACTTCCTCACTTTTGTAAGTGATAGCATGTGTTTTAGAACTTGGACACAAACATCACCTCTGTGAAAATTAATAGGACTTTTATTACTTCTAGAACCAAGTAGTACAATTATCAAGTGACAGTAGAAAAGCACAGGAAGATATTGTACATGAACAATCTGGGTAGCCACTAGCCAAACCGCTGCAATGTAACTTCTCTAACACTTCAACATCAGCAATTCATGAACAGTTCTACCGGTGATAGACAACTCTATATTCAGTCTTTTTCGAAACAACTTTTGCCTTCAGCTGAGTCTCAAATTGATGGAAACGAAAACTGCAGTCATTTTCAAAGGACAATTTAAAAAAATTAAACCAATGGGAAAACTATGGTGGTGTACTATTGCACCAACAGAAAATAGAATTTCAGACTGCTCACCATACGGTTCAGTGCATCAGTGACAAAACAAACAACAAAAACAGACAAAAAATTAAATAAAATATAAATAAAATATAATCAGCCATGCCACTATGAGTTGACTGCTCTCAAGTTCAAAGGATGTCCATTTCAAAGTAGTTGCTGGACAGGATGTTGTCAAACTCTGTGCGAAATTCAGGATAGGAACTGTATGTACATGGCACCTCAAGTGTAGCCCTACAGGTATGAGCAACAGGCCTTCTGTTGAGCCCAGTTTCAGCATTAAAGCATATGATTTTGTCAACACATATGACAGAGGAGCCAGTGCAGAAGCGCAGGATTTTTTCAGCTTTGGTTTGGTCAGCGTTTTTGACATAACGTTGAAGATGGTTAAAGGTTGACTGTTCGCTCTGAGACAGCACCACCTTTGTAGTTTCAAACAGTTGCAACACTCTTTTTCCTGTGGCCTTCTTTGACTCATACAGAGACAACACACTTTCCTTGTTTGACAGTTTCAGCTGTACAAGTGACATGGGTGTGGAAAAGCAATCAACTATATATTTTGGCTCTTGGAGAATGGCTTTATGAGCCATCAATTCTATGGCAGGCTTCATGCTGTTCTTTGGAGGTAGGAAATGGGAACCCATCCTTGTAAAAAGGTCGAGCAAGTCCTCTTCATCACTTTCCTCCATTGTGCCTTGGAGAGCCTTCTCAACAGCAGATCTCTCAACTGGAGGAAGGTAGTTGAGAAATGATGTCATCAGGATGTCTGCATCAACTGAGTCAATTCCATGAACGCAGGCTAAAATGAAAGCCTTTGATAGCCTCACTGGCATGACACCGTAGTCTAGTAATCCTTTCACCCAGATCCGTCCAACTGCTTGCCATTCAGCCTCACAGAAATCTGGTCTCAGCCTCGGAACTCGCTCTGTTTCCCCTTCACACTGTTCAAGAAATTGCTCCCAGAATGCTGTGTAAACCTCCCTTGACACTCCAGCATCATCGATAGCTTTTTCATTTATAAAGTCCATCTTTAGAGTCAAATTCATTATGCTGCTGTCCATAAATACTGCCAAAAGATCTTCAACAACCTTTATCCTGCAAATTGATGCATGTCGTGGGCTCTGTGGATTTCCTGGGTTGCTGGCTGAGGCTGATGGGGGAAGCTGGCTGCTTGAGTTTAAAGGCAAATCTTGTGGTGAAAAATTAGTCCACTGTCCTGCTAGAAGAACAAAACATACACATAACAAAAACAGAGTGGTCAATGAAAGAAGCAGAGGCTAAAGTATCCTAACTTCTAGTATGTTTGTGTCATGGTCGAAATACTACTGGATCCTATGTTTCCCGTAATGCAACTCAAAAGCATCTCTTACAAACTGCACACATCCAATTTATAACACGTGCTTTTTATTCAAAATATGTTATCTCCTATCCCAAGACAAGTTAACCCTGACAACATCAGTGTGACATCATCACAGTTACTTTTTCAGACTTGACAGAGTTCCTCCAGAGCCTCACAGGACATGATACAAATGAAATAAAAAGCTCCATTGCATTACATCGTTACAGTTATGTAAAATCATACAGTAGTTTAAAGCATGTGTTCAGGGTTGCTTACCTGTGCAGTTTGCACTGCCTGCTCATGTATGGACTGCACGTCTAGTGTAGGCAGGCCATTAGCTGAAGGCAACAGGAGTTGTAAATCCTGCATAGGTACTCCATTCACCCCAGCACTCTGATGAATAAAATAAGTATAAACATATCAGTTGACATCAGACGCTTTGACCCTACAAGTCTATGATGTGATTGCGGACTGTAATTTCTAAGTCTTTCTAAATGAGTCTTCTACATCGAACTAACTTCTAGTTAAAACCAGGGACACTCAAGAGATAGTCAGTAAAACATCCACTTTTTTGGAGAAATGAAAAGAAGTTAAACCTCTCAAATTTCAGAGACAGAGAAGTATAATAAAGTCACAAATCAGTGTTGCTGCAAAATCCCAGGAATTAGGTCAAAAGGACTCTGTTGACTTCCACTACTACAACTATTCTGCAGCTTGCTAAATGTAACAATTGGTATTTGTTTTTAATACAAGTTGTGCATGACATACTACTATACTTTAGAAATTGAAGTTCAGGAAAAAATTTGATGTCTTTTTGATGAAATTTGAGTTGTTGAAATTGTGAAAGCAAACATGCGTGGCTGAAGAGAGTAAAATCTCACACTAAGATCATACAGTGGAATTCCACAGGTTTTCCATCAGCTCTTAATTGATTTTTTGCTATTTAAATGTTTTAAGTAGCATAAGCAATTAAATGTTAATCAATTATTGTTGCGGCAAAATGAAGCTCTAAATGAACATGGAGTGAACTCAGTACAGTAGGTGTTCCACAGCACTGTAGGTTATTTCACTCATGTGCCCATATAATACTGGGGGAACAGAACAGTGCATATGTCATAAAAATATATAACATGGTCAATTTTTCCAAAGTATGAATGCACAATTCATTTTTTTAATTCATAGAATCAAATTTACTATTAAGATTACATTTCTGTATTTTGTCTTTTCTTACTGGTTTTAATACCTGTATTAGTATTTCTACATCCTTACCCCAAATCATTACTGATCTTATCATATTACCTGTGTGACATCCTCATTGTTGATGTAATTCAACGCTATCATAACTGCCTCGTCACTGTCTGCTCCGCCAAGGTCATCTTCCGGATCCCATTCAATGGTATCTGCCTCGTCTACTTCTGGAACATCTTCAAAAGTTTCATGACAGATGTGCTCAGGCTCTGTTTGTGGGAAGTCATTAGGAACTGCACTGGTCAGATCAATGATTTCAAAGCAGGAGCCCGGGAAATCATTAGAAGGCTGGAAATGATTCCAAACTTTATCATCATCACTTGTGTTGGTGTCCTGCCCCTGGCCAATGAGTTTGTTTAATGTCTGTCAAATGAGAGGGATGTGATTTTCCTGGACCTTGTGCTGTCACAGTCTCAGATATTGCTCTTTGTTTTTTAGATCTTGGTTGCATCTGGAAATGTAGATTCTGCAACAAATGAGAGACATGTTTTCAATGTTGTTGTCAGCAGTAATTTAAAATCATGGCAAGGAGAACCACATGTTCCACATTTAACATTAAAAGGTGTGCAAAAAATACATATGGCTCAGAGAAGCTCCACTAAAGTCCATTAAGAAGTAAGGACAACTTGAGCGATTTAAAACATTTTTTTCTTTTTTATGATTGTCTTTCATCTTCCCTCAGTCTGTAAGATACATTGGCAACAAACTTATACATATAGTATATATAGGGGATATTCTGTCATTAATAAAATGTTTCTTACTGGTGAAAAAAAGGTGTGTACCACACTCAGCCAATGCATTAATGAATACAACCAAGCATTGTATTAATATAGTAATCCAAAAATTAAAAAAAACATTAAAAATACATGTGTTAAGTTGCAACAAAAAAATTATCTGACCACAAATGTAAACAATAAAGTCCTAGTAAAAGTGTATCCTGTGGATGAATGTGGATGAAAGTTTCTGACACATACTGGGTGACTGTTGCACACAAAGGAACCTCTCTCTCTCTTACGGAATACATGTGCATTATCTTCTAATGAAGTTATTACCTGAAGTGCAATCTCTGAGCAAATTCTCTTTCCATCGGTCCCTGTCATTATCATTACTTTATTTTTTACAAATATATTTCCTACTGCCACAAACCTGTTCACTTTTGTCACTGTCAGATGAATGATCCAGCAGATCTGTAATTGAATCATCTGCATCGATGCGAGATCCATCTTCAGTCAACTGTGAATCTGCTCCTTCACTGATGTTGCCAGATAAATCCTCAGATAAGGAATCTTCAATACATTCAACCTCTTCACATGAGGATCGATCTGTTGAAGGTTCTTCTTCTTTTGTGCAAATGTAAAATCTGAGCAGCTTCAGTTTGCTTTGTTCATACAGTCTGCCAACAGTGTCATCAAAGGGAATCTTGTTTCTTTTAAAATCACAGATGTCAAGGGTAAACTCATCAGCTCGCCCTTTTGTTGACTGTCCATCTGGGAAAAATAGGTCCTTTCCCATTTCCAAAATCTGAGCAACAGTTGTCGTTTTTTCCACAGTTGCATGTCTTGTTCCTCCGCCTTTGCTGGTCCTTACTTGATGGTATTCATCACTGCCAAAATGAAGCCATCCAATTTCAATCTTCCTGGAGGTCTTTGCTCCTGCAGTATTTTTGGGTCTTGTCATCCCTTCACTTCTCTTTTCGAACAGACTTGATGTACCACACAGCGCTCCTTTTGTCTTTGATTTCATTTTCCGCATTCCTATTTTATCTCTCAATCTCTGTATAAGAGTATCTTTATCAGTGCTGCACTTTGTTTGTTGACAGAAAGAGAGGACAGCTACTCGGTCACCATATGAAGTGATATATCTTGCCATTTGCTCATCAGCCATGATGGATAGCACTGCCTTGTCAACCTGCAAACATAATATAGAAGAAATACTTTTAATGCCTACCCTGAACATGAATGATAAACACACACACACACACACACACACACACACACACACACACACACACACACACACACACACACACACACAGATCAAAAGCCAGGACCCTCCTCATTCAAAATATTGTCTGTGTTTCAGTGGCAGCCAGCCCCTGGACGTAGCTGGTCTTACAGTAATAGAGATTGTACAAAGAGACGCCAGATAGAAAGCTGGCTTACTTCACATGAAGTCAATTATATCCATTTCTATTTTGCAGAAATCTAGTTTTGTTTTCTTGTTAATTTATTGGGTAACCACTTTTGATGGAGATAAAAGACACATAGCTTGACATAAAGCAAAGTCCAATTCATCACCTATAACCCTAACGACGTGACGTTGTGATTGTTTGACTGGCATAACTTACGTTAGAGCAGGGAAGCGATGAGCGCTGACATTAGTTTAAGCTAGCGTAACATTAACGCTAACTCCGTTTCCCCCTAACGTTATATTAGTCACTATACCAGGATCTGTGTTGTTACGTCAAATTATTGAATGACTTTTAAGCCCACCTTGTCTCTTTGCATACGCATAATGTCCTCTTTTGGGACCTCTCTTGACCGCAGGAAGTGCTCCAAATCCTCCTCCATGATTCATTGCTTTTGCTGATCCCCAAATGGCCAAGTGACCGGAAGCGACCAGCAGTGTTACAGCTTTTGCGAGATCTCGCAAAGGTTTTGCGAGATCCCGCAAAAATCTTTGCGAGATCCCGCAAAACTTTTGCGAGATCTCGCAAAAGTACATGTTTTTTTTGTTTTTTTCACTCGTCAATTTTTTCCCCCCATGTCCCTTACGGGGCTCCGTAAACAACAGACCTGGTAAATGACAGAAAACTTTTTAAAAAAAAATTTAAATAAAAGAAAACAATTATGTGACGAAGCATGGTATCATTATTTCAAGCCAAATTATGATATGATGATATATACCATTACCGTGATATAAAATTACTATGATCAAAGATTTTGGCCATATCACCCACCCCGCAGTCCAACTGTGGAAAATTCAATTGATTGCACATCATTTGTAAGGCTCACTACTGTCTAGATGAGGTCTCATAGCTGACAATGCATATCAGAGCAAAAACCAAGCCATGAGGTGGAAGGAACTGCCTGTAGAGCTCAGAAACAGGATTGTGTCGAGGCACAGATCTGGGGAAGGCTACAAAAAAAATTCTGCTGTTTGGTTCATATCACGGTTTTGTGGTCACGGTTTTCGGTTCGGTATACGCTGATTGTTAGGAAAATCAATTATGTCTTGTATAGTGAGGTTAAAACTGAAAGAATGAGGCAGTCTGACATTTGATACATCATTGTGACAGTTTTAGGTTAAAAGTAGGTAGATTCTGGCACTGCAAGACAGAAGACATTGCTAGTTCCAACATGCTTTTCAGTTATTTGGCAAAGAAAGTTATCTTTAACAAATGCTAAGAACAAATAGTTATTCACTGTCACTAACGTAATGTAATGGGCAATCACAGTCATGAAACTTTCAGTAGCCCTGGAGGTCCATCCATCACTAGTAGGCACTACATAGGCTGTCAGACAACTCTAACAATTCCTCGTTGGGTCTCTTCATAAAGTGCGGGAATTACCGTGTTGCTTTAGTGTTTGCGGGAGAGGATTTTATTTTATATCGTGGCTCGAGTGTTTTAATCATATAACAAAATCCCACACCCTCCACCACGGCAAAAGGCTGCATATCTTAGGCTATGAAACACCACTCCTTTCGTTATGCATGTTGCCCCGTCTGACTCGTCACTGTCAGGCTGTTTAAAAGCTGCGGGGAGCAGAAGTCGTCCTGTCGACTCTCTCCCTTTCAACCTTGCGCTGCCAGTTGTCTCACTGGGATGATGTCTTTGCAGATGAGCTGACATGTTAATCGTGTTACTATTAGCATAAACAACGTGTTGCACAATGCTCGCACACTGTCGCACTTTTGTCAACAACTTTCATACTTCCGTCATTGTAGGTCACTCCAAATGCAAAGTGGTCCTATACAGTGCTGCTGGCGCATCTTCTAGCTCCGACTCTTTTCCACTCGCCATGCCCACAAACGGCTCCACAGCTGACCCAAAGATACTCTATTACTATTTGCTACACTGCTTCGCTTCTTCTTCTTGTTTACTGGCGGTTGGCATCCAGCTCAGTACCGCCACCTGCTGCTCTGGAGCGTACACGCTTCGCCTTGTTAGTAAATGAGAAAAAGAAGTTGCGCGTGCCTATGAACCGAACGGTACACATGCGCCCCGAACCGTGACAAGCGTACCGAACGGGACGGATTTTTTTGATGAACCATTCCACCCCTACCACACACCAACATAATTTACAGCACAACCAAACCATATTTTAGTATATCATTGCCCCCTACCTGATGTAACTGGAGAGGGACTATGATTCGTTTTCTTTGTGTGTGTGTGTGTATGTACAGTATGTGTGTACACTCACTTTGGCTGCGCAAGGTGAAGCGTCGAGGAGTGTCTGTTTTCTTAGCCAGGGGACTCATTCTACAGCAGGAATCATCAGTGCTAATGAAGAGAGAACAGGTCATTATTTCCATCAGAGGATTCATCAGGATTTTTTTATTTGAAAGTATATTTCACATTCAGCATCACTTACTTCAGGTTAGGGCTGGGCGATTTGGCCTCAAATCAATATCACGACATATAGAGCAACTCACCTCGATAACGATAAATGAACAATAAGTAACCCCCCCACCTAAAAAAAGGAAAAGAAATCCTGTGTATTTACAGAAATGCCACTTTAAAGGACTGTAAAACTACATTGTAGTTAAGATTTATATTATTTATTTAGTAGTTAAGATCAACTGATAAGCACACGATTGAACAGCTGAAAAGCACAGATTACTTGAAATGACAACAACTGAACAAGTTTAAAAGTATGAAATATACAGTCCCTTATAAGCAAATTCTAAGCTTCTCGCTTTTTTTATTTCTTCAAATTGAATCACGTGGTTGTACTGCAGGTGGTGGAAGAGGTTGATGTAAATAAATAAACATCTTGAGGACTTCAGAATCAGAATCTAAGACATGAGACAAAATATTCGAGAAGTTGACATTGCTGCTTAATAATATGTTAACCTCTTGAGCACTAGAGAACTTTTTTTTTACCATTATTTTCTTTATCATTATATATTTTTGATAGACACAGAATCTGTGTCAGAAGTCAGTGGGTCACATGACATGGAAGCTATTGAGAAAAAAAATCAAGATTTCTGCATATTAATATTCATATAAAACAATATTCATATAAAATAGAGGAAGCACTAAAGTACAATAAACATAGCTGTGTCTCATTCGTCCAGTTTACTAATACAATCTGCTGCTGGAGTCACTGGGCCCCATGACATGGAAGATATTGAAAGAACTGCAATTATTTTGTATTAATATATTTATGCTAAGTAATTTGATGACAGTCCCTAAATCAGTTTCCAGTGATTCAGTGCCATGTTCTGGGAGGTGAGCTAACCGTCATCCTGCTGCTCACACTGGGTGAACCTCAGTAAAGTCGCGGCTGGACCCGAGTAGAGCTTAGAATCAAGCCCGACCCGAGCCCGTGCACGTTGTGTCCGAGCCCGGCCCGACACACTGAATGTAATTATGAGCCCGAGACCGATTTAAACCCGACAACTGTTTAATACGTGGGCTGTTATAACCGACGTTCTCGACTACAATTGCGAGTTGTTTGAGCTACAGAAATCTTAATGAATAATGCAACAAGTGCCGCACTTAATGCACTCGACAAAGCTGACATGTTATTATCACGGCCCACGACTTGTTTAAAATGGGTCCACACCTCCGACTTTCCTCCACACTTGCTCAAAGTTAATTCTACTGTTTTTATTTTTTTCTTTATATCTTCATGCTCCATGTTGCACTTAAGCTACACAATCAGTGATGCCGGTAACGCGTTACTAGTTTTGTCATTTTCCTTAGTAAAAATATATATTTTTGCTTTCTTCTTGCGTCTCAGGGAGTGACGTCACGTATGCAAGAAGTCACGTTTTTCAGCATGAGGTCACTCACGTGTCAGACCACGCAGAGACACAAATGCAAACAACAATGGAGGGAGGAGAGAGATGTGCGTTTTCTAGCTGGAAATACAGTCATTATTTTGAGTGAATAAAAACCAAAACACAAATGTTTGATCAATGGACCGGCCCGGCCGAAGACAGTGGCCTGTTGCAGCCTTTGAACGCAGCATCATTACACAAACTGTCCGCGACTCACAGCGAGAGTGGGTTCACTTGATTACTAACCTGGCGTAGCTGGTGTTGCATCAGCAGGCGGAGTTTGCCATCAAATTAATGTAAAATAAGCACATCGGTATACACCAGGGTAGATTAATCAAGTGGACCTTACGTGTCCCCCTGTCCCTAGTGGATGTTACGCCCATGACACCGAATATACCGACATGGCCAAAATGACGTCGGTTATCGTCGTAAATTTCGGTATCGGTAAATTTTCGGTTTATCGCCCAGGCCTACTTCAGGTGGGCACAATTACAGCAGTACATGTCTGCCTTGTGATCCACAAGCCACTGAGCACTGCTAGCAAAGCCAACAATGTGCCACTTTTCTTCCAAACTAAGAGAGACACAGAAGAGCAGAAATAAAGAGTGATAAATATTCCCTTTAGAGATTACACTGAGCACATTACTCCACTCCTATCAACATTAGTTTCTTAAAAGTAAGATTTTGCAATCACAGATCCCAATAACACTTCTTTTTACCAAAATAGATTCATGCAGTTATGAGTTTTACAGAGAAATCAATATGGTCTTGCCTTGTCCAGGTCAAAGTCTCCCTTTTTACAGGCATGACATCAGTACAAGCAGCTCTCACACACATATGGGGAAACAGGAGAAAAACAGTAAGCCTCTGTCCAAAGCAAACAAAAGTTCACAAATGAACATGTACCAAAAATTCTTTACTCCCAAAATTTAATTTATCCATACAGTCATCATACCTTGCTGCATCTCTGGTGGTAATGACAACCAGTGCATCTCCGATGAGACAGGTAGGAAGTATGTTCATCTACACAGGCTTTAATTGCAAGCTCCAATCTAATTTTATAGATTGGAAAAAAGTTATTTGTCCTTACTATCTCCATGGACGTAGGGCAGTAATTCCACTCTAGTGAACCACAGTCTTTATTGTGTCTCATTGGGTCAAGTAGTCATTATCACTGGGAGTCATCCTCTATCATATATTAAATATGTTACCGTCTCCATTTTTATGTCTCAGTTGTGTTGAGCTGGAAAAGAGATGCAGTCAGAGAACTGGATCTCTGGATCTTTACTTGGCAACTGTGGCAACAGATAGAAACACACAGAAATCGTGAGCTGAATGTGAGCTAGAAAAGGCTTTTTAACTTATGAAATGTTCCAATAAAATAATAAATTTTGCACAGTAAAATTAAATTACAAAAAAATAACACAGATTGGTCCTTTTAACAGGTTAGTTTCTGATTTCAATGGTTCAGTATTTAAAGTTCATCAGGAAACACAAAATAAATGACATCAGTATTTCTGCTGTTTTAAAAATAGATTCAACAATTAGGCAGACAAACTTAATATGGTGACCAGAAAACCCACATTTCACTACCTCAGTTTAACATTTAAATCCAAATGGACTAATTCACAATCAGCAGGCATTTATATAATTTAGCAGCAACAACTTGTACAGAGCAAATAGACCCAGAGAATAACACTCAAAACATTATTTAAACACAAACGAACAAACTAGGGATGCACAAGATTAACCCTTAAACCCAACTTTGACCGATTAATACTACTGTTAATTTTTTTTAATAAGCTCCTTATGTCTTGGGGGCGTGTCGACACGTGCAGACTTTCACTCTAGTGACTAAACCAAACACACAACAACAGCAAGGATGCTCAGGCTACATAAAAGGGCTAACACAGAAAGCTACTATTATAGGTAATCTCGAGGAGAATCTTCTCAAGAAGTGGTTAGCAAACTGTGAAGATCTAACCTCCGTCTGAGCGCCGATCAGCTGAGCCAGAGCACAGTGCGTGTGGCGCTGTACAGCTGTAGCAGGTGTGTGTTTTATAATGCAACAAAAATAAAATAAACACATCGTCGATTATCTTCTCAGGATGGAGCACAAACCCAGTCACAGACACTCAGAGCATTTTAATCCTATCAGCTAACGGTTATTAATCACAGACACCATGAGCTGTTTGTGGCTCGGCTCTCCTGGTGAAAAATTAGAGCAGACTTTAGCGAGGGAAGACAGCAGTGAGCAGGCTAACTTAGCATGCTAATGCTAGAACGAAACTAATTAAAAAACTTAAATTAACGATCTCAAGTCTCTGCAGGACTCACGCAGGATGAGTGGGACATTACACAGAGCAGCATACAGCAGTTTGACCGCATTCAAATAATGAATAACAACGTTTATGAACATGTATCAGCAGAGAGCAACACAATTAGACTAACAACTGGCCATGTTAGAAAACGCTTTGACCGAAAGCGCGCCTTAACAAGTAATAGTTTAGCTGTAAAATAAAATGTCCCGGCTGCCATAAGTCACTTAGTCACAAAACCATACAAAACGATAGCTATCTGCTAACAATCGCTAATGTCACCGTAGCAATTTATCAGAGGGATGCTAACGTTAGCTTCAAGGCTGTCCACTCAGGTATTACATATTGAAAATATAATTCACATGCATTATCTGGGACACTCACCTCAAACGGCGTTTGGCTGACATGTCCGCTGTGACTGTAACCAAGATAAGGCCAGCTGCAGTCTAATACATCCTTGGAGATCATGCGTCTATGAGGGAACGTCTTCACATTCACGACTCATGACACGCCCACTACGAACCTGATTGGACCGACATTAATCCCAACCTTTTGTCATTCTTCAAAGTTGTCAAACATCTGGCCAGTTATTGGTTTATTCAGCCTACAGGTTGGTCGTTATGGGCGGGACGAAGCAAACTGGAAATAGGCGCGAACTTTGAAATTTGAATCTGCCTGATAGTCTTATTGCAGAAGTGAATGAAGTACAAAATGAAATAAATAATAAAAGGAAAAATAATGAAATAAATAAAAAGATGTATTAAACAAAGATGTATATATGTGTGTGTATATGTATCTATTTCATTATTTATTTATTTATTTACACACACACAAACAGTGGGTTCAGAAAGTATTCAGACTCCTTCACTTTTTTCACATTTTGTTTCATATATATACAGGATCTCTGGAACTTAACCAGAGTGATCATCTTGTATGTATGTAGGTGAAAGAAATGTAAAGCCTTTATGTATATATATATATATATATATATATATATATATATATATATATATATATATATATATATAACATATATATTATATATACAGTATATATATATATATATATATATATATATATATATATATATATATACATACATACATTAAATACCTGACAGGTTGGTTGATAACACAAGTGTATTTCGAACTATCCAATAGATCCATGTAGATCCATGTGTGGAGGAGAGGCTGTGGATACAGTGATGTTGATAGGTTTTCAATGTAGTGAGTCCCCGGGACCCACAGGTGGTGAGTTGAGTGGGTCCCTGGGAAATTCAATGGGTCCTGACTCCCCAGTTAAAAAAATGTATTTCTTTCTTATATTATTCTATTTCTTAAATTTTATTGAGTGTTAAACTCCTTTAATGGTGGTATGATATGGTTATAATAAACGGATATATTTATGTATGTTCAAAATGTATCTGAAATTAAACACATAAAATTCCAAATCTGAAAAGTTTATTGCAAAAAAACTGTCACAGTGGCATGACATATGACATTCAAATCAAACAAATCAAATCAAATTTTTGTAGCAACATAAATAGCACCAAAATAAATTACTAAAATTCAAACAGTCTGCTGACCTGCAATAGGTTTTATCTTTTTCTTTGGTGGCATTTTTGCGTTCTCCTTTTCCTGCTTACTCGAGAAAAAACGGGATCTCGTTGGAAGCGCGATGTATGCGCAGACGCCATTTGGGCATAACAAAATGGCGGCTGCCATTCAATGTAGTTTTCATCACCACCACCGGATTATGTTTTATTTATTTCATTACAGCACGTCCCCTAAACGTTAAAACATAATCGACACGAATGAGCACAGCATCGGTGGTGGTGGTGTTTTTTTTAAAATAATTTTGGGTCGGGGTGATGATAAATGACACTTAAATATTAAATCTGTGTCTATAATAACCACACCCTGACATGTAAATGTGACATCTGTCTTGATTCGTTTATTTATAATATAATATAACATTTATAATAGAAGCCTACTGCAACTGTACTTTTTTACCATTAAATGTTATTTTATACATTATCATATTCTATAATGTTGTGTCATGGACTATGTCACTTCACTGCTAACAGAAAAGAGAGCAGCTCACTGCCAGTTGCAGCTTCTTATCTTGATCTGCAGTCTTTGTTAATTTTTTGTCATGATTGTTATTAGCACTTAGATTATCAAAAATCACAGTTACATGTCAGGATGTGGTTATTATAGACAGATTAAATATTTAACTGTCATATGTCATCACAGTAACAGCGTTGCATACATTAGCAGCTGTAAACACATAAAAACATTATAAAACACATCATGTGGTTTGGTGTCGACCTGTATACTGAACGTATCAGGAGTAATCAAAGTTTATAATCATCAGAGAACCTTACAGACATTGTTTTTGGTTGCTCTCCGTTTCCAGAGAATTCACAGAGAAGCTGGAGAAGTTTGTGACATTTTCATCCCAGATTTTTGTGAGGAGTGAATTAAACGCCTGTCCCAAATAAACGCCTGGTCTGTTAAGTGATTGAAACAAATAAACGGCTATTATTTGGTATTTTACGGTAGATCCCGCATCATCCGCACAAGCTGAACAATAAATCTAACAGAGCAAGAGAGGCGGGACTTAAGGCAGAACAGCCAATCATCAGCCGGTCAGTCCCAAAGCCGGTGTCATGTTTGAAGCAGCAACAGGAGAGGGAGGAGGAGAGGAGGCAGCTGCAGCGAGCGCAGCCTAGAGCGGCCGGAGAAAGCGACTCCGGCCGCAGTAAGGCGTTTGTGCAAAACTGCAGAAAAAGTGTGGGTGTTGAACCCTCTCAACGGGAAAAGTGTGGGTGTTAAAACACACACATCCCCCACGGGCTCCTCCTCGAACCGGCACCTTATCGTGGTGGAGGGGTTTGAGTACCCGAATGATCCTAGGAGCTACGTTGTCCGGGGCTTAATGCCCCTGGTAGGGTCTCCCAAGGCAAACAGGTTCTAGGTGACGGGTCAGACTAAGATCGGTTCAAAAGCCCTAATGAAAGACATAAAATCAAGGCAGTTTACGTCGCCCAGATTGGCGTTACCGGGGCCCCACCCTGGAGCCAGGCCTGGAGTTGGGGCTTGCAGGCGAGCGCCTGGTGGCCGGGTCTTTGCCCACGGGACCCGGCCGGGCTTAGCCCGAAGGAGCGACGTGGGCCCGCCCTCCGGTGAGCTCACCACTCGCTGGAGGGTTCAGAAGGGGCCGGTGCAGAGGGATTTGGGTGGCAGTCGTGGGTGGGGGCCCCGGCGACCCAATCCCCGGACGGTGACTCTAGCCATGGGGACATGGAATGTCACCTCGCTGGGGGGGAAAGAGCCTGAGCTGGTGCGGGAGGTCGAGCGGTACCGGCTAGAAATAGTCGGGCTCACCTCCACGCACAGTCTGGGCTCTGGAACCCAACTCCTTGAGAGAGGCTGGACTCTCTTCTACTCTGGAGTTGCCCGCGGTGAGAGGCGACGAGCTGGTGTGGGCTTGCTTATAGCTCCCCAGCTCAGCCACCATGTGTTGGAGTTTACCACAGTGGACGAGAGGGTCGCTTCCCTGCGCCTTCGGGTCGGGGATAGGTCTCTCACTGTTGTCTCGGCTTATGGGCCGAACAACAGTGCAGAGTGACCGGCCTTCTTGGAGTCCCTGGGAGGGGTACTGGAGAGTGCTCCAACTGGGGAATCCGTTGTTTTACTGGGGGACTTCAACGCTCACGTGGGCAGCGACAGTGTTGCCTGGAGGGGTGTGATTGGGAGGAACGGCCTCCCTGATCTGAACCCGAGTGGTGTTTTGTTACTGGACTTCTGTGCTAGTCACAGTTTGTCCATAACAAACACCTTGTTCAAGCATAAGGGTGTCCATATGTGCACGTGGCACCAGGACACCCTAGGCCGGAGGTCAATGATCGACTTTGTGGTCGTGTCATCTGACCTCCGGCCGTATGTCTTGGACACTCGGGTGAAGAGAGGGGCTGAGCTGTCAACTGATCACCACCTGGTGGTGAGTTGGATCCGCTGGCAGGGGAAGAAGCTGGACAGACCTGGCAGACCCAAACGTATTTTGAGGGTCTGCTGGGAAAGTCTGGCGGAACCCTCTGTCAGGGAGGTCTTCAACTCCCACCTCCGGGAGAGCTTTAACCAGATCCCGAGGGAGGCTGGGGACATTGAGTCCGAATGGACCATGTTCTCCACTTCCGTTGTTGACGCGGCTGTCCGGAGCTGTGGCCGTAAGGTCTCCGGTGCCTGTCGTGGCGGCAATCCCCGAACCCGGTGGTGGACTCCGGAAGTAAGGGATGCTGTCAAGCTGAAGAAGGAGTCCTACCGGGCCTGGTTGGCCCGGGGGTCTCCTGAGGCAGCTGACAGGTACCGGCAGGCCAAGCGAGCTGCAGCACGGGCAGTTGCAGAAGCAAAAACTCGGGTCTGGGAAAAGTTCGGGGAGGCCATGGAGGAGGACTATCGGTCGGCCTCGAAGAAATTCTGGCAAACCATCCGGCGCCTCAGGAGGGGGAAGCAGTCCTCCACCAACACTGTTTACAGTGGAGGTGGGGAGCTGTTGACCTTGACTGGGGACATTGTCGGACGGTGGAAGGAATACTTCGAGGATCTCCTCAATCCCGCTGACACGCCTTCCATAGAGGAAGCAGAGACTGGGGTCTCAGAGGTGGATTCATTCATCACCCAAGCCAAAGTCACTGAGGTAGTTGGAAAGCTCCTCAGTGGCAAAGCACCGGGGGTGGATGAGATTCGCCCTGAGTATCTCAAGTCTCTGGATGTTGTGGGGCTGTCTTGGTTGACACGTCTCTGCAGCATCGCGTGGCAGTCGGGGACAGTGCCCCTGGACTGGCAGACCGGGGTGGTGGTCCCCCTATTCAAAAAGGGGGACCGGAGGGTGTGCTCCAACTATCGGGGATCACACTCCTCAGCCTCCCTGGGAAAGTCTATTCCAGGGTACTGGAGAGGAGAATTCGGCCGATAGTCGAACCTCGGATTCAGGAGGAACAATGCGGTTTTCGTCCTGGCCGTGGAACACTGGACCAGCTTTTCACCCTCCGCAGGGTGCTCGAGGGATCATGGGAGTTTGCCCAACCAGTCCACATGTGTTTTGTGGACTTGGAGAAGGCATTCGACCGTGTCCCTCGTGGCATTCTGTGGGGGGTGCTCCGGGAGTACGGGGTCGGAGGCCCTCTGTTAAGGGCTGTACGGTCCCTGTACGACCGGAGCAAGAGCTTGATTCGCATTGCCGGTAGTAAGTCAGACCTGTTCCCAGTGCATGTTGGACTCCGGCAGGGCTGCCCTTTGTCACCGGTTCTGTTCATTATTTTTATGGACAGAATTTCTAGGCGCAGCCTCGGGCCGGAGGGGATCTGGTTCGGGAGCCACTGGATCTCATCTCTGCTTTTCGCGGATGATGTGGTCTTGTTGGCTCCTTCGAGCCAGGACCTCCAGCATGTCCTGGGGCGGTTTGCAGCCGAGTGTGAAGCGGCTGGGATGAGAATCAGCACCTCCAAATCCGAGGCCATGGTTCTCGACCGGAAAAAGGTGGCTTGCTCCCTCCAGGTGGGAGGAGAGTTCCTGCCTCAAGTGGAGGAGTTTAAGTATCTTGGGGTCTTATTCACGAGTGAGGGAAGGATGGAGCGTGAGATTGACAGGCGGATCGGTGCAGCGGCTGCAGTAATGCGGTCGTTGTATCGGTCTGTCGTGGTGAAGAGAGAGCTGAGCCGAAAGACGAAGCTGTCGATTTACCAGTCAATCTACGTTCCGACCCTTACCTATGGCCATGAACTTTGGGTCATGACCGAAAGAATAAGATCCCGGATACAGGCGGCCGAAATGAGTTTCCTCCGCAGGGTGGCAGGGCGCTCCCTTAGAGATAGGGTGAAGAGCTCTGTCACCCGGGAGGAGCTCAGAGTAGAGCCGCTGCTCCTCCACATCGAGAGGAGCCAGCTGAGGTGGCTCGGGCATCTGTTTCGGATGCCCCCGGGACGCCTCCCTTGGGATGTGTTCCTGGCATGTCCCGCCGGGAGGAGACCCCGAGGAAGACCCAGGACATGCTGGCGTGACTATGTCGCCCAGCTGGCCTGGGAACGCCTTGGGATCCTCCCGGAAGAGCTGGAGGCAGTGTCCGGGGAGAGGGAACTCTGGGTGTCCCTGCTCAGGCAGCTACCCCCGCGACCTGGCCCGGATAAGCGGACGAAAATGGATGGATGGATGGATCCCCCACGGGTGCTACACCCCTGGTTGAAATGAAATCAGCGAAATGCAGGCTCCACTTTCAGGCTGCCTCCAGTGTCAGGACAGAAAAGAACACACATTTTGTGCGTCTCTTAAAGGACTCCGGCATTAAATATATTGCGGCTAGTTGTTTTGGTAGCGGCTAAATTAGCATGTCGCGATACTTTGTACAGGGGATCACGTCTGCGGCGAGTAGATGCACAGAGGTTTGAAAGAGCACTTGTCCGGCCTGCTAACAACAAGGTTTCCTTTGCCAGTGTGGATTATTTTTGCTATGATGCTATCGCAGGCTGCTAAACCGGACGTGCAGCATGAAGCAGTTCTTGTTTTATTTCTCAAAAATAACTAACTGTCAGACGAGTCTGAGTGACGGTTCGGGGAAAGGCAGCATCTGCAATTTACTGGAAATGATGATATGATTTGCATCTCTGTATGTGTCCTTTTTAGGATATGCTTTGCAAACGTGTAAACCGCCCCTAGATGTGTAATAAAACGAGCCTGAAAACTGCGGAGAATCAGAACTCTTGGAGGCAGCTGCAGGAGCAGGTCACAGGATCTGTATTGGGCTGTAGGGTTCTCCCTTTATAAAGGCGGAAACAGAATTCTGACTCTGTGTGATCATTCAGTCTTCTCTCCCTTTAAGGGCGTATAAATTGAGGTCCTGAGGATTCGGGGTGACGAATCTAGTCACAACAATTTTGGGGGCTCGTCCGGGATCAACTAAAAGTTGACAAAAGCGGACCTCGACGCACGATTCGAGAAACAAAAGACCGATACGAACGGATGAGGGACACAAGCCGGCAAACATAAGGTAAGCAGATCTTTATTCTGCATTGTCACAAAACTAAATTACTGTGTCCTCAATCCTAGTAGTTAAAGTCTGTAAATTTAGCGGGAGACGAGGTGAATGATCAGACTGAGATACATAGAGTGAAATAACAGATTGAAAAATAAGAAAGTGTGTGTAAATCCTGAGAGTGGCAACTCACACAGTACTCTGACGAGGGGCTGTTAAAACAGCAGGGCTGTTAGGCTGGGTTTGAGGCCCGGGGACTAGGGACCCTTGAATACTAAACTAGGAAAGCTAAAAGAAAAGACAAGACCAGGCAATACACATGGAATGAATGTTGGGTGACTGAAAACTGAAACAGCGACTGCATTATTTAGGCAGTCGGTGAAGTAAGTGGACGGGATCTCAAATTACAGATATATAAAGTTTTGGTGTCACTTGTGGAGATTAGCTCCATAAGCAAAAGCTGGATACCAGGGACATAGCGTGCCATAGTTTCCAGCCGGCCAAAACTTAAAACAGGAACACATACGCAGCAAATAACTGTGAGTTGTCTCAAACGCCCTGAGATGACAAGAACAGATGAATAACTGTGAGCTGTTTTAACATTTTTGAGACCACAAGATCGAGCAAAATCCTATGTGGGTTGTCTCTTAAATGCTCTGAAGCAGCAAGACCAGAGAGATAAGTCCTGTGAGTCTAAGCATTCCTTATACAGAACACTAGAAACACACACGTAGTAAGCAAGAACAGGATAAACTGTGAGCTACTACAAACAAATAGCAAGACCAGCAAAAAGGTTGTGAGCTATTTGAAGAAAGGCATAGCAAGACCAGGATAAACTGTGAGCGGCTACGAACAATTAGCGAGACCAGCAAAAAGGCTGTGAGCTGTTCGAACGAATAATAAGCGAGACCAGCAAAAAGGCTGTGAGCTGTTCGAAGAAACAAATAAGCGAGACCAGCAAAAAGGCTGCGAGCTGTTTGAAGAAAGGTATAGCGAGACCAGGATAAACTGTGAGCTGCTACGAACAATTAGCGAGACCAGCAAAAAGGCTGTGAGCTGTTCGAAGAAACAAATAAGCGAGACCAGCAAAAAGGCTGTGAGCTGTTTGAGGAAAGGCAGAGCAAGAACAGGAAAAACTGTGAGCTGGAGTTGCCCAAAAGTCAGCGAGACCAGAAAAACTGTGAGCTAGAACCCAAAAGTCAGCAAGAACAGGAAAAACTGTGAGCTAGAGCCGCCTAAAAGTTAGCGAGACCAGGAAAGACTGTGAGCTAACACCAAAAAGACCAGCAAGAACAGAGTGCACCTGTGAGCAGTCAATTAGTAGGGTAACGAATGAATGTGAAACATTGAAAAGTGTGAATGTCAGAAAGAAGGTGAACTGAAGCAGCAGCACTGTTGAAACCTGGCGGTGATAACGCACGCAGTGGTCTGTTGAAGTAAGTCACCAGAAATCTGAATTAAGGAGAAGTGCGCCTTGTAGTACGAACGCGAAACAAACTTGCAGTACACAACGAACTAAGACAAACAAACTTGTAGTACACAACGAACTGAGACCTACAAAGACAGATAATGGAGGGCGAGTTTGACAGAGAGATAGATGATGACGGGTGGGGACCGATAACGAGACTAAAAACTGTCGAGGAACAAGTATTGGCTCTCGAAAGGGTGATAGATCGGACACATGAACCTAAAACAGCTGCAGAAGAGAAATCCAAATTAAGAACAGCAGTGATGAACTTGATGCAAGAAAACGGAAGAGGTATGCAAGAAAGAGGAAACTTAAAAAATGAGTTTTGGAGGAAAGAAGAAGAAGCTAAGCGAAGAAAAGAAAAAGAGATAGAGGAAGGAAAGAAGTGTGGTTTACTAAGTAGAGGCAAGCATAAGAGAGCTCAGGCGAAGGCAGATGAGGAAAGGGCTCACTGGGGTAAATGGGCTGTATGGTGGCAGGGAGCAAAACGCCTCATGACAGAAGAAACCAAAAAACCAAAAATAGACATCCCCCCAGTTCCAAACCCCCCACCCTACTCGACTGCATGCCCTAGCGCTCCACCGCATAACCCCACACCCGGTATATACCCTACGTTGCAGATAACATCAGGCGAAATTCATATAGATAACCCTCAGGAGGACGACTGGACAGAGACAGGTAGCTCAGTAAGCGCTGTATCACCATCGGACGTGACGTCTCACGTACTGCTCCCCAACCCCAAAAGCAAGGAACTGCTCAGAAACAGACAGATCATAGTGAACCAGAGCCATTCGCGCTAAGGCAGCGGAGAGAGAAAACAGAGCAGGGAGGGCAGATAGGTATCACTAATGATGACTTAAGAAAGTGGATGCAGACACAAGAAAGAACACCGGAAGTAACATCAGGGTATAGTGGACCGAGAGAGAGTACCCCAAGACAGAGTGGAGAAGGAGGTGATAGGCGAAGGTTCAGACTTGATTACGAAAGAGACAGGGAAGCCATGCAGATGCAGATAGCCAAAGAAGAAAGAGAAAGACTTGCCGAAAAAATGCTACAAAAACTTGAGGAACGGGCAGGGGAAGTAAAAATGGACATGATGGGGAACTGGGTATCGGGATCCGATAAAGGCAGAGAAGCCTCAGTCACAATGTATGCCGAAGGGGCATGGGAGCAAGGGAAAGACGAGGAAGCCGAGATACACTCTCTTAGAGAACAGCTAGAAGAAACACTGCACGTTTTAGAAACGCTAAGAAAGGGAAAAGACCAGCCACCCCGCATGCAAACTAGGTCGCAGACAGGACATTGTCCTGGACCGCCGCACAGACTAAACTCCCACTAGTACAAGCAGGTCCGAGCAATACGCCGCAGTACCGTCCATTCCCCGTAGGCGATGTCCAGGCCTTAGTCGACAAACTACCCCCGGTAGCTGAAGGAGGGTCATTATGGTTAAGTCAGCTGGATAGACTAACAGCCGGCCATAAGCTCGCGTTGGGTGATTTTAGGGCCGTAATTAATAGATGTCTCACAGGATCCGACGTACGAGACCTGGAAGAAGAGGCGGGTACGAATAAAATGAAAGATGACGTACCATTTACCACCGTTAGCACAAGAATAGGACAGGCCATGAGGATTAAATACCCTCTCCCCAGTGCAGCAGCCGTACCAAAATTGAAGTGGGATCCAAAACAAAATCCTCGCGAATACTTAGACCAAAGTAAAGATATGTGGATCAAACAGACCGGGTGTCACCCCGGAAAAGACGGTGTACAGAGGGTCTGGTACAGAACAGCCGTCTTAAAAGGCGTGCCTGAGGCCGTTAGAACAGCCATGGAAAATAATCCAGACATGGCGGGATGCGACTCCACTGTGTGGGACCGCCACCTCATACACCACCTGTCCCGTACCCAGGATAAAGTAGAAAGTGAGAGTCAGACAGTAAAAGACCTGCAGGCGCAATTACTAAAAATGCAGCTGGCAGAGGCCAAGCAAAAAGCAAATGATAAAAAGAAGCCTGACAAAAAGGTGCTGGTAGCTACACAGGCCGCCACAGGACCACCAGATCTTTACCCAACACCACCCTGGGTCCAGCCACCTCCTTATCAAAACCAACAACAGAGGCCCACGCGAGGGTATGGTAGAGGAAGGGGCTCATGGGGAGGCGGGCGTGGAAAGGGCGGTCCACCTAGGGGAGGACAAGGAAGAGACCGTTGTTATTACTGTGAAGAGACAGGACACTGGGCTAAAAACTGCCCACACCACGGTCCACAGGGAGGTCAGAGACCTCCACAGCCTCACGAACAGAACGCTCCGGCTGACCGCCAGCTTCCGTGGTCCGGATGGGATCACAGGGACAACGGAGAGGCGTATCAATAGCACACCCCACGGAGAGGCTCCGACCTAGCAGCAATACACGGCAGGACTCCTATGTGTCAATGAAGGTCGGGGACATCAGGACGTGCGTGCCTTTTCTAGTGGACACTGGGGCCTCTGGCATCCTACTCGGCCGTACCTGTCAGTGGAAGCCCTGGAATAGCCCAAATCGACATATGTCTCTCCTCCCGACTTTTCCCCCCCCCCATGTAACTCTGTTCTATGATAGACATTTCAGAATGATTGGTATCCTAGGTATAACTTCTGGGATCAGATTGAAGGGGGTGAGTTGGGTTGTATATAGCACCAAAACATTTTCGTTTGCACCAGAAGGGGTGGCATGCGGGTGTTGATCTGATCCGAGCAGTGCTGCAGTGGTACATGATGGAGGATTGTGGCAGCCTCTCATGTCTACGCTGGCTGTGCATCCTCTGACATCAGGCTAAAGAATTGGGGTGGGATGGTTAAATAGAGCCGTGCAGTGTTTTGGTTTGGAAACAGACTGACATTCCACAGGTCTTATTTTCTGACTCCCATCATACCACACCACCTACTCACCCACCCCCCCACTTTACAAAAATCTTTGACGGCCTGTTACAGGACAAAGCATGTTACAACTTGACCAAATTTCCGCTCGCACGGTGAGAAAAAACAGATCACTTTCTTGGCACAGGACATTCTCTCCTCGTTGCCTGACCATATGGGGGATGAAGGTCTACGGTCGTAGGACTACTGAAACTGTGCTCCTGTAACATTTTAGTGAAGACCGATCGCCTCTATGGTATAAAAACAATATCCTCCATAAACCACAGGCAGAGCAGGCATTGCGGACACAATCTACGGGCTGTTACAACGGAGTGTTAGAAAAACGTCTTACTCCGCTTGAACACTCCTATTTTGCCGTTAGAGAAAAAGGGCACCTCGGTAAATTCGAATGGCACACGACCTACGATGCATTAATGACATCCTAATAACTCCAACTGTCCCGGTGCCTAATCCGTACGTGGCTTTGGCAAATCTAGATCCTTCTCAGTCATGGTTTACATGCATAGACTTGGCAAACGCTTTTTTCTGCCTCCCACTCGCAGATGACTGCCGCGACATCTTCTCTTTTACATATAAAGGCCTACACCAGACTCCCTCAGGGGTTCGCTCTATCTCCAGGTATCTTTAACCAGGTACTAAAGCAGGTTCTGAGTGACTGTGTGCTACCAGAAAACACCACCCTGGTCCAATATGTAGACGACTTATTGATCGCCGCACCCTCAGCCTCACTTTGCTTAACAGCCACTGAGGCTATCCTTAAACATCTTGCCAAAACAGGGTTTAAAGTCAGCAAAGCTAAACTGCAAATTGCCCGCAAACAGGTCTCCTTTTTGGGGAGAATGGTATCACAAAAGGGGGTAGGCTTATCTCCTTCGCACCGCTCGACTATTTTGCACCACCCAAAACCTGAAAAAGTCAAAGACGTACTATCCTTTCTCGGCCTGATTTCGTGGCTAATTACACCGGTCTCACGCAACCTCTCCGACAGTTAGTCCGAGATCAGGGCATGAGGAATCTCTCAGCAAAAGTCGATTGGACAGAGGCTGCAGAAAAAGCGTTCATCGAGCTAAAACAATCTCTCGCTATGGCCGCTGAACTCGCCACACCAGATTACAAACAACCATTCTACCTAGATGTCTCTGGAACAGATGGATGCATCAGTGGCATCCTGTTCTAGAGAAAAGGGGGAGAAAGAGTAATACTCATGTTTGTAAGCATAATGTTAGACAACATGGAAAAAAGACATCCACCATGCACTCAACACGCGGCAGGGATAGCCAAAATTATCCAAAAAACCGCGCACATCGTCATGGGACACCAGCTTAAAATCCTAACAACACATAGTGTAGTGGCATATGTAAATTCGGAAACATTTACACTAACTACACTGAGACAGAGGCAGCTGAGCAAAATCTTAGAAGCACCAAACATCACTTTCACACACGAAGGGATAAACATGGCAGACCAGATAGGTACAGGGGAACCACACCTATGTGCAGAAAGAGCAGCAAAAGATGAGAAAGTGAGAACAGATCTACAGACCAGCCCAATCGAAGAAGCTAGAGATTTGTTCACAGATGGATGTTGTTTCAGACATGAGCAAGACGGACTCCGCGCCGCGTATGCCGTAGTAGAGGATCAGGGTAAAGAGACAGTTGTGCTGAAAGCAGAAAGGCTGCAGGGAACCCAATCAGCACAAAGAGCAGAAGTTGTGGCTGTGATTGAAGCTCTAAAAATAGCACAAGGACAAGAAGTGAACATATACACAGACTCAGCATATGCCACTGGAGCAGTTCATGTGGAACTAGGACAGTGGCTCAGAGCAGGGTTTTTAACAGCAGGAGACAAACCAATCAAACATGAGGCTGAAATGAAAGAGTTAGCAGAGGCATTACTCTTACCTAAGAAAGTGGCAGTCATCAAGTGTAAAGGACACAGCACAGGGAAAGACAAAGTGTCAAAAGGAAATAATGCAGCCGATCAGGCAGCAAAACAAGCAGCAGGTTATGTGGAAAGAGCCATACTAGTATGTTCCGAGACAGAGACCAGACCCCCGATTGACTTAAAGGGACTAGTAGACCTGCAGACGAAAGCCTCTCCACAGGAAAAAACACTGTGGAAAGCACGGGGGGCGACTGAAGTAGATGGACTGTGGCGAGGGCCAGACGGCAGACCCATCTTACCCCCCGGACTGAGACAAACAGCCATGGAAGAAGCACATGGGATAGGCCACGCAGGGGTCGCTCAAATGTTGAGGAACCTGAGTCATTGGTGGCACCCGTATATGAAAGACATGGCACAGTACCTGACTAAAACGTGTGAACAATGCACTCAGTTTAATGTTAAACCGACAATAAAGCCAGAACCAGGACGGTACCCTCTACAGACTAACCCAGGAAAAGAAATCATCATAGACTACACTGACATGATTGAGACAGTCCGAGGGTATCGGTATGTACTAATGTGTGTTGATGCATACACGGGGTGGCCAGAAGCATGGCCAGCTAAAAAGGAGGATAGTCAGACCGTGATTAAATGTCTGATTAACCATTACATCCCTAGACATGGGTTTCCTGAAAAAATCAGGTCTGACAATGGAACACATTTCAAGAACAAAGACCTTCAGCAGGTGGAGGCAATGCTGGGGCTAAAACATGGTTTCGGAACTGTGTATCATCCACAGTCACAAGGAAAGGTGGAAAGAATGAACCAAACGGTAAAAAACAAATTGGCAAAAATCTGTGCACAGACCAAACTCAATTGGGTAGACGCCTTACCACTAGCCCTCATGTCCATACGCAGTTCTGTAAACACAACAACGGGTTTTACTCCCCACGAGCTACAAACAGGGAGAGCATTCCCAGGACCAGGCTCTAAACTCCCTCTAACAACAGAAGAAGGCCAGATAATGACAAAAAGAGCGTATTATAACGAACTGCATAGTTTGGTCTCCCATTTCTCCAAACAGGTGCAGAGCCGACAACCGGAGGAAAGCGGACACACATCCCCGGAAGTTGGGTGGGTGTTACTGAGAGTGATCAAGAGAAAGTGGACGGAGCCCAGGTGGACAGGTCCGTTCCAGATCACCGAGAGAACAACGCACGCCGTCCGCCTTAAGGAAAAGGGGGACACCTGGTTTCATTGGAGCCAGTGCGCAGCAGCAGAGGAGCCACAACGCACCGTGGCTGAGATACAGAGAAATCTCCAAAAGCAGAACGCCGAGTCGGCTGACTCGGAGGAAGGTCCTGCCAACAAAGGGGCAGAATAATCCCCGGCAGTGACCAGAGGCTCCAGGGCAGTCTACCCCTGGGGTCTGAAGAACGAAGAGATCCGGATGGGAGAAGGTGAAATAGCGCTCCTCTCCTACATGTAGTGTGCCAAACTACCACCAAGAAGAACAGGGTCTCATTTTATGTTTTATTTTATAGTTCATTTTTTACCTTTAGGCATGCTAACAGAATAAGCCTTAGGAAACCGTGTGTAATGAATAACTGTGTTGTTTTTACTCTTTTTCTGTGCTGGTTAGTTATCTTAGGAGCATTCGTTTGGGCCCTGATTAGATTAGCCCTCACCGGGAGCACACAATTGTAAATGTCTGGTTAAGAAACATTTCAATGCCAATAGGAACAAGGAAAAAGGGAACTGGTGTTCAGCGAACAAACTTTATAAGAGAATACAACGACAAAGGGCGTCTTCGCGATACCAATACCTAAAATCGCCTCATCCAGCAGTTAATTGGATATAGAAGTGCAGGAGAACTTGCATTTTGAAAGTCGTTAGTTTTAAACCCTTCACAAGGACGAAGGGTTTAAAACTATCTTGGAGTATCCCGGTCCAAGATTAGCAAGAAGAGGAAGTTTTTATTGACCAGGAGGCATAGCTTGAGTGAACTATATACTATTTTCTCTATTACATTAGGGCTATGAGGCCGACGCACATGCACGAAATTATATTCGCAGGATTGCTTGCTTTTACCATTGTATCGTTTATTTTCTGGTTTTACTGTGAGCTCCCCACCCAAAACTGTAACGGTAGTAGATATAAATAATTAGGTTATGAGTAGGTGGTGATTGGCTAATCACAACCTACTGGAACTCACAGTAAATGCCCAGCGTTGCTTATTTACGTTAAAGTGTTGGACTCTGTAAGAGTCCAAAAGGGGGAATTGTGGATTATTTTTGCTATGATGCTATCGCAGGCTGCTAAACCGGACGTGCAGCATGAAGCAGTTCTTGTTTTATTTCTCAAAAATAACTAACTGTCAGACGAGTCTGAGTGACGGTTCGGGGAAAGGCAGCATCTGCAATTTACTGGAAATGATGATATGATTTGCATCTCTGTATGTGTCCTTTTTAGGATATGCTTTGCAAACGTGTAAACCGCCCCTAGATGTGTAATAAAACGAGCCTGAAAACTGCGGAGAATCAGAACTCTTGGAGGCAGCTGCAGGAGCAGGTCACAGGATCTGTATTGGGCTGTAGGGTTCTCCCTTTATAAAGGCGGAAACAGAATTCTGACTCTGTGTGATCATTCAGTCTTCTCTCCCTTTAAGGGCATATAAATTGAGGTCCTGAGGATTCGGGGTGACGAATCTAGTCACAACACCAGTTACTGTGATTTAACACGAGTTGTTTAATGTTCACAATGTATCGTTTTTCATGGGAAAAATGAGGGGCGTCCCCGGGACGCATGGATAGTGAGTTTAGTGCGTCCTTTCAGATTTGAATGCGTCAGGGACGCAGGACGCGTACCTAGCAACATCACTGTGGATATATGCATTTGTATTAACATATGAGCTATGAGCTGTCAAGGTGGGTTTGGGGTGAGTTGGTGAAAGGGGGGAAAAGAAAAAAATGGGATGGAGGTATATGTAAACATAATCTGTACTATACTCACATTCCTTCAATAAAATTGTTTATGAATACATTTGTAAAAAAAGCAAAAAGTGTGATGAGTGGAATCCAGTGAAGTCTTCCTGAAATAAGCTACAATGAGGGCCCTTGAGAGGCAGTCCAGATAGTTTTAGCCGTAGGCTTGATAGCAGGCCTGCTAAGTTGGCAACACTGATGTCAGACTGACTGAATGAATGAATTCGAGCTGCAGGCCGGGTGCCCTGGTTACAGGTGTCCAAATGTCGAGGTGTGCTCTGGGGTCGTGGAGATAAAGTCATGAGGGGACGAATGTCCAGGGTGTTCAGAATGTCTGTGTGCGCATGCATCAGCGAAAGGTGTGTGAATCTTTTCTGGGTCGTGGTGCTGCGTACCCATGTCTTCAAAAGACGCAAGGCTGAGAGAGTGCGCTCGGACGAGGCCACGGACATGGATAGGCACAGACATAACTCGATCAGTTTTTCTGTCTCTGAAAACACGGCTCTTGTTTGTTTGTGGCAACTTCCGTGAACCTGTGTTGATTAGGCCTAAAAATTATTTTAAAAAAATCCAAAATACATGTAATCGCCTACGTGTGTCAAAATCATTTCTCAAAATATTCATAAGGAATTTATAAATTGTGCAAAATATTTTTAATACATTTTTTAAAAATCTCCCTCTCGTTACTAGGGGGTGCTGCAGCACCCCCACTTCCCGCGGCCATGATGGTGCATGTATGTTTTATGATACCATTAATTACCCTTTTCAAAAAAACACTTGAAAAAACACTTGATTAGTTACCTGCAATTTTAAGGGAAACACTTTGAATGACTGCTGATTTCTGTAATGTATATTGAATAGGAAAAAACATGTTAAATTGCCTTTAAAAATATAATAGCAACGTGATCTTATATTATGGTTAATTATTTGTAATTTTAAGGGTCAATCTTTAAACTACTGTTAATATCTGTTAATCTACAGTTATTGTCTTACTGAAAATATTGATGAACCTGTAAAACAAACAAACAAAAAAAACATTTTATACAAAATCACAGTGGAATGTGTACTAATACAATACCATATAAATGGCAAACATTTAAATTGCTCCCAACATCTCCAAATCTACAGGCATTTTATTGTTTTAAAAAAGAAAAAAAACTGTAAGAATACAGAATTCTTTCTGTAAAATTACTTTATTTAAAGTGCACTTTTTGTAAATTAATATATTTTACATTGTCTTTATACAGTAATGTACAGTAAATTATTTTTGTGTCTGTACAAATACTACTTATTACCTCTAAAAAAACATGAAATCACCTTAACCATGCACACTTTATGACCTACAGTGTTATTGAAACACTAAAGATTTCTGGAATTCTACGTACATTTCTTCATTATCATTATTAGGAAAGATCTGTAAAATTACATCACATTTTATGTAAAATTACATTTGAATATCAAAGAAATATGTTAAATTACCTTTAAAAAACATAATAATAATGTAATATCATATTATTGTTAATGACTTGTAATTCTAAAGGTAAATCTTTGAATTACTGCTAGTATCTGTTAATTTACAGTTGTTACATTGTCTTATGGAAAATGGTAATAAACCTGTAAAAAAATACAGAAACTTGTATGTAAAATTACAGTTGAAGATGTGCAAATACAATAAATTTTCATTAAAAAACACAATATTAATGTTATCTTACATTATGGTTAATTAACTGTAATTTTAAAAATAAAACCTAAAATTACTTAAAATATCTGTAAATCTACCAGCATTTCATTGTTTTATTAGAAAACAGGAAAAATCTGTAAAAAATTAAAGAAAATCTCCTGTAAAATTACATTTTTTTCTTACAGTGTAGTAGGAGTAGTAGCAGTAGTAGAAATTGTAGCAGAATAACTACAAGTAGTACAGGAAAGGGATAAGAGGAGAAAAAGAGAGATGGACAAAGATGCAACTGAAATGTAAATGTAGCAATGATGTCACACACTCTAGTTCACACAATACACACCCATCATAAAATCTGAACACCAGCTAAAAAAAAAACAAAAAAAAACAGTGGCCATTTCAAAACTTTTAAGAGATTTTAAGATGGTAAAGCTGAATACAAGCTGAATAGTTGAAAGTCTTGTTACTTCTTCAAAGTTGGAATGATGTCTAGGTCAAGAGGAGAGAATTAAAGGAGAGAAAATGTTGGGATCAGTTTGAATATTTTCTGTTAGATTTTTACATGTCATAATATGTTGTGTTCTATTATTTAATAGTAATTAACATCATTACTGTTTTAGTTGTTGTTCCTTCATTGTATTATTTCCTTCATTTATGTTGTTATTGTTTGCAAAGTTTAATTGTTATTACATGTAACCCAAAATCATTTAATGTTTTCATTAATGTTAAGAATTTTTGTACAAACATAAAAAATGCTTTTGAACAGAATTACCTAACCCAGCTTTAATGGAGGGTGTAATGCCTGACAGTTGGAAAAAAAAAGCTCTGGTACTGCCTTTTGCTAAGCCAGAGTCCATCAGAAGGGGGCCTTCAGAGTATGGGAAACAGCAGAAGGTAATTGCGATTGGGAAACTAAGAGAAACAACTGACTAGTAATAGGACTGAATTTAGAAGAGTATATTAACAGATTACAGACAGATGGATTTTCAGTAGTAGAGATTGTGAAAAATGTAAGTAGAAAAGTGACAAGGAAATGCAAAACATTGATGTTAATGATGATTAATTAAATCTGTTTATGAAACCATCCTAGGGGCAGCAAATAAAGCAATTCAAATGAGGTAAGAATAACAAGAAAATTGTACCATGGTGGACAAAAGAATGTGAGAATGCAATAAAGTCTCAAAATATTGAATATTAAATAAATAAGGTTGCAAGGTAATGTAAGGGGAACAATGGAAAGTCCGGAGAAACATTGTAATTCAATAGGAAGGGAAACAGAAATAGTTCAAGTATGCAATTAATCTACAGCTGTGACAGATGAGAAAGCAGACATGTTGGCACATACCTTTGTTAAAGTGCACTGCTCTAATAACATCAGAGAAGGGAAAAGAGGAAGGTAAGTTTTGTTACAGGAACTGAGAATGAGGAACTGATATTGCAAAATTAGGATATCAATGACCTAATTAATGTACCGTTCAAAGGCCTGAGTCATGCTTTCAGTAAAAGCTCAGATATGTTATGATAAATCAGCTCAATGAATCATCTAAAAAAAACATTTTACTAGAGTTATATAAAAACAAACATCTAATATGTAAAATAATGGGGAGAATGATAAATGAAATATTAACATACATACATGTAAAAAGCAAAGGCTATGTATCAAAATATCAGAATGGATTCAGAAGAGGTAGAAAAACCATGGACTCTGCTATATGTCTAGGGCATGAAATAAGAATTAATAGGGAAAGTGTTGTAACCATCTTTTTAAATAGAAGCTCTATGATATGTGGAAGGAGGGTTTATTAATTAAACTGAGTAAATTAGGGGTCAAAGGCCCAATGTATTGATGGATCGAGGTCTTTCCACATGGAAGACCAATTCAAGTAATAGTTGTTAGGTTGAGGTTATATTTTTAGGACCCAAATGCAGAGAAAGGAGACAGGAAGTAGTTAGCAAATGTATTGTACCAACGGTGATCTCCGGAGGAGAAGACCTGGTTCGCAGGCAGGCAGGCAAGCTGGAGGCCGTCGGCGAAGGCGAAGGCTGGGACCCGCTGGAAGCTGTTGGAGAAGGCTAGGACCCACTGGAGGGGGAAGGCAAAGGCCCAAACCCCCTGGAGGGCGAAGGCGAAGGCGAAGGCGAAGGCCCAGACCCACAGGAGGCCGTCGGCAAGGGCAAAGGCAAAGGCAAAGACGAAGGTTGGGACCCACTGGAGGCCGTAGGCAAAGACAAAGGCTGGGACCCACTGGAGGCCGTAGGCTAAGGCAAAGGCTGGGACCAACTGGAGGGCAAAGGCGAAGGCTGGGACCCACTGGAGGGCGAAGACAAAGGCAATTGTCGGCAAAACAAAGCCAATGTTCTTTACAAGGAAAGTACTTGGCAGTAACTTAAAACGGAAAAGATACAATCAAGAGTTGGAGAGAGTGAATCAATTTAAATTCCTAAAATTGTGGCTTGGTGAGAGAATTACGTGGGCAGTGCATCTTCAAAAAGGTAATTGACAATGTAAGAAGGTATTAAACATAATGAGATGCCTCGTGACAGAATAGCATTGAAAACCATTTACATATGATGAATAAGATCAGTATTAGATTATGGCTGTATAGCTTTTGGATATGCAGCAAACACAATTTTGATACCAAGCTTTAAGATTATATACAGGTGCCATTACTACAACTCCAACATCAGTCTTGTAGAAATGGGAGAAATGCCACTGGAACTAAGGAGAGTACAGCTAAAGGGTGGATGATTGAGCAGAGAGCAAAAGTAGAAATAACTGCAATAAACATCAGTCCAATGGTTCAGACTGCTGTGTTATTTATAGTTTGTTAATTCAACATTGAATGAATTATGGAAAAGATCAGTGATGGGTTATCAGTGTATACTGAAGAGATGATGACAATGTTGATAGCATTACAGTAGGTTTAGGATGAGTGACCTTTGAGAGCAGCTATATGCTCTGACACCAGTTTATCTTGAATCAGCTTGAAACACAACCATTTGGACAGCAGACCAGATGTTTTGATAGAAATTCAGCAAACATTAATCAGAATTCAAAAGATGGGACTAAGCATAACGTTTGCATGGATACCAGCTCATCATAGGAATCATAGGATATGAAACTGCAGATACAATGAAGCTACAAGAATTAATCATATTGACATAACAGTACCCTTGAGTAAAATAGAAATAAAGATCATAACTAAGCATAATTAAAAAAGATAAATGTGGCAAAAGCAGTAGAAGAAAGAACAGGATGGTATTACAGAATTACAGAGAACAGTCATATCAAGGCTACATTTTGGTCATACAGGACTCAATAGCACTTTATTTAAAGTTAAGAAACATAATACAGGGTATGTAAATTTTGTGACCAAGAGGAGACTGTAGAACATGAGAGAAGGGAATTCATACAGAACCTTGAAGAAATTAAGTTGAGTTTTGATTTAAGAGACTTTTTACAAACAAGTTTAAGTGAGACATATTATCAAGCCTTGCTACAGTATCTCAGGAGAGCGAACTTGATAGAGAGAGTATTACCCAAATGTGTTTATTTATTAAGTTTATTATTATCATTATTTTTATCTTTATTATTATTTTTTTCATTCTCAGAATTAGTTAAGGTAAATCAGATTACCCGATCCATACCAGGTGGTGGCGGTAATGTGCTAATATGTTGTTTGCTAACCGCCAGAAAACGCCAAGAAGAAGAAGCAGAATAAGAAAACAACGCAACTTCATGCGAGCTGCCGTTAAACCGAAAAGAAGAAGAAGAATACGAAGAATGCTTTGCGGAAGTGTATGAAAATCGGAGTCATATGACCAGATAGACAGCTGGAGAAATTGCTAGCTGGATATGGATAAAATTGTTCGGATGCGGTGACTTGCATCGACAACGAGCACGGTAAAACTACCAATCTCCTCCCAAATGTTAATTAAATAGAGGTAATGTGTGGCCTTATATGTCTGTACTAGAACGAGTGTGAGCTGCCAAACACTGATGTTTAACAGTTAACGTTAACGGTAGCAGTTATGCTAAGATATTACAAGTCAGGGGTTTGTTTTACGCTACGTTAACAGCTGAAATGATTAACTGTCGCTAACGTAAAGTGAGTAATTTAACTGTTTAAGTAATTGTATTTCCTGAATGTTGTATCTGAATGTGTCCTCAGATGGAGGAGATCAAGGTGTCTCCTGACTATAATTGGTTCAGAAGCACAGTGCCGCTGAAGCGAGTAAGTAACGTTACCTTCTGATTTCTTATCTGTGATGGTGGGGTATATCACTGGGCCGCTTTTTTGTACAGACAACTAGCACACAGACGCACATTTGCAAGTAATAGCCTAATGTGACAAACGTGCATAAATATGGAAACAATTGGGGGCCCTATGGGAAGTCTTGTTTATTGGCCCTTATTTTGGAACTATCGACCCTTTTGGATATTTATGTTATAATTTACATTTTTGAGGCATTTTTATACAAAGTAGAATGATTGATCATACCACATTAGTAAAGTATAATTTAACAGATTTTATTTTTAAACATGTGGTGGGTTTATTGGATTTTTCATACTTTAGATATTGCAATAAAAATAACAGCAAATAAGAATAGAACATGTAAGGTTCACCACTGTACTTTCACAGCAAGGAGTCATCTACATACAGAGTTTTAAGTAGAGGTATGAATCTTCACTGTCTTCCAGATTCAATTATGATTCAGCTGTCAGGTATTCAAATGCAAAACGTTTCTTGATGCATCAGTGTGTGGCATCCTCAATGATCTATATTACTGCACCTGCCTATTTTTTCATCATTTAAATTCCCCTTTTATTCAGAAAGTTTTCTTAAAAATCTGACTACAACATACTTGCCAACATTGGGTTGTGAAAAATAGGGAGATTTTTGTGTATCGACCCAAGGAACAAGGTTCCTTCGCCAGGTGTGCGTATAAATTGTCATCATTTCTTGTCTTGTATTTTAAACCTGATGAATGAACCTTGTTCTGAAAATTGTGTTTCTTTGATATTCAACACATGATTCATCATAGGTGTGATTGGCAAAGGACAAAAAAGCAGGAAAATATACGGCTCCACTATGTCTCTCTTTACATTTATTTTGTCCCGTTGTCGGCTTCAGCTGAGAAAGAAATAGTTCGCCCCACACACACAAAATTCTTAGAACACAGTGTTTCTCCTAGATTTTTTTGTAGCAGCGGTGCTCTGAGTTGGTGACCTAGCAAAACTAGGGGGGTCCGGGGGCATGTCCCCCAGAGCAAATTTTTTAAAAATAACCCTTTAAATGGTGACTACTGGTGAGTTTTTTTAAAAGAAATTTTATATATTTTTTTTTAAAATCGGAAGATTAATGGGAGAAATTACAGACCGAGAGATGGGGTTAAAAATCAGGAGTCTCCCGCGTGAATCGGGAGAGTTGGCAACCCTTCTACAACAGTCTATGAAATAAAAGCTGCATCTTTTCAAAGTTTTCAAAACTTAAACATTTCAAAAACAAAACATGGATCTATGTGCAGTGCCTTACATGTTTGGTGTTATCTACTGTCATATTGTTTTTACATGGCAGCTTTAAAGTAAAACTCTCACCAAAAAGCAACTGAGGCTTTATTTGTGATTGAATATGAGTCAAACCTTCGTGTGAATGCATAATTCGACGAAAGAGGCACTTTTAAGATTTACCGTAGTTTCATGTGCAGGGACGCTATTTTTAAAACACTAAGAAGGCTCGACACAACATGAAACTTTGCTCGTAGTATCACCAGGGTCTCTACACATGAAGACGAGCATTGAGAACATTGTTTGTGTACGCAGAGTTTACTAAAAAGAAGGCTTTTGAACTACTCACCGTAGGAGCTGGATCTCTGGCACGTCTCTGTCATGGCAGACAAAAAATGTCGATCCCCGAGTGCGACCTAACAGGCAGGAGAGTAATGGTGGACCGCTCCTCAATCCTGCCTGTTAGGTTGCACTCGGAGTGCCCCTGCACTCCATTGAAAATTAGCTTGCCCAAAAACGAAGCTACGGAAAATCTTAAAAGTGCCTCTTTCGTCGTAATTATGCATTTACACGAAGGTTTGACTCCCATTCAATCACAAATAAAGCCTCGGTAGCTTTTTGGCAAGAGTTTCATTTTAAGATGAGGCATTTACTGACAGCGCCTCCTCAGATCTTTGCTAATTAGCGAGGCTTGCTGTAACAGTTATTATTTATGGCTGCAGACGTGGGTCCCAGTAAGTTATTTAAATCCGACATTTGCCCTGCAATGTCCGATGTAAAAAATAGTGTTTTATCACTCGCAGATGATCTCTGCCTCCCTCCGACATACCTCCTACATAAGCAACGTTAGCCTCGTGTCTGCCCACAGTTCAAAGCATTGGAACAATGTTGCAATGTAACTATGTCCAGCTGAGGCCAGACAATCACAAATCAAGACTAGCTGCAGACTCTGATTATGCTCTGTCTCTTCATCGATGCAGAATCTTCCACATCAAAAAAAATTAAATCAATTTTATTTATACAGCCCAAAATCACAATCACATTGCTTCAGTGGGCTTTACAATGAACAACATTCTCTGTCCTTAGACCATCAATTTGAGTGAGGAAAGACTTGCCATATTGAGAAAAAAAAACAACTTTTAACGGGGGGAAAAGACGGAAGAAACCTCAGGATAAACCACGGATGGATATATCAGAGGGGAGAGGCATAGAATTTTACAGAAATACAGATATAAGGAGATAGTAAAACAGAGGAGCGCAATGATGCAGGGGGGCCCAGGGTACGGCGATCTATATCCGTCAATATGTATGTAAGGCAGCAGGATCCAGTAGAGGTTGATGTTACCATGGGCCCGTGTTCCATCAGAAGAGAGCCTGAATGAAAAGAAAGGAAGAGGAGTAAGTTATAGAGAGTGAACAGTGAGAGAGCGACACAGCTTTAAGCTTGAGGGAACGGAAAACAAAAAAAAGTGAGAGAAATACAATGTTAATCACAATAAACAGATTGCTTTTTGTCAGTAGGACAATGTGATTTCTATGGACACATCCCGATGCATCTTATAATCGAGAAATTTACTCACATGAAGTGTTACGACAGGGCATTACATGACAGGTCCAAAATGCTCACTCAGAAAGTGCTAACTATACACATATTGACAGTCGTGAACGGTCGCCTTCTGTGTGAAAGTTACAGAGGCGAAATGGTGGGGGGGAATTTCGTTTCGCCACCCATCCCTCAGTGGAGGTAGTAACAAAGACACAATAGAGGCCAGACATTGTTTTTGTGAATTGGTAAGCCGACAGCAGAGAAAAGGTGTTCTGATGATATTGACTAAATGAGCGTCCCACAACCAGGGGTTTTACGAGGTCCGGAAACTCCTTTCTCTGCATGCAGAGGATGAAATCAACCGCCATTTTTCGGTGATGGTAAAGGATGGCCCGTTGCTTGAAAGGTTGGCGAAAAGACTCAAGCAGTGTAGTTTCGTGAAAGACAAGACACAGGTCAGGAGCAGCCTGAACTCTGCAGAAGTAATATCACCAGGTTAACAACCACAGCATGGCCACTGAGGACGTTAGCGGCTTCAGCACTGAAGTCAGTAAAGAAGGGGACTGCTATCATGACTAACCAGGTAAAGTGTTCTTTTTTTGTGCTTAACATGTTTTCCCGTTGGGCTTTTCTATGTGTTTGCCATCAGAGAGCTGTCCTGATAAATGTTGTTATCTGTTGTACTCTAGAATGTATGCCACCACAGAAAAGGCAGAAACTTTCAAAGGCCCAGGCGGTCAGCAACGAGATAGAGGAGCTTCTGCTTGCAATGGACAGGACGAGGAGCCAGAGTAACTACACCTCGAGAGCCAAAGGGCCCATTAGGAGGCACTGAGAAAAGAGGCGCAAGAGGCTGCCAGACAGTAGTGAGATGAACAGATGAACGTGTTCGACACCATGTTCCAGTACATTCAGCGGGACGGCAGCAAGACACTATCCTGTCCCTGTCCCCTAGAGACAGTAGTGTTCTCCCCCGCTGCAGTAACCCCACCAGACCAACACATTTTACTCTTTTAAATCCTTGTCCTTTCTGCATCAGCTGGAGTGATCGTAGTTACTTACAGACTTCAAGGCTTATTTTACATGTTCCTTCTAAATATTGCATTACAGTTGCACTTCTTTGTTTTTAATTGCATGGTTACTTGTACATAGCTTTGTCCTTTCCTTTTTTGCACAGCTTGAAAGTCTTTGCATGTCACTTTCAGAAATACATTAACGCTTTTACTTGATCCCTTCAGTTTCTTTTATTTATTCAGTCATACTTGCATCAGTTACTAGTGCTGGGCTGACAAAGCACATGAATCCAGGTACTGTCTTTTTATTTCTTAAATACAAAATCATTATCTGCTGTCCTGGCACAAATTCAAAATTAGCTCCACTTTAAGAAACTGAAATTTTGCCTTTTAGATTACTACCTGAGACATTTAACAATGAAGTTCTGTTATGGTAGTGTATTTCATACAAATACCGGAGATCTATATTCTAGTATTGTGACAACCCTGATTTGCACTGTACAATTACATGAACATTATGCCTTTACTAAAATGAGTCTTGAAATATGAGAAAGACAATGCTTCATTAAAGGACAACAGAATTTTCAAAAGATGATGGGGGACATGATATTCATAATGTCTATGTTTTGTGAGTTACAAAAGGGAGTACAACTGGCAAGCAGCCATAGAACCTTGTGGAAAATGTTAATAGTTTACAGAATGGGCATGATCTCTTCACAGATAGCCTGGTGGCCATAGGCTTGTGCACCCTGATAGGCAACAACCGGACATAATCGACACATTATGTTTTACTGTGAAAATAAATGTTTGTGACACAGGCTGTGACCCTTACCAGTAGTTGTGGTCATTAACAGCTTGGAGAAGAATGGAGTGCCACCCGTTCCAAATGTATGTATGTATGTATGTATGGATGGATGGATGGATGGTGTGTTTTCATGATTGTGTTACATAAAAGGCATTTGAACCCACATGCTGTCTATTTAATATTGTAAAAGACCATTACTAGATGTTATGGTAATTTTGGTTGTAATGATTAAATTAAATATGAATCAGAGTTACAAGTTAACAGATTAGTACCTTTTTTATGAGACTGAATTAAAGAATTATTCTTCTTCAAGGGTGATGCTCCCAAGGTTATCTAATGTAAATTAAATATCATTGTCATATAATTGATAATTATACCTTATGATCATTGTTATTCATAGCCAAATTTACCCCAAATTCTCTGTTAATGTTGTGTGAAACCCAAACGTGTTCATCAGTTGATTATAGTCTACTAGTCAACTTAAATATTAACTTTTAATCTGTTCTCAGCATGGCATGTGACAAAAACAAATGAAGGTAAAATGTCATTAAGGAATCTGGTTAGAACAGCGCCTTGCCAGGCAATACAAAAACAGTGAAGGACAAAAATCTTGAATGCAAATTTTATCATATAAAATATAAAATGTGTACAAAAATGATGATGTTAAGATGCATTTGTAGAGTCCTGCTCCCACTATAGCTTATACAGTGCTCAGCGTAAATGAGTACACCCCCTTCGAAAAGTACCATTTTAAACAATATCTCAATGAACACAAAAACAATTTCCAAAATGTTGAATATATATAAGTTTAATATAACATCTGTGAAACTTATAACATGACAGTGAGGTCAATAACATAACTTAGATTACACATTTTTCAGTTTTACTCAAATAAGGGCGATGCAAAAATGAGTACACCCCACAACAAAAACTACTAAATCTAGTACTTTGTATGGCCTCCATGATTTTTAATGACATCACCAAGTCTTCTAGGCATGGAATGAACAAGTTAGAAACATTAAGCTACATCAATCTTTTTCCATTCTTCAAGAATTATCTCTTTTAGAGACTGGACGCATGATGGAGAGTGATGCTCAACTTGTCTCTTCAGAATTCCCCATAGGTGTTCAATTGGGTTAAGATCAGGAGACATACTTGGCCACTGAATCACTTTCACCCTGTTTTTCTTCAGAAATACAACAGTGGCCTTAGATGTGTGTTTAGGATCATTGTCATGTTGGAAAAGTGCACGACAACCAAGGGCACAGAGTGATGGTAGCATCTTTTCTTTCAGTATAGAGCAATACATCTGTGAATTCATGATGCCATCAATGAAATGCAGCTCCCCGACACCAGCAGCACTCATGCAACCCCACATAAGGACACTGCCACCACCATGTTTCACTGTAGGCACCATGCATTTTTCTTTGTTTTCCTCACCGTTGCGACGCCATACAGTTTTGAAGCCATCAGTTCCAAAAACATTTATCTTGGTCTCATCACTCCAAAGTATAGAGTTCCAGTAGTCGTCATCTTGGGCATGGGCCCTGGCAAACTCTAGGCGGGCTTTTTTGTGCCTGGGCTTTAGGAGAGGCTTCCGTCGGGGACGGCACCCATGCATGCCATTCCTCTGCAGTGTACGCCATATTGTGTCACGGGAAATAGTCACCCCAGTTTGGCTTTCTACTTCCTTGGATAACTGCAGTGAACTTGCATGCCGATTTTCTTCGACCCTTCTCATTAGAAGATGCTCCTGTCGAGGTGTTAACTTCCGTGGATGACCTGGACGTCTCTGTGAGATGGTTGCAGTTCCATCTTTTTTAAGTTTTTGTACCACTTTTGCTATATTATTCTGACTGATAAGTAAAGCTTTGCTGAACTTCTTGTAGCCTTCACCTTTGCGGTGTAAAGAAATTATTTTCTTTCTCAGGTCTTGAGACATTTCTCTTCCATGTCGTGCCATTGCTAACAACATGAAATGGGAAGGGGTTTTCTACACCCTTTTGTAGTCAACTGTCTGCTGCACACCTGTGTACTGAATAATTAGACTCACCTGTGGGTGATTATTGTTAAATTCGACATTTGTAGTCTAAAATTTAGCCTTGCTCCAGAGACTTTCAGTGGGGTGTACTCATTTTTGCATCACCCTAATTTGAGTAAAACTGAAAATTTTGTTCTCAAAGTCATATTATTAACCTTACTTTCATGTTAAAAGTTAAACAGATGTTATATAAAACTAAGTCTTGTCAACATTTTGGAAATTGTTTTTGTGTGCATTGAGATATTGTTTAAAATGGTACTTTTCGAAGGGGGTGTACTCCTTTATGCTGAGCACTGTATATTCCAACTTTGTGTGTCACACCTCCTTTGGTCGAGGGTGCTTAAAAACTTCCGCAAAGGATAAAACTGTGTATCCTCTCTCTGTCTCAAGCAGCATTTTAGGAATTGAGTCATCTTTGACTATAACGTGCTGAGATTGATTTCCAAGTCACAGGCATGAGGGGAGAGAAGGTATTTTTCCCCCTGCTGTCTGTTTGAAAGCCAGTTGGAGAGGAGACTTTAGGGCCATGGTGTATTTTACTCACTTTGTGTTTTTGTATTCACCAGATTATTGTCGATGATGATGACAGTAAGGTGTGGTCGCTGTATGATGCTGGTCCAAAGAGCATCAGGTGTCCCATCATCTTCCTGCCTCCAGTCAGTGGGACAGCTGAGGTGTTCTTTCAGCAGGTGTTGGCTCTGACAGGCTGGGGCTACAGAGTCATCTCGGTGAGCTGGTCACGACAAACACACTGTAGCTTTAGCATTATTTTCTGTTTTTCACAGCCTCTTGTTAGAGCTGCATCTATAGTGTAAAAGAAATCATGTGTGATCATTTATTTTCTCTCTTTGTTTTGTTTATAAAAAGATTTAAAATGGTGTCTATATAAGTCCATCATCAGTAACCCAAGGTTACACATTCCAATCTCTTGTTTTTCCAACCAACAGTCCAAAGTCCAGAGATATTCAGTTTACTGAGATAGAAAACAGAGGAAAATCTTAAGATCTGACAAACTGGAGAAGTTGACCCCAAAGGATGAGTGAAACTTTGGCTCAATAAATATCTAAAAAGAGTAACCAATAATCAAAGTGGTTCCAGATTGATTTTGTTGTCTATTGAATAATCTATTAATCAACATTCATTTCAGCATTATTACCAACTCTTATTTAATGATGAGTCAATAGATATTTACATGTAAGATATGTATATAATATAACTTGTTGAATGTCCTGAAAGTACTTTTCTACTCAGGCCAGTAAAACAGTTTGTGTGCTTGTGTGAAGGACATTGATTCATGATCTTGCAATGTGAAGAACTGTCACTTCTTGTGTGAGTGTGACATTTTTTATTCAGCTCATAAAACACTGACTCTTGTCACAGAGACACAAATAAGAACTAAATGGTTAAAAATGGTAAGGGTAGCAAATTAATAAACTAGTCTGAATGGTTTCCAGCTGCAGTATCCGGTGTACTGGGATCTCGTTGAGTTCTGTGATGGCTTCAGGAAACTTCTCGATCACCTGCAGTTGGATAAAGTAAGTCTGTGTTTTCCTCCTGTTACAGAGCTGATTCTTCTTTCTGATGGCCACGTGGAGACAAAAGCTGATTGGTGGGTCAGCAGTTTAAAGAAAAATTTGCAGTGTTTTATGTGGATATCCCGACCAGTGTTAATGGTTAATGTAATAGTTACTTGAGGCAATAATATCCCCAGTGTGTGGTGTCTTGAAAGAGAAAGTTGGGTTATTAGAGTTTTCCTGTTTGCACTGCCTGCTTACATGTACCAGGATGCATTGCGTGCAACCTGCTGACGCTCCACCCCTTAATACTTCCTAAAACTACTGAGCACATGGTGGTGGGCACTTCAAACGGGGCTGTGTACAAAAGAGGAGGAAGAGAATGAATGTGATGAGAATATCTGAGTTTTTTTATTTTATCATACTATATAGGCTGTATATATTTTTTATATTGTATTGTATATTTGTGTAAACAAATGAAATAATTTGGCATTCTCAAAGTCACTCAGAAGCTGAGGCGGGTTGTTCTGTTAGCGCTCAGAGGCTGCTGGTGCGAGTCTGTGAGCTGTCTGTAATTCTTTGGTTACGGTTCTCATCAGTTCAGTGTCTCTCCTCTCCTCTCCTCGTCTGCACTAGGTTTGGTAGTCAGAGAGGTGACCTGCTGCAGGTTTACCACCGGGCTGGACTGGTCATCTGTTGGAGCTTCTGCCCTGTACGCGGTCAGAGATGCTGCTGGGCTCTTTGCGCTTTCAATGTGCCTCTTTGTCTTCCGCACTTGAAGTGCCCTCTTTGACCACTGCACTTGTTTAGCTTTGGTCTCATACTGACGACTAAGGAACAGACGATCAATGCTTCCTTCTGGTGGATCTTAGTGCTTTGAATTAAGTTGCTTTGTGTTTATTTATTACAATAAGCTTTAGTGTGTGTTTTCCACAGGCCCTCGCACAAATAGCTGTTCTGTATGTTTTGAGACAGTAAACTGCATGCTGACATATTTTCTAGATCTGTTGTGATCTTGTAAATCCAGCTGCCTTGAATCCTGGTTGTGTAAATTTGGCAGTAGGAGTGCTTACCAACTTCTGACATGCTATTGAGTTTTACCACTTTGAGTCTTTTGTTTAAACTGTTAAGCGTTGTTTCATATGCTGCAGTTGTTATTTGCATGGAAGTTCCAAATACAAGATCAAATGTGATGAAGTAGGGTATGTCTATTTTAAAGAATTTCTTATTAGGACTGTCAGTAACATGGGAACGTCACCTAATCAGGCTTTTGTGCAGGCCAGCTGACAGTCTTGCCTGAGCTGGGGACGAAATAATCTAAGATGGGCCCCCCGCGCCCAGATCTCTCCTTTTCCCTTGATCTTTCTCTCCTCTGCTCTTTCTCTCCTGTTCCTCTCCTCTCCTCTGCTCTTCTTCTGCTCTGGCTGAAATTAAATGTGTGATCAGTCTCTGATCCATCCTGCTCAGACTCTCCGACAGGGCAGTGGGTCCCTCCCACTCCACTGTGACTCTCTCTCTCTCTGCAGGTTTGAACAAGTCAAATTCAAGACTTGTTAAGACCTTTCCAAGACCATTTTGAACTTAATTTAAAACCTACACGGAGTACGAAAAAGTAAGGAAAAACACGGTCCCAGAATTACTTAAAAAAATTAAAGCTGCAAGCAGCGATGAACGGGCCCTCGCAGGCCGCCCGTGTCGGGCTGTGGCGCCGTCGGATTGCGCACTCACCTGTTACTTGCATGTCATGATAGGGAGAAAACAACCAGTACACGTCATGTCACTTGGATGTTGTTTGTCTGACTTCCTGTGTCCAGTGGGTAGCGCTATGGATATTACACAGTATTGCTGCACAGATATATTCAGGGCGACTCCCTCTACATTCCTGAGATATTTGGTGCAGATAGGACATTGTATGGTGAAGTTACGAGGACTTGATGCTTCATGGCGAAGCATTTAAATGGACGGCACCACCACAGCCAGCAGGTATGTCGGGCTGCGGCGCCGTCGGATTGTGCACTCACCTGTTACTTGCATGTCATGCTTGGGGAGAAAACAAGCAGTAAACGTCATGTCAATCGGATGATATTTGTCTGACTTCCTGTGTCCAGTGGGTGGCGCTATGGATAAGACACAGTTTTGATGCACAGATATATGAAGGGCGACTCCCTCTACATTCCTGAGACATTTGGCGCAGATAGGACATTGTATGGTGAATTTACGAGGACTTGATGCTTCATGGCGAAGGATTTAAATGGCCGGCACCACCACGGCCAGCAGGTATGACATAGGATGAAGATTTTCCTGATGTGTCATTGGCATGGTCTGAGGAGTATACTGACTGACTGTGAAGTCTGTGGTGTCGACTCTGTAGGAGGAGGTCGTGAAATTATGATGGGCGGCAATATTTCTAAATGGCCGCCAAATTCAAAATGGCCGACTTCGTATTGATGTGTAGATGTATTCAGGGTGACACTGTCTACATGTATGAGTAACTTGGTGGAGATGAGGCATTGTATGTGGAAGTTATAAGGACTTGATGAATCGCAACGAAGGAGGAAAATGGCTTCCACCATCCCGCCCACCAGGTATGACGAATCCTAACGCTTTAAATTATTGTTTGAGCTTCAAGGCATGAAGATGATACTGAGTGAATGTGAAGACTGTGATCCTTAAGCTCTAGGAGGAGATAATTTTCAAATTAGGCATGAATTTGTCAAAAATGGCGCCACACATCAAAACAGCCGACTTCCTGTTGGAGTGACGGTATCGGTCAAAGAGGCTTTTTTGTGCGTCTGCTCATGAGGAATCTGCGTACTGAATTTCGTTCATCAGGAGGCGGGGCTGAACAATAGGGGGCGCTACAGAGCTAGCAGGTCACGACCACGCCCAACGACAACACAGATCTATTCAGGGCAGCTCCCTCTACATTCCACAGAGATTTGGCTGAGATAGGAAATTGTATGAAAAAATTATGAGGACTTGATGCTTTACGGCGAAGGATTTGAATTGACTGCTCCACCGCAGCCAGCAGGTATGACGGAGGATAAAAATTTCCATAACTTTTCATCTTAAAGGTCAGAAGATGATACTGAGTGACTGTCAGTGGTGTTACGTCTGTGGGAGGAGATAATTTAAGTACGAAGGTTGGCAATATTTCAAAATGGCCGACTTAGTATTGATGCAGAGATTAATTCGGGGAGACACCCTCTACACTTATGAGCAATTTGGTGTGGATAGGAAATTGTATGTTGAAGTTATAAAGCCCTGATGCTTGATGGCGAGGCTGTTCAGGCTTCCAAAACTGCAGTCAAACTTGGAGAAGAAAAATTCTTTCCTTTCAATTACAGGGTTTCCGCGGAGTCTTAAAAAGTCTTAAAAAGTCTTAAAAAGTCTTAAATTTGAAAATCTCAATTTTAGGCCTTAAAAAGTCTTAAATACGTCCATATTTTGCATATAGGTCTTAAATTACATTTAGTCAGGTCTTAAATATGTACGTTCATTTACCGCTTCCGTCATCACCCCTTTTTTTTTTTTTTTTTGGAGGAAATGTGTTGGTGAGATTCACAGTCAGCTCCGTGTGTTCTTCTGTCTTAAGTATCCAGGAATGTAAGTTTTATTTTGCCAACAACGCGGTCGGAATTTATCGGTGTACACTTCACCAGTTCCGGAACGACTTCGACAGCGGAATCTGCCAGAGGACCCTCAAATTGGGCACACTCGGTGTGAAAGCGCTGGTGTCATACACAAAATCGTAAAAAACACCAGTTAGCTAGCGAAGTCGCGCTATCACACACTTCTGTATGCCTTTGTCACCAGTTCCCGGTCCAATTCCATCCAGTTCTGCTCGACCTGAACTCTGCGCCGCCTCTGCCGCCTGCCTCAAGCGACATTCAAACCATCTTTGGCCCAACTCCGACGTTGAAAGCGGAGGTGCTTTCGATTTTGAACACTGTGTGTGTCTGTGTGTGTGTGGGTTATTATAATTAACTAAAATTAAATTCCTACATACAAATTATACTTAAACTACTTAGATCACTTGTTAAACTAATTAAAACTAAACTAAAATGAAAACAAAAACTGAAAATCTAAATTAAAATAAAAACTAATGAAAATTGAGTGATTGAAGTAGTTTAAGTTCAGTTTTTATCTAGGAATTTAATTTTTAGTTAACTATAATAATCCTCGCGCGCGCACACTCACACACTCACACACACACACACACACACACACACACACACAAAGTGGTCGAATCAGGTCAAGCAGAACTGGATGAACTTGGACCAGGAACTGGTGACAAAGGTGTACATAAGTGTGTGATTACGTGACTTCGCTGGAGACTTTTAGAAGCTAACTGGTGTTTTTCTGATTTTGTGTGACACCTGCGCTTTCACACCAAGTGTACTCAATCTGAGGGACCTCTGTTAGATTCTGCTGTCAAAGTCTTTCCGGAAATGGCGAAGTGTGCGCCGAAAAATTCCGACCACGCTGTTGGCAAAATGCCACTTACGTTCCTGATACTTCAGACAGAAGAACACACGGAGCTGACTGTGAATCTCGCCAACACGTTTCCTCCAAACAAAAAAGGCGATGACGGAAGCGGTAAATGAACGTGCATATTTAAGACCCAACTAAATGAAATTTAAGACCTATATGCAAAATATGGAAGTAGGCTATTTAAGACCTTTTAAGGTCTGAAATTGAGATTGTCAAATTTAAGACTGTTTGAAACTCCGTGGAAACCCTGTCTCTCTCTGTCACCGGCAGCCTGACTCTGTCCCTCCCGCATCACTCTCTCTGTCACCTGACTGCAGCTGGATCTCTCTCCTCTCTGTCTCGTCCTCTCTGACGGAGCTGCCAAACTCAACTGTTTCTGTCAAAGATAACGTGTTGTGTCAAGCTTTTATACAAGCTAATGGTCGTTAACTTTAGAGCTGGCCTGTTAGGTTACGTTACACTAGGGATGTAACGGTATGAAAATTTCACACCGCAGTAATAGTGACCAAAATTATCATGGTTATCGGTATACCGCGGTATTTTTAAAAATGTCTTCAAAATGTTGAAAAAACACTGATAAATTGAAATAATTTCATCAAGAATCATATTTAAATATATTTATTATATATTAAAATAGTCCAAATCCAAAACCTTAACAAAACACTGCAAAATCAACATTAAATAATTATAAAAGAATGTATCAAAACTGTGCAAAATAGGTCATTGGCTTTTTGTGATGAGGCAGCCTGTTTTTGAAACGTGTCCTTTTAATATCTGCGTTACAGAGGTAGAATGAGATGTAGTGGCAGCAGCAGTCGATTGGCCAGCAGACCCTCTCTATGAAAAAAATGAATAGAACATGTCATTATTAATTATTAAGGTCATTGTTACTTATTACTAAGGGTGCAACCAACAGATCACAAAACTCACGATTTAGATCATATCACTTTTGTGAGAACCAGGTTGGATCGACTTTTAGATCAAAACAAAAAGGATTATTGTTAAATGAATTATGAATACTCTATTTTGACTCTTATCTCTATCTAGACACTTGTTATACTCACCATTTTATAGTATTCTTTATATATAGTCTATTCTACAAATAATCCACAAGTGTTATATATTTCTGATATTACTTATATATATTGCCTGTCTGTCTCTCTGTCTGCCTGCTCGTCTGTTGTCAGTGGACTCGGTCAATCTGATTGGTCAAATGGCTGCTGAGCCACAGGTAGACGCTGCTCCTGTGAACGGAGCTGAGATGAAAGTCAGTCATCTCAGTCAGTTTGCGTTCACTAACTCAGTCCACCCAGCAAGTGTTTGTCTCAAATCCTCCTCACTGCAGCTCTGCATCAATATTTGGGGAATTATTAGGTCGACTTTAAAAAGTTAAGTCTACAATTAATAAGCGGTTCAGATAACGGGCCAAATCACGGATCAACTTCGTTCCGTTATACCACTATCTGGTCAGTTTACATTAGTGACAACAACACATTAGAGGGAGAAAACTCCACATACACATACATGATGCACCTGAGCTTAATGTTAGCTTACCTTGCATTCGCTGAACAGTTGCGGGTGATGGTCATAAAGTGAAAGTAAGTAAATCGGATGTGTTGCCGCCCCTCGCAGCAATTTTCTTCTCGCAGCTCCAGCAGATAGGGCTGCCATCCTCGACCAGCTGTCCCTGAGCATTCTTATAATAACCAAAATACCCCCGGACTGCAGATTTGGTTCTCTTTGAAAGCGGAAAAATGCCTTGAGGGCCGCTATATCACGTCCTCCCTCCGCCATGTCTTCTTCACTACATAACAAGCGCACGTTGCACGCAGCGCATGTGCCGCGAGTTTTCCACACCGTGGTTACCGACCGCGGCGGTTACCATGGTAATTAAAACTTAAACGGTAACCTTCACCGTCGGGAATTTTACCATGGTTTACCCTGACATCGGTAACCGTTACATCCCTACGTTACACGTAACATCAAATTTTGATCAGTGGCCAAACCATTTTTGTGTTGGAGTGGGGGTTCTTGACCACTTTTTCAAGGACAATTAGGAAGAAAACAAATAAATCCTTTTATGTAACTCAAATATTACATATTTTTTTACCAGAAATAGGCTTATTTACAATTTTTTTTAATTTTTGTTTTTTTTTATTATTCCCTAATTTAATGAGGGCCCAGTTCTGGGGCCCACCCTGGGCCCGGGACAACAGACCCGTTTGTCCCCCCCTATCGGCGGCCGTGTTTTTGTGCACTGTCTCCTCATCTAATTATGATCTCTGACCCTGAACCTTTAGGTCCATCTGTTTGGGGCATCTCTGGGTGGATTCTTGGCTCAGAAGTTTGCAGAGAGTACACACAAGTCTCCGAGAGTACATTCACTGATACTGTGTAATTCATTCAGTGATACCTCCATCTTTAATCAGACATGGACAGCAAACAGGTGATTTTTGATTATCCTAGCAAAGATTTTCCTCTGAATGTCAGCATTTATTATTAATGTTTTCCATGTTCCTGCTCAACAGTTTCTGGCTGATGCCAGCTTTCATGTTGAAGAAGATTGTTCTGGGGAACTTTGCCAAGGGACCTGTGGACTCTAAAATGGCTGATGCGATTGACTTCATGGTTGACAGGGTGGGTAGACATGCGTTCCTTGGATATGTCTCTTCATGTGTCAGCCTCTATTGCTATGTGTTTGCTGGCACCAGAAAGGATATTGTACATGTAAGGTGTGGTGAGCCAGTATCGTCAAGACATCTGAAGAAGACAACTTCATGAAAGAGAAACTCCCGTGGGCAACACAGAAAGTAGTGCTGTGACTCTGCTAATGAACACAAAAAATAAAATTACATTGCTAGTAGTGGTTGGTAGTTGCCACTCCAACCGCTGGTCAATGTCACTGTGACTCACAAACAAACTTCAGCTAACCACATGCACATCCTCTCCTCTCTATTTTTGCCACTTAAAATGTCATAATAATAATAATAGATTTAATTTATATAGCGCCTTTCAGGGTACCCAAGGACACTTGACAAAGTGGAATAAACATATACGAAAACAAACAAAGCAAAGAATAAATGGAGCGCCTGTCAGTCAGCATGGAGGGAACAGCCGCACCGCTGTCAACACCGCCACCAGCACCGCAGGGAACAGCACCCTCCGTCCAGAAGCGAACTTGCGTCTGGAGGTCCCATGCACACAGCGGGGGCGACACAGGAGACCCAGAGTTCCAGTCCCAGTGACAGACCCCGGGGCAAAGCGACAGCAGAAGTCCAGGATCTCCTACTCCTAATTGGCTGGACATGTCACATTTTAATTAATATTTGTTAATGGTTTCAGGGTTTCCCCCAGAAAACTTGCTAAGCCCGGTGGTAGGTTGGAAGGGCGGCCCACCGGCGGTGAAGCATGTTTTTTTTTGTGACAGGGGCCTGACACAGGCCAGCAACTGACTGATGGCGGTGCCCTATAGGTAACAGATTGATGACGTAATAGAATTTAGAGTGGTTACATACTGCCTTGCATTAAATCAAAGTTAAAAGTTAGTTTGGTGGGCAATTACGTGCTTTAGGAGCCAGTAAAGGCATGTAAAACCACCAATTATGGCTTCATGCTCCATATTAATCACTGGCTCGAATGCTGCAGCGATTGACGAGCCTACAACATGTAGACAGTGCAAGCTAACTATTGGATATTTCATAATAGATATTTCATTATAATCAGCGACATATATTTACATTTGAAACATTTTTACACTTGCTTCTGCTTGCTGCCATATTGATGCTGGTGTGATGGTGGACCCAACATGAGCGTTTAGTACATCTTGCCTATAAGTAGTGCAAGGAGCTTCAATAAAAGCTCTATGGCTTGTGTTCATGTCAGGAACCTGAGACAACGCAACATGCTTTGATTTCTTGTAGAAAACTATGACCACCAAAGACAAGATCTACTCAGAGAATTGCAAGAAATTGGCTTTGAAGAAGTATCTCTGAAAAATATTTTAGAAGTAGAATCAAGCAGGAGGGGAAATCGCTGTTTTTTCAAATATAGACACTGGTCTATATAGCAGGATATAGTGCACTAAGGTGCTAGTACCATAGATGGCAGCAATGCAACTTTTGGATGCCGGCTGCCGTGAAACCCAGAAGAAGTTGAAGAAAAGCTCTGGTCGAGGACCCCTGCGTTGCCTGCTGGCGGTGGCTGCGACAGACAAAACATATCTAAAACCGAAACTTTGAATTTATTAAACGAGTACCGTCTAAGCTTATCTAACGCTGAATTTAATAGTGGCGTTTTACTATGAAACCGCGGTGAAATTAGTGCACTTATTGTTTTCACGTAATGCAAAATAAACAACATAAGACTTACCATAATTGGTCAGGCACAGTCACCCACTGTACAAACAAATTTTGATTAAATCCGCTGGTTCTATGTCCATGGTACTGAAACACAGTGGAGGGAGATCAGTTGATAGATGGAACATGTCACTTATTTTGTTTTCTTAGCTTTTGCTTTTTTTGTTTTTGCTTTCTTGCTTTTTGTGGTTCTCTCCTCCTCTCCTCTCCTCTCCTCTCCTCTCCTCTCCTCTCCTCTCTACTTTTGCCACTTAAATGTTGTAAATAAACTTTTGGCCCTCATCCCATTTCTCCCCCGTTGTAGTAAAACACAGACAGGCGAAAATGGCATGGATGTGAATGAACCGTTCACTAGACAGAGATAAAGACGGGGAGCGTGCTGCAAACTGTGACCCACTGTTATATATTCCTCTCTCGGTTGACTTCAAGTGATCAGTCTGATTAATAGATGAAAGTTAATCATAGTTTAGGTTTGTTTAGTTATAACAGCTAGCACCTACAGGTGTGGTCAAAAGTTTGCATACACTTGTAAAGAAAATGTACTGGTGCATCTCAAGAAATGTGAATATCATGGGAAATAAATCTTTTTCTTCCTATAATATATTTTAAAAAACTTTCAGATATTTTAGATTCATTACATAAAGTGTAATATTTCAAACCTTTTTTTGTAATACAGAAATAACAACCTTCTGAAAAGTATGTTGATTTATTCCATCAATACTTAATGCAGAGTAATACAATGATCAGGAAACCAGTTACTAGTAGTCTTGGCACTGTGGGCTGGCGCCAAGATGACTAGAATCAGCTGAATTGCTTTTCCAGCAGGATTAGTAGCTGATTTGCTGACCATTCTTTCATAGGGGTATTGTCAAGAGGAAGATGAGCTGAAAGACCTCTATCAAACCAACCTGGGCTTCGATAACACCTCAGCTGTTATAAGGGCTGATCGCCTCCATGCCACGCTGCGTTAATGGCGACATTTCTGTATTATATATACATTTTTTGATTTGTCTTATGTGTAGTGGAATCTCAATGATTTTGCACTTGTTTTAGGGGCTTCAACTCTGGAGATGAAGTTGAATTCCTGATTAACAGGAAGAACATTAACTTCATGCAAATAGCGGTCAGACAAAGAGTTAATAATTCTTAATTATATTGCTGAATAAATCATGATTCTACAACATTTCCTTCACTAATTTTGATAAAATATGTCTTTGTTACACTTTAGTTTAGATTTGTATTAACGTAGAAGCAATTACCCATACATAATCGGTAGATGGCAGTATTGTCACAAGTTAAAAATGCAATGAATAAAACGATGACTTTATTTTAAGGGGTGCTGCAAAGGTAGAAGAAAAGTTCAGTCAACTTGGTGTGCAGGCAGATTTACAATCCCTATCTTAATTTTCTGCCAGGATCCCCAATAAAGAAAAGGGGGTTTTTCAGACTCCCATGTGTTTGTGTCAGGGCTGTTACAGAAAGGGGATTCAAATTGGAGTGTTACTTACTGTCCATTTGATGTTGATGTCCTCAGCCATTAAACAAAAAGTCAATACCAATCAAAGATTAGGTCTAATTATTCCAAACGGTAGAACAGACTCCATCTCTGTCCTGTGGGGTGTCATTTGTCGTTTTGGCCCCAGTAATCTCACCAGGCCTCAATTGTTACTTAGCTTGAGGTGTTAAGCTTGTCCTTCCTTGGGAGTGGACAAGCTTTCCAGTCTGGATGGCATCATTAATGATAGTTTTGTGGCTGTTAAGTGTGGAGGAATCAGTTTGTTTGAAAACAGACTGAGTGTGCCTAAGATAACCTTGTTGAGGAATGTTACGTTGCTGAGCTGTGTTTGCTGCATATGTAATTTTCTAACATTCTGAGATGCTGGATTTTTGCTGTAGTCATTAAATTAAAACAAAAAAAGGCTTGAAAAATGTCACTTTGTGTAATGAATTGAGAATATATGAATGTTTCTATTAGGGGGAAAATGACTTTTTTATGATATTCTATTTTTTCTTTAGATGCACATGTACATGTTCTTTACAAGTGTATGTAAACTTATGACCACAACTGTACCTCCACAGCTTGTCAGCTGTACATCCAAGGTAAACAGGGAGAAAAGAAAGTAGCTAGTATAGACTCACACTAGGCTGAAATAAGTGCACGATAATGAGCTAAATAAAGTAAAATGTGTTTGTTTTTTTTCTATGCCCACAGACATGTTGACATTGGTTATACATAAGAATGGGTTTGCTAATTTCATTTTTAACATTAACATTATGGTAACCCAACCGATTACCAGTCTTTGTTTGGTCAGAGCTGGCCATGTTTCACACCTACTTTTCAGCTTGAGCTGTCTCTAGTGTTCTGCTCAAAGCTATCTTATACTACTTTTACACCGATACTGGTGTGTATGGGGTTTTTTAAAACGCAGGGAAACTCGTTGAAAATAGGCGAGTTTGGCCTCTCTTTTTTCCTTGTGTCCAAAAAGAAGAACTGTCCGTCATTACAAATACACAGAAAAAATGGGGAACAATAGATATTTCTGCAGCAGATCATATACCCCATAAGACTACAAAAAGACTTAATCAATTCTTCAATATTCTGAATTAGATGTGTCATCGATGTCTGGTGGTGGAAGTAACAAGTGAGACATCTCGCTTCTTTCTAATCTCTGTTGAGAGTAGAGCAGTACCAATCAGGCGGTAGGCAAGGATATAGAAAAGACACTGTACAACTCTTTCAAAACCGTGCCAATTGAACGATGTTCGAGCACCTAAACACATAGACACAAACACATTAGCAACGTGTCTGGAAAGGGGTGAAAATAAGGGCATTCTCCCAAGTCTTGTGTTTCCATCACAGCCAATTGGAGGTGGAGCTTATAGGGTGACTTCTTCTCAGAGCTATATTGTAGGTAACTGGATGTGTTTCAGTTTCTTGTAGGCATTTCACCTCTCAGCACTTCTTCAGTTCTAACTAAATGGAGGGGAGTTGCAGGCTTTTAAAAACAGATTCCCCTGGAAGAGGACCAGAATAATCTATTACCTCTAGTTGTACTTCATAATAATTTTAGTAGCACCTTTACTTAATTACAGTTTTTGGCTACTCTACCACCACTGCTGTCAATTGTCTTTCTGTGTCGAAAAGAAGTGAAATCGCTTGAAACTAACAGCTATCAATACCACAGCTATCTGTGTAAAGATTAGAGAGGAGGAGAAACCTGACTGTGTGACTTTAAAGAATAACGTTACACAGAGTCAGGTTTCTCAGGGTTGAATAAGTATTTTTTGTCTGTTTCATTGAAAAGTTGCTAAATCAGTGTCACCAAGTTGGCACAAATTTCACATTTAATTTAGATTTTGTATATCATTTTCCAATGGAACATTTTCCAGTGCCAAATATTTGTCTCAATGCCAGTGCAACTTTTTCAAATACAAATGTTTCAATGCCAGTTTTCACATTAATTTAACTTAGTTTTACTTCATATTTACCCTGCTTAGCAATGGAAGCAGATTTTGCCAAAATTACAATAAATATAACAATCATGTCTCTCACTTGTTTTGTGCATCATAGCTTAGTGAAAAAAAATTAAAAATAAACATAACAATCTTATGATCTATTTATATGATGACAAGCATGTCCAGATTTTGTAGTTGCTTTACTGAAATTCCCCAAATTCTTAACTTACAGAATTTGAATTGAATTGAATTGAAATAATGAATGAAAGTCAATCATATTTTTAAGCAGGTGTGCCCCTTTGTTCTTTAATTGCCAGTTTGTGATGTCTTTATGCTTTGGTGTTTAAATGTTAACCTCTGCCCTCCTTGTGATGTCCTGCAGTTGGAGAGTCTGAACCAAAGTGAGTTGGCATCACGGCTAACACTCAACTGTCAAAACTCTTATGTAGAGCCACACAAAATAAAGGATGTTGTTGTGACCATTATAGATGTAAGTGTTAAACCTTCCTTTCTCATTGGATATACCAATATTACTTTATGTATATTTTTACCACAATAATTCAGTCATGATTTCTTTGTGAATGGTGTGGAGGTGTTTGATCAGAGTGCTTTGTCACTGGAAGCAAAGGAGGAGATGTATAAGTTGTATCCAAACGCGAGACGAGCTCATCTGAAAACAGGAGGAAACTTCCCATACCTGTGCAGAAGTGCTGAAGTCAACCTCTACATACAGGTACATACTTTTACTAACGAATTATGCTGGTTCTGCCTTATCAGCTGCTGCCTGTAGATGGAGTTGGAGATGGAACATATTGGAAACAATGACTGCTGATGAGTTTTCAGCAGTAGTAGTATTAGTAGGTCTGGTGACTTCATGATACTTAAAATACTCCTTCCCTTTATGTCCAGACACATGCCAACTATGAATGTGTCTACTAACAAGTATTGTGTTTAGCCAAAGCCTGATATATATTTTTCCTTTGTGCCATGGAGCAGTTAAGATTATGTTGCTGAACAAAGTCTGTAAGTATCACAAAATGTGTGTTGCCAAAGATCTTATTTTCTGCAATATTAAAAAAAGAATCTAACTGAAAAATCCCATAGGCTTTTAAAAAACAACTATTTTTAAATTAGTTTTCTTTCTTTCTTTTTTATTTTTTTTATGAAAATTAACAGAAATGAACTTGTACAAACAAAAAAAAAATCCCAGACAAAAACCAAAAAGCACAGACTTGAACAGAAGCACAGGATTATCTATTAACCTTTATAATTTAACAGGAATAGAGCAAGAGTTTACTGCCCCCTTCAAAATGATTGTTACACTGATCAGTCTTTTGACATTTTTACCAATTCAAAGGCAATACAGTAAAACTTCACATTGGGCAGGGAAAGCCCACCTTTACTTTTTGTAGTGTCAAGTTTCTGGAAGGTTTTCTCCCACTCCATAAATAATCTTTCATAATTTGATTGTATTGTTGATCTATAGTTATCAGTTGCATCATTAAAAGGTTGTTAAAGGGGTGAAAAATAGCCCTTCGGCTTTTTGTCATGGGTTCTTGTTCTGGATCAAATAAACGGAGAAAATATTTTCTAGTTTTCCCTCCGATGTCTGATGGATGTATAGCTTCACTTGTTTTTAAAGTGATGGTTAACTGATGCCAAATGTCGCGTTGGCTGCCATTAGCTCACTCTCTTTAGCTCATTAACTGACTCTCCCTGCTGAGTTATTATTTTATTTTTGGTGCATTTAATGACATATTTATTTATGTATTGGGCCTTATTTATATATTTTTTTGTCATTTCTTTCTGAGTGTGATAGCTTCAGTCTTCCATACCTGTTGCTGACCTGTAGTTCTTACAGGTGACACCAACCAGTTCACAAAAAGACATGTCATTGATGCTGCACTGATAAATGAGCATTCCCAACTCAATAGTATCGTCATATTTTGTATCTGATGTGACATGGTTTTAACAGCTTTGTCTTTAGGTGTTCTTATGATGCTGCTTGTTTATGTAGATTCACTTGCGGCAGTTCCATGGAACTAGATACGCTGCCATCAGTCCTGCCATGGTGAGTACTGAGGAGCTGGAGGTGCAGGAGTCTCACCTGAGCAGTAACCAGGACTCTGATGTAAACCTCTGAGACGTCGTTTACCGGCAGGCTGTCTCGTCCGACCATTTCTAACCATCCATTTGTTTAACTCTTCTCCTGAATGCATCTTTTCACTGGCCCTTCAAGATTTTCTATGGAGTTCAACAGCCAGTTCAACAGAAAATATTTTTATTTGACAGATGAAGCAATATTTTGATAATGACTTGTACATAAATTACTGCTTTGCTTATAAACATACAACACCCTGCCTTATTTAGAATGAATCTGATAATTGTTGCACTTAAAAACCGTCTGAACTGTTTGCCTGAAATTTTCATTTGTGTATATGTTAACACATCCACTAGTGAAAACGTTTTCTGTTAACAGAAAGATGGACGCACGGCTTATGGAAAGATATATCTGAAAGGATTTCTGAATTGCAAAGTAATGACATTACAATTGCTTCATTTTTTAAATTCACATGTTCACATTTCCTCTCATGTGACAGTGTTTGGAACACTGCTCTGCAGGAAGATGACATGTGAGAAAAGTGCTGTTTTTATGAGCTGAAAGTTGTACCAAATACGTTTATGTGTCACTTGATGTTTTCTTTAAGATGTTATGATTTGCTGCCTCTTAACAGTTTAATTAAAAATTAAATGAAAACTAGAAAACTATGTATTTTCTGAAGAAAATGTGTGGATTGTGGTATGCTGTGAATCCTGCAGCCATAGATGTCTTATAAGTGGTAAATTTGTAACAAAGTCCTGTGCTCATAGTATAGAGCACAGGGTGCATGTAGCTAGTGAAATATTGCAACAACTGAATCTTCCATGAGCAGAAGGGATGCATGGTAATCCAGGAAATGAACTCAAAAATGTCCTCTATTTACCACTCCAAGGGTGCGGTTGTGCAATCAGGGAAATACGGTGTAACAATATAAGATAATTGTTCAAATATCCACATTAACACAAATTACAAGTAAGGTACTGTGAATATTGGCTACAGTACAAATATATTCCACAAGGTAGAGCTCCAGCACAAGCAATAAAGCGTAACATTAGTCCACCAGTCAGAACAGAGGAACAAAGGAATCCCCGACCCCGTTACATTCACATGAGCTCCCGTCGAAAGTTTGTTTACTCCCAGTCCGGCCATTCAATCCCATCCCTCTGGTCAGGCACTGTCGCATCCCAATCACGTCATCAGTATGCTGTTGCCCCTCTTGGAGTCACAGAACAGGTCAGAAAACGCGGAGTGGATTGTAGGATGCTTCAGCCAATCCAGAGACTTACTATTTGTCCTAATGTCAAAATTGAACTGTTAAATGCACAATCTCTAACAAACAAATCTTGTGTCATACACGACAACATCCTGGACAAACATCTGTATTTAATGTGCCTCACAGAAACCTGGCACAAACCAGATGTGTTTTCTGTTTTAAATGAGACCTGTCCTCCTGGCTACCACTACCTCCAGAAAGCCCGCAGCACAGGCTGTGGCGGTGGTCTGTCAACTAACATGATGAGCTGGATCCGTCCCCCCTGTCTCTACCTGAACTGTCCTCTTTTGAGTGCCTTGCATTTAAATGTAAGCCTCCGTTCCTCATGACTACTTCTCATCTCGTCCACCCAAACCAAACCCAGCTTTCATTCCGGAGATGTACAACCTCTTCTCATCATTCTATACTACATCTGCCAATACAATTATACTGGGAGACATGAACATCCACTTGAAAAGCCCATCCTGCTGTCTTGCTGCTGAATTTCCTCAATTTTTCTCAACATGTTGATGTACCCACTCACACCAGGGGGCACACTCTCGATCTGGTCATCACGGACTCTGCCCCTATCAGCAATCTACAGGTGAATGACCTGGGCGTGTCTGACCACAAGGTCATCTCCATGGAGTTACCATTTCCTTCCCCCCATATTAAGAAAAAACACCAACTCCGCTTTAGGAACCTGAAAAACATCAACCTAGAAAATTTGACTGTGGAACCTCCAGTGCCTTATTTCTGCTCAGCTTTCATCAACCAGTGATTCTGTGGATTTCTATAATAAAACCCTGGGTAACATCTTGGATCTCCATGCACCCGTTATACCCAGAACAGTCAGCTTCTCCAGTTCAACACCCTGGTTCACTAAAGAACTGCAGAAAATGAAGACAGCTGGGCGTGCTTTGGAGCGGCGTTACAAAGCCTCGGAACTCACTGTTCATAAACAAGCCTATTGGGAACATCAAAGGGCCTACTCAAAATCCCTCAGAGAAGCACGATCAAAATTTTACTAATTTTAATTTTACCAACATAATAAAAGAGAATACTGGAAACTCTAAGCAGCTATTCTCCACCATTAATCATCTCCTCAAGCCACAAACAGCGCCACACAGAAACTACAGAAGAACACTGCAACAATTTCATGGCCTTTTTCAGCTCCAAAATTGACTCCATCCGTGCCATCCTATCTGGCTGTCTCTCCACTCTACCTATCCTGACTGTCGACCTACAGTCTGCGACCTCCCAGCCTCTCCACTGCTTCCCTCAAGTCTCACAGCAAGAGGTTGAGGATATCATCAGTAGGATGAAACCCTCAACTTGTGCCCTTGACTCCTTTCCTACAGCCCTGGTGAAAACAAACATTTCTATCATAAGTCCTCTGATCACCACAGTGATAAACCACTCCATCCAAGCTGGCCATGTTCCACCTGCCCTAAAAACTGCCATAATCAGACCAATCCTTAAAAAACCCTCCTTGGACCCTGAAATCCTTGGCAACTACAGGCCCATTTCCAACCTCCCATTTCTCTCCAAGCTACAAGCTGTTTCTGCCCACCTACAGGATCACCTGAAACAAAACAACCTTTTCGAAAGGTTTCAGTCTGGTTTCCGCTCCGCCCACAGCACTGAAACAGCTCTGATGAGGGTCACAAACGACTTGCTGATGACGGCTGATGCTGGCTCACCCTCTCTCCTCTTCCTCCTTGACTTGTCTGCAGCATTCGACACTGTGGACCAATGTATACTTCTCAACCGGCTACATCACACTATCGGACTCACTGACACCGCTCTCAACTGGTTCCACTCGTATCTCACCGACAGGACAGAGTACATCTCCATTGGAGGTGCAAGATCAGGGACACACACTGTCACCTGTGGGGTCCCTCAAGGGTCAGTCCTTGGCCCCAACCTCTTCACACTCTACGTGCTCCCCCTTGGCCAGATCATCAGTCGCTTTTGGAGTCTCATTTCACTGTTATGCAGATGACACACCAATGTGCATTAAAATGGACTCCTCTGCAACTTTGCTTCCACCATCACCGCTATCTGCTATCACCACCTGTCTGGAGGAGATAAAGGCGTGGATGAAGCACAACTTCCTGCAGTTAAACAGCTCCAAAACAGAAGTCATACTTGTTGGCAGCCCTCACCAGATGCAGTCATCCTCCATAACCAGCATCACGTTTTCCGGGCAGGTCATTCCCCTCTCCACATCCGTCACTAACCTTGGTGTCATATTTGACCCTCACCTCACCTTTGAGGCTCACATCAAACGTCTCTGCAAAAACTCTTTCCATCAACTCAGAAATATTGCCAAACTCAGACCCTCACTCTCCTTTTCTGACGCTGAAAAGCTCATCCATGCCTTTGTCTCCTCCAGGCTGGATTACTGCAATGCACTACTGATTGGCACCACAGACTGTTGAATGTTTTAAAAAAGGATTTAAAACTTTCCTTTTTAGCAGATCCTATGACCTCTAAGTTGCTTTTGACTTTTAGGTGTTTTTCTTTTACTAATGTTTTCTCTTTTATTGGTGCTTTTCCTGTAGCACTTTGAGATTTGTTTAAATGTAAAGTGCTTTACAAATTAAATATATTATTATTAGGGTTCTAACCCCGAAGGGGTAGAACCCTTCTAAGATTGTGCCGGTTTATTATTATTATTATTTTTTGTTGTCTGCCGCTTGAGCTCAAATTCCCGTGAGCTGGAATGGACCAGAAACTTGAAACTTGGCCTAATGATTGGAAATGATGTGCATCAACTTTTATTAAAATATGAGCCCAGTCTGCCAGATGGCGGCGCTGTAACGAAGGCCTGAAAATGCGTTTTTGGGAAGGCCACGCCCCTCACACCGTACGTCTAATTGACTTGAAATTTGACACACAAGTCCAGCTCCATGTGCTCTACAAAAAAGCCTCTTGGACCATGAAGCTCCGCCTACTTAGATTTTTTGCTAATTAGCATAATGTGAAAAACAGTCAAATGAATAGAACTTTTGAAAGATTGACTCTATCAATACCAAATTTGGTATATGGCTTCAGGCGATGAAAACACATATTTCTACTATAAATGAGCCTGATTGGTCAAAAAACATGGCCGCTACGGACCAATGTATCTTTGCAATGGGCGGGGCTTAGAAATGATTGGCCATAACTCCCACACCCTTTGACCTATCATCACAAAACTCGGTGGGTAGGTTCACAACTGTACTGGGAATCTGTCTACTAAAGCTTGTTGATCTCAACCTATAGGGGGCGCTATAAATGCTACACATGCGTATCTCAGAGACCATTGGATGGAATTCCACCAAATTTGGTATGCACGCTCTAGGGGCGAGTATCAACTTACATCTTGAGTGCCATGTTGATTGGTGAAAGTGGGCGTGGTCTATTCGTCATTAACCATCATTGTTTGCGTTTTATTCATTTATAGCAAGCTGGAAGTACCCAGAGACAAGAAACTTGGTACGTTGAGTATAAATGACGCCCACATGCTGCTCCAAAAATTTCAACCCGATCCGTCATATGGGGGCGCTATGACATACGGTGTGAACTTCGAAAGGCTATCCCCACCAAGCCATAAGTGCTATTGACTTGACATTTTTCAAACATGTCCTCCCGACAGTCCTCTACAAAAAAGCCTATTGCACTAAGAAAGCCGCTATTACAGATTTTTTGCTAATTTGCATGATGTTAAAAACAGTAAAATGAATAGAACTTTTGAAAGATTGACTCTATCAACACCAAATTTGTTATACGGCTTCGGGGAATGAAAAGACATAATTCTACTATAAATGAACCAGATTGGTCAAAAAACATGGCCGCCACGGACCAATGTATTGTCGCAATGGGCGGGGCTTAGGAATTATTGGCCATAATTCCCACACCCTTTGGCCTATCATCACAAAACTTGGTGCGTAGATTCGAAACAGGACTGGGAATGTGCCTAACAGAGCATGTTGAGCTCAGCCTATAGGGGGCGCTATAAATGCCATTAGCATGTAGCTGAAAACCCAATTTGGAGAAATCTGGGGCTTATCATGGCTATGTGTTGCACAGAGCTTTGAGGAACACGGTGGCCAATATCATCGACTGCGGGGAATGAGGGTCAGGGTGGCCGGTTTTTGGCAAAAGAGGTTAGAACCCGCGGATTGCCGCTTGCGGCTATATTTTTTATTTGTTGTCTGCCGCTTGAGCTCAAATTCCCGTGAGCTGGAATGGGCCAGAAACTTGAAACTTGGCTCAATGATTGGAAATGATGTGCATCAACTTTTATTAAAATATGAGCCCCGTCAGCCAGATGGTGGCGCTATAATTAAGGATTTAAAATGCGTTTTTGGGAAGGCCACGCCCCTCACACAGTAAGTCGTATTGACTTGAAATTTGACACATAAGTCCAGCTCCATGTGCTCTACAAAAAAGCCAATCAGACCATGAAGCTCCGCCCACTTGGATTTTTTGCTAATTAGCATAATGTGAAAAACAGTAAAATGAATAGAACTTTTGAAAGATTGACTCTATCAACACCAAATTTGGTATATGGCTTCGGGGGATGACAAGACACATTTCTACTATAAATGACCCAGATTTATAAAAAAACATGGCCGTCACGGACCAATGTATTGTCGCAATGGACGGGGCTTAGACATGATTGGCCATAACTCCCACACCCTTTGCCCTATCATCACAAAACTTGGTGGGTAGGTTCACAACTGTACTGGGAATCTGCCTGCCAAAGCATGTTGAGCGCAACCTATAGGGGGCGCTATAAATGCAACATATGCGTATCTCAAAGACCATTGGACGGAATTTCACCCAATTTGGTATGCATACTCTAGGGGCGAGTATTAACAAATATCCTGAGTACCATGTTGATTGGTGAAAGTGGGCGTGGCCTATTCGTCATTAACCATCATTGTTTGCGTTTTATTCATTTATGGCGAGCTGGAAGGACCCAGAGACACGAAACTTGGTACGTTGCATATAAATGATGTCCAAATGCTGCTCCAAAAATTTCATCCCGATCCGTCAGATGGGGGCGCTATAACATAGGGTGTGAACTTCGAAAGGCTCTCCCTGCCAAGCCATAAGTGCTATTGACTTGAAATTTTTCAAACATGTCCTCCTGATAGTCGTCTACAAAAAAGCCTATTGCACCAAGAAAGCCGCTATTACAGATTTTTTGCTAATTTGCATGATGTTAAAAACAGTAAAATAAATAGAACTTTTGAAAGATTGACTCTATCAACACCGAATTTGGTATATGGCTTTGGGGAATGAAAAGACATGTTTCTACTATAAATGAGCCAGATTGGTCAAAAAACATGGCCGCCACGGACCAATGTATTGTCACAATGGGCGGGGCTTAGACATGATTGGCCATAACTCCTACACCCTTTGTCCTATCATCACAAAACTTGGTGGGTAGGTTCACAACAGGACTAGTAATCTGTCTACAAAAGCATGTTGAGCTCAGCCTATAGGGGGCGCTATAAATGCCATTAGCATGTAGCTGAAAACCAAATTTGAAGAAATCTGGGGCTTATCATGCCTGTGTGTTGCACAGATCTTTGAGGGACACGGCGGCCGATGTCATCGACTGCAGGGGATGAGGGTCAGGGTGGCCGGTTTGGGGCAAAAGAGGTTAGAACCCGCGGATTGCCGCTTGCGGCTATATTTAGGGTTCTAACCCCGAAGGGGTAGAACCCTTCTAAGATTGTGCCGGTTTATTAGGGTTCTAACCCCTAAGGGGTAGAACCCTTATAAGACTGTGCCGGTTTATTATTATTATTTTTTGTTGTCTGCCGCTTGAGCTCAAATTCCCGTGAGCTGGAATGGTCCAGAAACTTGAAACTTGGCCAATGATTGGAAATGATGTGCATCAACTTTTATTAAAATATGAGCCCAGTCAGCCAGATGGTGGCGCTGTAACGAAGGCTTGAAAATGCGTTTTTGGGAAGGCCACGCCCCTCACACCGTACGTCTAATTGACTTGAAATTTGACACACAAGTCCAGCTCCATGTGCTCTACAAAAAAGCCTCTTGGACCATGAAGCTCCGCCTACTTAGATTTTTTGCTAATTAGCATAATGTGAAAAACAGTCAAATGAATAGAACTTTTGAAAGATTGACTCTATCAACACCAAATTTGGTATATGGCTTTGGGCAATGAAAAGACATATTTCTACTATAAATGAGCCCGATTGGTCAAAAAACATGGCCGCCACGGACCAATGTATCTTTGCAATGGGCGGGGCTTAGACATGATTGGCCATAACTCCCACACCCTTTGACCTATCATCACAAAACTTGGTGGGTAGGTTCACAACTGTACTGGGAATCTGTCTACCAAAGCTTGTTGATCTCAACCTATAGGGGGCGCTATAAATGCTACACATGCGTATCTCAGAGACCATTTGACAGAATTCCACCAAATTTGGTATGCATGCTCTAGGGGCGAGTATTAACTTATATCTTGAGTGCCATGTTGATAGGTGAAAGTGGGCGTGGCCTATTCGTCATTAACCATCATTGTTTGCGTTTTATCAATTTATGGCAAGCTGGAAGGACCCAGAGACACGAAACTTGGTACGTTGAGTATAAATGACGTCCAAATGCTGCTCCAAAAATTTGATGCGAATCCGTCAGATGGGGGCGCTATAACACAGGGTGTGAACTTCGAAAGGCTCTCCCTGAGAAGCCATAAGTGCTACTGACTTGAAATTTTTCAGACACGCCCTCCTGATAGCCCTCTACAAAAAACCCTCTGCACCATGAAAGCCGCTGTTACAGATTTTTTGCTAATTTGCATAATGTTAAAAACAGCAAAATGAATAGAACTTTTGAAAGATTGACTCTATCAACACCAGATTTGGTATACAGTTTAGGGGGATGAAAAGACACATTTCTACTATAAATCAGCCAGCTTGGTCAAAAAACATGGCCGCTACGGACCAATGTATCTTCACAATGGGCGGGACTTAGAAATTATTGAACATAACTCCTACACCCTTTGCCATATCATCACAAAACTTGGTGGGTAGGTTCACACCTGTACTGGGAATCTGCCTACCAAAGCATCTTGAGCTCAACCTGTAGGGAGCGCTATAAATGCCATTAGCATGTAGCTGAAAAGCCAATTTGAAGAAATCTGGGGCTTATCATGCCTGTGTGTTGCACAGAGCTTTGAGGGACACGGCGGCCGATGTCATCGACTGCAGGGGATGAGGGTCAGGGTGGCCGGTTTGGGGCAAAAGAGGTTAGAACCCGCGGATTGCCGCTTGCGGCTATATTTATTATTTGTTGTCTGCCGCTTGAGCTCAAATTCCCGTGAGCTGGAATGGGCCAGAAACTTGAAACTTGGCCCAATGATTGGAAATGATGTGCATCAACTTTTATTAAAATATGAGCCCAGTCAGCCAGATGGTGGCGCTATAATTAAGGATTTAAAATGCGTTTTTGGGAAGGCCACGCCCCTCACACAGTAAGTCGTATTGACTTGAAATTTGACACACAAGTCCAGCTCCATGTGCTCTACAAAAAAGCCAATCAGACCATGAAGCTCCGCCCACTTAGATTTTTTGCTAATTAGCATAATGTGAAAAACAGTTAAATGAATAGAACTTTTGAAAGATTGACTCTATCAACACCAAATTTGGTATATGGCTTTGAGGGAAGACCAGACACATTTCTACTATAAATGAGCCAGATTTATCAAAAAACATGGCCGCCACGGACCAATGTATTGTCGCAATGGGCGGGGCTTAGACATGATTGGCCATAACTCCCACGCCCTTTGCCCTATCATCACAAAACTTGGTGGGTAGGTTCACAACTGTACTGGGAATCTGCCTGCCAAAGCATGTTGAGCGCAACCTATAGGGGGCGCTATAAATGCAACATATGCGTATCTCAAAGACCATTGGACGGAATTTCACCCAATTTGGTATGCATACTCTAGGGGCGAGTATTAACAAATATCCTGAGTACCATGTTGATTGGTGAAAGTGGGCGTGGCCTATTCGTCATTAACCATCATTGTTTGCGTTTTATTCATTTATGGCGAGCTGGAAGGACCCAGAGACACGAAACTTGGTACGTTGCATATAAATGATGTCCAAATGCTGCTCCAAAAATTTCATCCCGATCCGTCAGATGGGGGCGCTATAACATAGGGTGTGAACTTCGAAAGGCTCTCCCTGCGAAGCCATAAGTGCAATTGACTTGAAATTTTTCAAACATGTCCTCCTGATAGTCCTCTACAAAAAAGCCTATTGCACCAAGAAAGCCGCTATTACAGATTTTTTGCTAATTTGCATGATGTTAAAAACAGTAAAATGAATAGAACTTTTGAAAGATTGACTCTATCAACACCAAATTTGGTATATGGCTTTGGGGAATGAAAAGACATGTTTCTACTATAAATGAGCCAGATTTATCAAAAAACATGGCCGCCACGGACCAATGTATTGTCGCAATGGGCGGGGCTTAGACATGATTGGCCATAACTCCCACACCCTTTGTCCTATCATCACAAAACTTGGTGGGTAGGTTCACAACAGGACTAGTAATCTGTCTACAAAAGCATGTTAAGCTCAGCCTATAGGGGGCGCTATAAATGCCATTAGCATGTAGCTGAAAACCAAATTTGAAGAAATCTGGGGCTTATCATGCCTGTGTGTTGCACAGATCTTTGAGGGACACGGCGGCCGATGTCATCGACTGCAGGGGATGAGGGTCAGGGTGGCCGGTTTGGGGCAAAAAGAGGTTAGAACCCGCGGATTGCCACTTGCGGCTATATTTATTATTGTTATTATTATTATTATTAACATAGGCTATGTTGAAGAAAATCATTCAAGTCCTGTTGAGCAGTTTGCTGCGGTGATGTGTTTATTCAAAGAATACCGGTAAACTGGTGAACCGACAAGCACAGAGCGGGTCCGAGCCGGTGAGTCGACCCAGAGCAAATGAAACAGTCACATTTTATACAGTAAGAACAAAGAACAGGGAAAGGCAGGTTCAAACAAAAGGTAAACAAAAGGTATGCAAGGGGAAAGGGTCTGCTCTTTGGGTAGGGTAAGGTGGGGGCACCCATTTAGCATGGTGATCAAATTAGGTCCAGACGTCTCTTGATCAACTAGTGTTAAGGACATGTGTATCAGCAGGGTGTTGGAGGAAGGCATGGTGATCAAATTAGGTCTGGGGGTCAAAGGGCTCTTTCCAGACGTCATTTCAAATGTGTATTTTCTTCTTCAGCTACATTTACACATAGCCGGGTATTTAGTGTTTCAGTTTGTTCTGTCCTCTCTAAACTATACAGACTGGACGGTTGAGTATCACCCTTACTCACAGGAAACTTTATTAAACACTTTCCATAACTCACTGTAAGTACAATGCGGTCTCTACTCTTTTCTGGTATAACAACACCTGCGCATGTGCGGTGCTTCAACTAATGCAGTCCGTGTAGAAATAACAGTAGGAAACAATACTATTGTTACATCCCTTTTTTTTTTAAACAAAATAAACAACAGTAAAAGAAGACAGATTTTCATTTACTCGCTTTTTTTTTCAGTCTTCCTCTCAAATTAAATGATAGCAGAATATCGTTGTGTCAACACCTTAAACACTATTATATTTATTAGCAAATACAACATCCTCTGGATATAAAGTGCAAACTTACCCCCAGCTTTCAAAAAGCTAAATTATACTCTCTATTTAGTATAGCTTTTCTTAAACAAATAACAGTACAGTATGAAAGTCCAGGAACATTTTTTTTTTCACATTATAGAACCCATATATTTGCTTTAACCTTTTCTCCATTTTCTTTCCTTTGCATTCACATTTTTTTTCCATGTCATTATCCCTCAGTTACACACAAAGTCATTCAGGTATCTAGGTTTCTGAACTACACGTCCAGACCTTGTAGTGACACTGTGATTGTTACCAGTGTCCTATGTAGGAACCTGTGTCTCTCCTGTATCCACAGGCCTTGTTGGTGTTGGAGTAACTCTCTCAGTGTCCATGGCCCGCCTGAGATGGCGGCGATTCCTTCTCCGGACACTGCCGGAGTCCAGCTCCACTTTGTAGGATCTATGACCCACTGGGGTCACCACACTTGCTCTCTCCCAGGTTGTGTTTGGCTCAAGTGGCTGAACTCGCACACAGTCCCCAGCTTTAAGTGTGTCCATGTCTTTGCTGTACGATTGTAATATTTTGCTTGTCTTCGTTGGTTATGTATGAGTCCTTCTTTGGTGTCCATCACTTTTGGCCTCAAAAGGCACTCTTTGATGGGCAGCAGAGTCTTTGTCCATCTACTCAAGAGCCTCTGTGCTGGACTTGCATTCAGCCCTTGGTGTTGGAGTGTTCCTATGATCAAGTATGGACAGGTATGGATCCTGTCCAGACATCTTTGCCTTCTTCATAAGCCGCTTGGCTGTCTTCACAGCTGATTCTGCTTTCCCGTTACTTTGCGGGTAGCCAGGTGAGGAGTAATGTGCGTGAACTCCCAATTTTGGCTGAATTTTTTTAACTCTCTGGAGGAATACTGGGGCCCATTGTCAGAAATGACAACATCTGGCATCCCCTGTCTGGCAAAGTGTGCTTTTAACTTCCTGATAACTGTGCTTGACATTGTATCTGGGAGGTAATCAATTTCCCAAAAGTTGGAAAAGTAGTCTACTGTTATCAGATAATCTCTGCCTTCAAAACTAAAGAGGTCAGTACCCACTTTAGCCCATGGTCTGTCTGTGATCTCGTGCTGCTGAAGTGTCTCTTTCTGCTGCTTATGATCTACTGACCTGCATACATCACACTTTGTCACAAACGTTCTTATGTGTTCATTCATACCTGGCCAATAAATACATTCTCTTGCCCTCCTCAGACATCCCTCAATCCCTAGATGCGATGAGTGAATCCGTTGGGTGATGTCACCCTATAGTGATTCAGGGATGACAACTCTCTCTCCCCTGAAAAAAGTCCATCCTGGGTGCTCAGTTCATCCTGAAAGGAAAAGTAATGCATTATGGCAACAGGCACATCTTTCTTGTTTTGTTCACACCCTTTCTCAATGGTGTTGATAAGGGGCTGCAGCTTTTTGTCTGTCTGTGTTGCAGCACATATCTCATTCAGCGTCTCTGCTGAGATTGGTACAAAAGCCACCATGTTGACACCATGTTGTCGAGCGGGCGAGTAAAGTTTGACTTTAATATTGATGATTAATGTATTTCTGTATATGTATGTCGATAGACCTATCGTGTAATTTGTGTAGGGCGGAGGGGGAGGTTACAGGTGGGAGAGTTACTGTAAGTCATAAGCGGGACATTCATATGGTTTCACTTTAAATGGTGTGAGTGGATTGCTGTGATTTCTCAGGTTGCTGTGGTTGATAAATTGCAGTGCCTCCTGCGTAGAGGGTGTTAACGTGCCGTGGTTTGAAATGGTGTGTCTTAAGTTAGAATCTAGCCCTGTGTATAGTGGTTCTTCACTTAAGTGAAGCGTGTATTGACTGTCCTGTGATGACTGGTGCCTCTAGTCGGTTGTAGCCCTCCTTACCTCTATGAATTAGCTTTTACATGTTTAACTTGTGATAATTTAATAAAGATTGTTTATTTTGCTATACTGTTGTGTGATTATTTAAAGGCTCTGACACTAGCAGTATTTTCCTAAAGGACAAACCCCACATTTATTACATAACTATGCCAAAACTGTAAACATAGGGCGCTCACATGACGTTAAGCATTTTCTGGAGCATAATGTGACGCTTGAGAACCTAAAACCCTGTTTCTCCCAGTTGACACGGCAATACATAACTGGCATTATCAGAAATCTCCACTTTGGCTGGAGATTTTAGAAATAATCCTTTTCTGTGACAAAAACGGGGGTTTCGTGTAAATGAAAGGCCAAACCGCAGGGAAATATATGCGTCTTCCCTTGGTGTAAACGGGGCATAACATTGCTGCACCATTGACAGCGAAATGGGGAAATTTGAAAAAAGTCTACTTAAAGAAAGCTGGAAAGTGGCTTTTACTTGTATTGCTATTGCATACTTTAACATCATGAGTGAGAGGGAAAGTAGCCTGAGAAATGTCTATTTTATGTTCAAGTGTCAAAAATTAGAAGGATTTAGAAAACTGGTGCTGGCTGCAGAAATTTAGGCTCAAAATTAACATTGGTTCTTTGAGGGAGTTGGCTGGATTGCTTGTCGCTGTAAAATCTGAAGAGGGGGAAACAACCTTAAATCTAAAAGATGTTAAATAGCCGAATACAGAATGAGTAGTGCAAAGTCTTGTGCTTTGTGTTAATTGTTTGAATGGTGGTTTTGAAGCAGTTCAAAGTAGCCTGGGTTTGAAGATGAGCTCAGGATTTACTTCTATTGTAAATCTATGTTCTTCCTTTTTCTGAATGTGCTTAAAGTGCTGAACATTGAGATGAACAGTCTATAGCTGCACATATACTGAGGCAGTAACTAAATTTGTTTTGTTTTTTCAAGATATTGCAGAAAAAGCTTGATTATTTCAAAAAGTACAACAGAAATATCATAAGCAAGGCAAGCTTATCATTTTGATAGTTAAACAGTTTCTGTGGCTTAAAATTTGTAGGAGAAAGGTGTCAGCATTCAGACTTCTGGCATTTATGCTGACGCAGCATTCACACTAATAAACTCCAGAATTAACAAACAATAAAAAACGATTCGGCAGTCCCACAATAAAGACGCACACGTGTACAAATATCTACAATATCCCGTTTCAGTTCTTGTTTGATCAAAGTTATTTAAAGTTCAATCAATATATATTGATATGACCAATGGCTCAAATAACATGCAATGTGAAAGAGGTTACTTGTAATTAGAAAATTATTATCCAACTCTATAGTTGCTGTCAGCTCTACATAGTGTAGATCAGGTTGTTCTTACCCCTGAATTTTGAGGAAATGTCTCTTCAAAATTCCTATGCTTCGTCTCATAAAGCGTTTCAAATTGGAAATCTTCATCACAGCTTCTCCTGGCATAATGTAACGCCCCTTGTGGACCGTGGCGCAATGACTCTTGGGTATTCTGTTGGTGTTGGTGTAATTATGGTTTGTGAATGTGTTTGTGAATAAGATGATATGTAAGATGGTTGTGGGTTAATTCACGTCGTTTGGTCTGTTTTTAAATGGTGTTGAGTTTTAATAAGGATGATAAAAATTTTGGCACCGTGAGTGAAAGGGTGTTTGCCGGGAGAGACTTCGCGTCTGTGAAGCCATTGGTGTTGGAATGTTCACGTGGACTAATAGATTAGAACTTGCCAAGTTGCATTCGGCCTACTTCTTCTGTTACCCCTGCAGTGTGCACCCCTGCATGTGGACCCTTTCCTGGTTGGAACTACTTAGTTGAATTGCCCATTTTCATTGTCCGCTTTTATTAGCAGTTTACTTGGAACACGCCATTTTCAATCTCTTACAACTGGCAAAATGTGAATACGCGAACTGCTCCGAAAACAAAAGTGAAAGTTAAAAATTGCGTTCGCAGCAGTGAGTGACCCAGCTGTCTGTGTATCGTTGGCATGGAGACAAGTCCCGGCGAACACGTGCTGACTTTATTGTTTTGGTCTAGGGCGGATCCCCAGCTTCTCCTGTCCACAAGTGTCCTTGAGCAAGACTGAACTCAGGACCTCACATGTTAACTTGCTATGCTTTACAATGCACAGAACAGTACCACACCACCACAAAATGAAACAAAGGTTTCCAGGCACTTTAATCTGCAACGAGTTTGTTCAATAAACATTTTCCAAGAGTAGCAGTTTAAACCAAAGACTCATTTGTATCATCAGTCAAACAAAATATGGAGGCTCACTGTGTTATTTTCACAGGACTTATACTCTTCTATACTTATACTCTCTCAACCTGTAGACTTCCCTCAGCTATAAAATACATCTTAACTTTGAAAACACCTGTGTGACGTAGTGAACTAATGAAAGAAATTCATATATGTGTACTTTTAACCATCAACAGTGCACTGCTTTCAGCAAGTCACCATCTTAAAACATACTTACTAACATTTACTAAATCAGAAGTCCCACCACCAGTGGATTCCAAACAGTGCATTAAAATTTCTAAACATTTAGCATGAGCTGGAGTTGAAAGTTGAAAATAAGATAAAAGCATGTGTGCAAATTCAAACAGGTATCAATGGAAAATCAGTTTTGTTGAGTTCTGCTCAAAGGATGGACATCAATGAAAATCAATACTTATTTGATGACAAAGTAATTAAATCAAATAAAATGTGAAGCAGTCATCAAATTAATGCTCCACAACAAACTGTGGAAGGAACAGAAAATGACATGTCAGTTCTGTTGTGTTTCTCAGTAGAAAAGTTCAGAGTGTGTGGACATTGTCAGTAGAAAAAGGTGCCAAAGTCGCCTTTATTGTTGCGTCTGAATTGGTTTCCCTGAAGGGAGATGAAGATCTGGCGGTCCACCATATCCTGGACAGCTCGGCTGCAAGACCATTCCTTGTTTCTACTCAGCTGACGACTTGACTGCAACTTCCTGCTTGAAGTGGAGGCTACGCCACGGTCTGTGCTGTTGTTCTCTACAGATTCTGGCTGAACGTCTGCTGAGCTGCTGCTACTGGTCAGTGCTGCGTGGTCTTCTAAAAACGAAATGTCTGATCAACATTAATTGCAAAACAGAAACCTATCTTGTGCTCCGGATTCCAATCCATGTCTTTATTTTTTACGCCATATTCTGACTAGGGCTGTCTTGATATCAGATTTTCAGTGCACAAATATTGTGGCCAAAACAATTTACAGCAATGATATCATGAGATCTATATGGCTATCTATGAGTGTCTTGCTCTAGTTTGTCATCTCCTCACCACACAAAGTGGTAGCAGCTACCTAGTTAGTTATTGTGCCTTCTTTTTCATTTTTGTGTTTTATGGTGGAAGGCAACCTGCATTAAGATGCAGTAGTACGACCTACTATGACAAAGAAAGAATGAAAATACATGGAAACGATTCAAGAGGTGCTGGATTACTTACATCACATAATCATATGGGTATTATCAATTTTTATTGTCATCATCGGTATATCCTGACACTTCCAATTCTGACTGACAGTGCTACCTACCTTCACATCTGTCCAGAGAAACTCTGTGTTGTTCTCCGTTGTTTGGCTTAACTACAATCACCCCGTAGCCTTCATTATTGTGGATGACGTTGTTCTCCATGGTGATGGACGGCATCACATCCAGTTCATCAGCAAAGTCCTGCACACATACACCAAACAAAAACAATATTCACATTTAATAACCAAATCAGGAGTAGGACAGCACTCCACTGAAATAGTGTATTCATACATTAAACCTCAAAAGCGCTGTCATCATGCACAACATTTATGTACTTTTAGTCTCACTTTTAAGTGTTTAAACTATGTTAATAAATACGGGCAACTTATGACCTTTTGGTCTCCTAGATTTTGTCAATGAAAGTCATCTTACATCTGGTGTGCCTAGAGCACCAAACGTTGTGGTAAATATGCTCAGTGATCAGTTTTCTTTCATCGTAACTTTATGATCAGAGGTCATTTCATTGGTCCTTCAACTGGCATGAACATTCATTTAAAGGGCAAAACCACACAGTTAGGGCTTTGTGTGACTCCTAAATAAAATGATATGTTTGTATGCAATGATTTTCAAACAAACTATTTACCGACATCACTAGCCCTTTTTCACACAGAGACTCCGCATTATCTCTGCAGTGGAGGTTTGCCAATTCTCCGCATTTGTTCACAAGAAGCAAGCAGCTTCGGTGTAAAGCTGTTTTTCCCTCTAAATTACATAATTGCCATCAGTAAGCAGTGTTTGACAACCTCACTCACGGGGAGGGATGAGGGATGAGGGATGAGGGATGCTGTTTTCTGGGGGAAAGTTTACTGAAGTCTTGGTCGTGAGGGCTGAATGTCGCTGAGACAGTACAACGAGCACAACAACACAGTAGTGAAAGGAGAAACTCATGGTGAGTTAAAGGTTTTTTTTTTTAATTAATTAGTTATTTTTCTCTCTTTATTTGTTTATTCTGATTCCTATCTTCTTTTTATTACTCATATTACTGTTTTTTTTTGTTTTGTTTTTTTCTTCTTTCTTACATTTGAGAGGCTGGGCGGAAAAACCTGAGTAATCAGGGCTATATTCCCCCATAACAAGCACTAATGTGTGGATTTTTTCTTGGAGGATACTGTAATCACCATGTTCATATACTGTAGGTGATGGGGTGGGAATGTATGCTGGACCTATCTAATTGTATGATTTACTTTGCCAGACTTTTACATTGGTGTTATTTTCTTTTAGTCTGTCTTAGTATCAATGGGTTGCATACACAGAACAAAGTCTAGGAGGTACATAGCATGTCCCGCATGAATAATGTTAGGAGGTATGGTGGTTACCCAGTTAAATGTGTGAGCTGGAATGTCAAATCTTTGAATCACCCAGTGAAATGTAAAAAAATAATTACACATTTGAAACAGCTTAACACAGATATTGCATTTTTACAGGAGACCCATATATGTTCAGTTGATAATCTGCGTCTCAGCAGGAGGTGGGCAGGTCAGATATTTCAATCCAACTTCCAGTCCAAGGCAAGAGGGGTGGCTATTATGATCAGTAAGAGTGTACAATTTACAGTGTCTAATGTACAGGCTGACTCAGCTGGGCGATATGTTATCGTGGTTGGGGAACTATACACATTCCCAGTCATACTCGCCTGTATTTATGTGCCAAATAGGGACAATCCTATGTTTTTGAATCATTTCTTTTCTCTGCTTCCAAACATGTCAACGCATAATCTTATAATTGGAGGAGATATAAATTGTGTACTCTCATCTCTTGATCGGAGTACTCCCAGGTGAACACCCCTGACCAAATCCGCTCAATCTATCAATCTATTTCTTGAGACTTATGGAGTAGCTGATGTGTGGCGGTTTCGTAATCTCACTTCAAGGGTCTATTCTTTCTTCTCCCCAGTCCATAAAACATATTCGCGCATCGATTATTTCTTTCTCGACAAGATAATTTTACAACTTAAACTTACGACTTAATGCTCTACTTCTCTCAGAGGAAGAGTTTGTAAGTTTTATATAATCTGAAATTAAATTCTTTCTTGAGATTAATCAAACTCCAGGAATGTTGTTCTCCACTATCTGGGAGTCATTAAAGGCATACTTAAGGGGTCAAATTATTTCATATTGTGCAAACAAAAATAAGACAAACAATGAATGCCTTAAACAGTTGACAAACGAAATCCTAGAATTGGACAGGCTATACAGCCATTCCCCTTCAGAAGATCTAATTAAAAACTGTATGACATTACAAACAGAGTTTGATAACCTGTCTACTCGACAGGCTGAATATTTTATTTCCATAGCAAGACATGGCCACTATGAGCATGGGGAAAAGGCAGGGCGAATGCTTGCACATCAGCTGCGCCAAAAATCTGCTAATCAACAATCCCAGCAATACATGATGATCAGGGTATAAAATGTACTGATAACAAAGAAATCAATTTCTGTTTTAGTAAGTTCTATCAGTTACTGCACACCTCTGACTTAAAGAAATCCTCAACTTCGGATGGATCAGTGGTTAAGGCCCTGAATATACCATCTGTAAATTCTGAGTTAGTTACTAAATTGGAGAGGGATCTTTCAATCATGGAGGTAATCTCAGCAATCAGAGACATGCAAAGTGGCAAATCCCCAGAGCCAGATGGCTTTCCAACAGAATTTTTCAAAAAATTGAGAATCAGCTCTCCCCTTTATTACTATCAGTGTTTTAAGAATCCCTCCTCTTAAGATCTTTACCTCCTTCTATGCATGAAGCAGTTATTTCGTTATTGCTTAAAAAGGATAAAAACCCTCTTAATTGCAGCTCATATCGTCCTGTGTCCCTCCTGAACACAGATGCAAAAATCCTTGCAAATATATTAGCTCGCCGCCTTGCATATTATTTCCCCTGATCAGACGGGCGTTTTATAAAGGACCGTTATTCCTTCTTTAACATGAGGCGCATATTTCATATTCTGTATGGCCCTTCTCCAACCATGGTAACAATGAGTTGATACTTTTGCTTGACGCTGAGAAAGCGTTTGACCGTGTACCTCTTTAGGACCCTGGAAGCTTTCAAATTCGGCCCTAAATTCATCTCTTGGATCAAAATTATATATACCTTTCCAATGACTGCAGTACGCACTAATAATAATATATCCAAATATTTTAAGTTGCAACTTAAATCAGGTTGCAATCAAACCACTTGCGATAGCTTTAAGACAGAGCTCCACACTCAAGGGGATTCAGCGGGCAGGCTCGGAGCATAAAGTATCGCTATATGCGCATGACATGTTGCTGTTTATCTCGGATCCTCTCTCAAGTATCCCAGAATTACTGATCTTACTTCGAAATTTGGAAATATATCTGGCTATAAAAGTCAATCTCCAGAAAAGTGAGCTGATGCCTATCACCTCTGCTGATGGGACAAATATTGGGCCAACTCCCTTTGAAAATTACTCCTAAAAAATGTAGATACTTCTCTACAACGCTAATTATCAATCTCTGCTATCAAGTCTCAAACAAGATTTAGATCGCTGGGATGCCCTACCTCTTTCACTAGGGGGAAGGATAAATTCAATCAAAATGAGAGTGCTCCGCAAATTTCTCTATCTATTTCAAAGTCTTCCAATTTTTTTAACAAAATCTTTTTTCTTCAATTTGGACAGTCAGATATCAGCCTTCATATGAAACAAGAAGCAACCAAGGATAGGTAAAAACATTTTACAGCTGCCCAGTACAATGGGAGGCAGTCCAAACTTCAGGTATTACTACTGGGCTGCTAATATTAGAACGCTGATGTATTGGATGAGGAGTGATGCTGATAGCCTTAGCTGGTGGGTATTAGAGAAGGCCTCAATTGAGCATACACCTGCAGCTTTGCTGTGCTCTAAACTACCTTTCAAAAAGCCCATTTCTAACTTTACAACCAACCCAACTGTTATCCATACATTGAAGATCTGGAAGCAGTTTAGACAATCTCTCAACATTACTGGGCTGTCACTTGCTGCTCCAGTGACGGAAAACCACGTTTATTCCATCAGTAATTGATGATGCCTTTGATTCATGGCCACAAATTGGAATAAAGTCACTATACGACTTCTACATAGAACATGAGTTTGCCTCCTTTGAACAGTTGTCGCAAAAATTTGATATTCATAGGTCAAATTTTCTAAATTTCAGGTATCTTCAAGTCAGATGTTTTGTCATATCTAACTCAGACTGTTTTCCCTTATGTCCTCCGATGTCACTTCTTGACTTGATTTTTAAATGCTTTACAGCCACCAAACAAATTATTAGTAGAATTTATACATTGCTCAATTCACATTAAGTGACCAATCTGGAGGCTCTTAAACGTAAATGGGAAACAGACTTAGAGGAACCTATTTCAGAGCCTGTCTGGCAAAAAATTATTCAGAGGATGTACTCGTCCTCTGTATGCCTAAGACATGCTGTAATACAGTTCAAAATGGTTCATCGTCTTCACTGGTCCAAGGAGAGATAATCTAAGTTCAAACCAGATTTGGATCCAACTTGTGACCGATGTAAACAAGTACCGGCCACACTGTTGCAGCTGTATAGATTTTGGTGATCTATTTTTGAGGCCTTCTATAAAATATGTGGGAAAACGGTACACCCATCCCCTTTAATTTCACTATTTGGGGTGGCCCCAGTGGATGTCTCTCTCAGTAAGTGCAATATAAACATGATTGCATTCTGTTCTCTGCTGGCCAGAAGGCTTATTCTTTCTAAATGGAAAGATTCTCAACCTCCAGCATATGGACATTGGATTAGAGAGGTCATGTGTCATATCCGTCTGGAAAAAATCAGGTATACCATTCGAGGATCTGTCGGAAATTTTATTCTACCTGGCAACCATTTATATCCTTCGTTGAAAATGTGGCTGCTGCCAACTTTACTGAATAACTAATGTAACTATGTACAGTAAATATGTGACCCTGTGAAATTGCTAATATAATTGACGGAATATTTGTTTGTAAATGCATCATTTTTTACTTTTCTTTATTTCTTTTTAAATATCTGGCTATATGTATACATATTCCAACATTGGTCTGGTATTTTGGGGATGCGGTGGGAAGGGTTTATGTTATGTTTGTTCAGATTGTGTCTGTTCATGTAGTTTTGTACTGTTCTGTATAATTGGAAAATTGGAAAATAAAAAGACTTTGATCAAAAAAATTGTTTTGCCAGGGACATACACTTTTTTTTCGGGCAGAAATGTGATAAAAAGTTGGTAGGAAAGACAGGATGACAGACGCTCCTCGACGTTTAACTGCAGTTTTTTTTCCTCATGTGAGTTCTCACTTATTACTGTTGTTTGGTCCTGTAACGTTGCTTTGTGAGACATTTCTCTTTGATTTGATGAGTGAAGGACCTGTTTAGCGGTCAGACTGTGAACACCATCAGATCGACAAGCTCCCACTTCGCACCACCCGCTTATCCATTCACAAAGACCACCATTCACCTTTGCTGCGCCTCTGATACTTCCTCCGAAGGGGCATCAGAGCCGCAGCGAAATTTCACCCCTCACCCCTCACACAGGAGGATGCAGAGAATTGGCGCAGTCAGAATTGCCACACTCAAAGTGGAGTGTTAAGGGGGTCACTGTTATGTGTTCCTTAGCCCATGTAGTACAATCCTTTACACAGTGGTGTGTTTAAAAAGTTTCTAACCTTGTCCCATCCTTGCTTGTGAAAAAGTCGTTGGAGCTTTGCCCCTTTGACTGGCAGACATCCCCCATCATCTGCAGTTGCTCCATGGCTAACTGGGCTACTTGTTAAGGGCAGCTCGTTGCTTAGCCAAGATAGTGGTAAATGAATAAATAGTAAAAGAAGCAATTTTGGGTTTCAGTATATAGCCCAAGGACGCCTGAAAGAGTGGTTAGGAGAGCCTGGGAATCGAACCTGTGGGGCTTTCGAATGCTGGACAACCCGTTCTATCTCACAAGCCACAGCCCCCATAATAATAGCAGCAGTATAGTAGCCAATTTAGTTTTGGAGCTTTGAATTCAGGCCACATCTTATAGCTTTTAAATCAGATGTTAATGATGTTAATGTTTCTGTGGCTGTTCAGGTTGTTGAAGTTTGCCATCAGGAGAAAATCCAGATAGGAAGTTACTTCAGAGTAAGACACATTAGCTGAATCTGAAATGTGGAAACACCTGAGCATGAATTAACTATTCAGGGGGATTGCTTTCCTGAACACCCAAGAGAGACAAGAATCTTAGTGGTATTTCTTCATTTAAATAGTTGTTGCTGAGTGATCACAATAATCAAATTAGTAACAGGAAGTAGTTTTTTATCCAAACAAGGAGTCTGACATTTTCAAAAATTCACATCACTAGCTCTCACTTTCGCAACCAAAATTTGATTCTGGTAGTATGCAGTTGATTAATTTGACTGTAGGATTTTCCAGGAAGGATTATTTTGATTTTCTTGATTCTTTTTCATGTCAAAGTGTTGATATTCAAAGGTGTCATATATTATGCCATTGTTTATTTATTTTTTTCAAAGAAGCTTATCTTTTGTACTTTTCACAGGATATAATGTTACATTCAGTGGTTTAATTTAATCTTTAGATATTTGTACTATGGTAACTTCAAGGTTTTCAATCCGTTTTATACAGATTAAGCCTTTTTTTCCATTTGGTTGTATAAAATGTGCTATTCATAGCCTGTGATGGCTTGGTTTGTTGCACAGATGATGTCATCCTGTTCAATATGCCAGAACACAATAATAATCTTGACTTCTTATCTGCACGGGCATACATTATTTCATGATGTCAAACTTCTCTGAACTGATTTAGGATATTAGCAATAAGTACCACTGAAGAAATACAGCAAGTCTGGGACAATCCCATCTGAAACAGGTTTTGGTGGATTATGGCAAAATGGACTGCAATATAACCAGAAGTATTTCAAAAGTGCATTAAGCAAGGTTGATGTGATAGTGAGATCATGGAGCCCTGCCGAATTGAAACGGTGACAAGACCGCCTATGGAGTTACTAAGTTTGGCTGAGTTGTTCAGAGAGGGTATAACAGTCGGGTCAGAAGTTTGCATTTACACTTGTAAAGAAAATGCATATTATGGCAGACTTCAGTTCCAATGATTTCTACAGCTCTAATTTTTTTGTGGTGGAATGAGTGGAACACATACTACTTTGTCATAAATTAAAAACACTCATGAAGTTTGCTTTAAATATCAATTTATTATAGGTCCTCTGAAAATGTGACCAAATCTAGTGGGTCAAAAGTATACATAAAGTAACTTGAATTGAGGTAATTATAGAAAGTTACACTACAAAAGTCTAAAGGAGCTCAGCATTGATCTGAAAGAGCAAATTATTGATTTGAACAAATCAAGAAAATCACTTGGAGCCATTTCAAAGCTGTTACAGGTCCCAAGCCTTTGGTTGGTACGAAAAGTGAATTTTTCAGCTTTAAAGTTATATTTAGCAAGATCTGTGGTACTCAACTTTTTATGCAGGACCAAATAACTCTGGGATGTGAGAGAACTACATTAATACTACACAGAACCAAATTTGTTTGCCAGAAAGTGAAAAGTGGTGGAGATATGATTCTTTTTAAATGACAGACATTTTGTTTAGGTAAAAACTTCCTCTTATTATTTTCATTACTGTACACATTCAGCAACAACCAACTTAATGAAAAAACATGTTGTAAATTATCCATTAGGTTTATGGATGTTCAAGTCAAATTTCAACTCAATTCAATGAAATATGAGCAGTTGGTGAGGCTGAGAATACACAAAAATCACAAAAATGTTGAAATGCAGCTCTGAGGGCCAGACTTAAAAGATTCATAACTTAAAAAGTATTTTGAGAACAGGTAGAGGACTTTTCAAGGTTCTCTGAATGTAACAGAACTTTGAACATGTTTTTTTTGTTATTTTTTTCTCGAGAAAACCCATGACATTAATTGGGAAAAGTTCTCAATTTTGGGTGAGTTGGCATGGCTGCTTACATACCACTGTTTACATACACCATGCCGGGGGATTCAAAAGACTCACCACGTGTATTTTATATACAAATAACTCTATATATGTTCTGTAATGTATGTAGTTTATGGACTGTTATGCAACTCTGTGTTGTATAATGAGGAATAAATTACCTTGTACCTTGACTATTTTTTGTGCTGAAGTCAGTATTTTCTTTTTTTCCAAACATGCCTAATATTTGAAGAGGTCATTTTGTCTTTTCTCACCTTGATGAGTACCCCGTCTTTACAGTGATGGATACCATTACCAACAAGACTGCAAACACTACCAGGGTAAATCTCCACACCGGCTCCCTACAGAAATGACAACACACAGCAACATGACTGACCACATACAGTCACATTTACATTAAAGACAGGAACTAAACTGACCATCAGCTGTTCAATGTATTCTCAGTATCATTGTGTCATGTTATGACATACTGTATGTTTGAGTCTGACAACAGGAGTGTCCTTGCATCAGGTGGGGGACAGGAATAAACTGTAGGAATGGGTAACTGTAACATAGCCACTTTTCAAGAGAGAAAGTTTTTCTCATTGTATGTAGAAATAGTGGACAGATTTAAAGTCAATAAGAGACAGCATATAAAGCGAGGCGAACTACCATAGTGAGTGAGCATTGCTATTGTGCTTGATTCCAAGGGCAGTATCTAGATTTTGATTGGACAATAGGCCTCAAGATGACGCTTGCTCACTCACCTCAAGCGACAAGCTACAATAGCAGTTGACTTTATTTTGTCATTCTTAAATTAACAAATACAAGTCAGTTAGACAGTCATTAATAAACAAAATGACAAGTTAAAAACAGAATAAATACATTCAACAAGTAGTACAAATAAAACATTTTGGAAACTTTCTTATTTTTAAATGAGACATCATTTCAATGTACTGCTTAGTTTCCTTTTCAAAAACTATATACAGAGGTTTAGAGTGGCTAAATTTGGCTTTGTGTATATTATACAATCCTAAAATTATCAACAATACTGTTTATCACAGGATACATCTCTACAGAATGTGCTTGCTGACTCCAAAAGACCAGCACTTCATAGGCAAAAAATGTATTTGTAAACTTTTGAATAGTTTGTTAGCCCATTATACACTCCCCTTGGGAGGAAAACAAAGCCAACCACAATGACTACTGCAGGAGAACCCTCTCAGCTACAGGACTGCCCTGCATGTACAGAATGGTATGTATTTCAACAGGACTTAAAGTTCACAGAAACATTACTGTTCTACATCAAGAACTACGCTAAGAATATCACAGTTGATAAACGCATCCAGGTCCTTCTCAAGCAAACAGGCTGGATGACAAGTAAAGTACAGTCTGTTCTCATAAAGTGCACAGCACTGCCTTCAGGGTAGCTGACAGGGTACTATATAGCATTGCAAAAACCAACCTGAGGAGAGGAATAGAAATGCCAAAGAGGCATATAAGCCTACAGCTCATAAAGACCTAAGGGGGATTTATTTGCTTTCATTAAAAAAGTGTAGCCTTAAAGGGATAGTTCAGGTTTTTTGAAGTGGGGTCATGTAAAGTACATATCTATAGCCGGTCTGTTCCCTACCGTAATCACCAATCAGCGCAGCCTCAGTTTGGAGCGTCTAGCCAGATGCTCAGCTTTGTACTGCAGTGAACGGGGTCCAGAGAAAAAGCGAAATAAACCACCTAAAAAAAGGCTCACCTTAAAAAATCAAAACAGTTCAAGTGTACGTTGTGAAGGGAAAATTCACACCGCTTTACATCGCTGTCAGACTGGCCTTTCTTTTGGCACTACATTTTCTCAACCGTAGAACCTCCGTATCCCTACGCAGTTGCGCTAATGGGGAGGGATACGGAGAGTTAAGTTTAGTTTTTATCGAAAGTAAACCTCTCGTCCAGCAACTGGGCGTCGCACTGTATTTCGCCGCTCGCAGATCACCTGTCACCCCTGTTCGCTAATGAGTAAGGATACGGAGGTTCCATGGTTGAGAAAATGTAGTGCCAAAAGAAAGGCCGGTCTTACGGCAGTGTAAAGCGGTGTGAATTTTCCCTTTACAATGTACACTTGAACTGTAGATTTTTTAAGGTGAGCCTTGTTTTAGGTGGTTTATTTCGCTTTTTCTCTGGACCCCGTTCACTGCAGTACAAAGCTGAGCCTCTGGCTGGAGCGGCTCTCTACTTCTCCAAACTGAGGCTGCGCTGATCGGTGATTACGGTAGGGAACAGATCGACTATAGATATGTAATTTATATGACCCCACTTCAAAAAACCCGAACTATCCCTTTAAACTTTTGGCAGTAATGTTTGAGTGAAATTATCTTTCCACATTAAAGACCACAGAAATGAATATTTGGTCCACATAATTAGTGTGAATGCTGACTCAGCATTCACACTATTGTTCTTCTGGAGTTTATTATTAGTGTGAATGCTGCAAGCATTCACACTATTGTCCTTCTGGGATTTATTATTATTATTATTATTATTATTAGTGTGAATGCTGACACAGCATTCACACTATTGTTATTCTGGAGTTTATTATTAGTGTGAATGCTGACTCAGCATTCACACTATTGTTCTTCTGGAGTTTATTATTATTATTATTAGTGTGAATGCTGACTCAGCATTCACACTATTGTTCTTCTGGAGTTTATTAGTGTGAATGCTGACACAGCATTCACACTATTGTTCTTCTGGAGTTTATTAGTGTGAATGCTGACACAGCATTCACACTTTTGTTCTTCTGGAGTTTATTATTATTATTATTATTATTATTATTATTATTATTATTATTAGTGTGAATGCTGCAAGAATTCACACTATTGTTCTTCTGGGGTTTATTATTAGTGTGAATGCTGACACAGCATTCACACTATTGTTCTTCTGGAGTTTATTAGTGTGAATGCTGCAAGCATTCACACTATTGTTCTTCTGGAGTTTATTATTAGTGTGAATGCTGACACAGCATTCACACTATTGTTCTTCTGGAGTTTATTATTATTATTAGTGTGAATGCTGACACAGCATTCACACTATTGTTCTTCTGGAGTTTATTAGTGTGAATGCTGCAAGCATTCACACTATTGTTCTTCTGGGGTTTATTATTATTAGTGTGAATGCTGCAAGCATTCACACTATTGTTCTTCTGGGGTTTATTATTATTATTATTATTAGTGTGAATGCTGACACAGCATTCACACTATTGTTCTTCTGGAGTTTATTATTATTATTATTATTATTATTATTCTTCCGTACGTTTTTTGTCCGCTATCTTCTCCTACAAATCTTGACCGATTCAAACCATTCAAATATCAAAATGTTCAGCTTAAGCTTCAAGGACATTACTGCTTGTATTTTTCTCGTTTCTAACTATTATACTTTTGGAAATATTCAGCTTTTTCTGCAAAATTTTCCCCATTCATCCTTATGGGGATTTTTTCAAATTTCATTCTGCTATAACTTCAGCATACGTTCAGCTATTCAAATCGTTCAAATATTAAAATGTTCAGCTCGTTCAGCTCTTTCAACCTTCCGCTTTTCAACTTTTCAAATTTTTCAATAATTCAGCTTTTTCCAAAAAAAATTTAACATTGATTCAAATGGGAAAATCTTCAAATCCTCTTCAAAACTCATCGCCTTTCAACCTCATCTTGTTCCTCATACGTTGAGCGAGAGACGCCATTCAAACGTTAAACGAGTCAGCGCAACTTGAACTATTGACACTGTATTCAGTTTTTAAAAATGTAGTACGGTTTTGAAAATATCGCAGTTTTAGTTTTAGGAACTTTTAGCTCCTCTTCTGATTTTATAATGGGTGTGTGTTGCGTCGGCTAGAGTGGGTGACATCATCGCCAGAGTGGGGAGCGGCTTTCGGAGATAGGAATGAAAATTGTCTTCAGCTTGATACTGAATCCACATCTTTTACTTGACATAGACAAAAAATGCATAGAAATGTAGGAAATCTTGTCGGCTTTCAGCTGATGGTCTCGTTTCAGATGTACGACTTACGGTTTTGGATTTAGAAGTCCAAGAGCGACATGAAGTTCAAGTATCGTCCCATAAGCCGCAATGTTAATTTTGAGCCTAAATTTCTGTCCGAGAGCAGACGGTACCTGATTTGTCTCTCGCTCCTGTGCCCTCATTTCTCACTCGACAGAAATAAAAACGACATGAGCGCGTTCAGCCATGTCTCCTCTCACTCAGCATATAAATATTTTGGCCATAACCATTACAGTTTTTTTAAAAATCGCAAGAGTTTGGGAGGTGTTTTCTCATTCATTCTAATAGGGATCTCTTAATTTCTGGCTGTCCTACTTCTCCCCGCGTGTGTATCTCAAGAGTGCCTGTGTAGTGCCTGAGCTCCAGTGGATGACATCATCTTTCGAGTGGGGAGCAGCTGGAAAATCTGGAGAAAGACTTTTCTTCCGCTGGATTTGGATCCCACATCTTTTACTTTACATAGACGATGCAGCCATTTTAAGCTCTTTCTGCCTTTAACTTTCCACATTTTCAGTCTTTTTTCACCTTTTTAAGCTCTTTCAACTCTGTTGCTCCACAACTTTGCGGCCTTTTCAGTCTTTTTTCACCTTTTTAAGCTCTTTCTGCCTTTAACTTTCCACCTCTTCAGTCTTTTTTCACCTTTTTAAGCTCTTTCTGCCTTTAACTTTCCACCTCTTCAGTCTTTTTTCAAGTTTTTATGCTCTTTCTGTCCTCTTACTCTCCAACTTTTCCACCTCTTCAGTCTTTTTTCACCTTTTTAAGCTCTTTCTGCCTTTAACTTTCCACCTCTTCAGTCTTTTTTCACATTTTAAAGCTCTTTCTGTCTTCTTACTCTACAACTTTTCTGCCTTTTCAGTCTTTGTTCACCTTTTTAAGCTCTTTCTGCCTTTCACTTTCCATCTTTTCATTCTTTTTTCACCTTTTTAAGCTCTGTCTGCCTTTAACTTTCCACCTTTTCAGTCTTTTCTCACCTTTTAAGCTCTTTCTGCCTTTAACTTTCCACCTCTTCAGTCTTTTTTCACCTTTTTAAGCTCTTTCTGCCTTTAACTTTCCACCTCTTCAGTCTTTTTTCACCTTTTTCAACTCTTTCTGCCTTTAACTTTCCACCTCTTCAGTATTTTTTCACATTTTTATGCTCTTTCTGTCCCCTTACTCTCCAACTTTTCGGCTTTTTCAGTCTTTTTTCACCTTTTTAAGCTCTTTCTGCCTTTAACTTTCCATCTTTTCAGTCTTTTTTCACATTTTTATGCTCTTTCTGTCCTCTTACTCTCCAACTTTGCTGCCTTTTTTCACTTTATTAAGCTCTTTCAGCCCTGTTATTCCACAACTGTTTGGCCTTTTCAGTCTTTTTTCACCTTTTTAACCTCTTTCAGCCCTCTTAGTCTACAGCTTTTTAGCCTATTCATATTTCTACCTTTTCAACTCCTTCAAACATTCAACTTGATGTTCAGCAATTAAAATGTTCAACTTTTTCAAGTCTTTCAGCCCGCTTCAGCTTTTCTGTCGTTTCATCTTTTAAAAATATTCATCTTTCTGCCTTTTGAGCTTCTTTATACATTCAGCTTCATGTTCAGCTACAGAAACTGTTCAGCTATCAACATGTTCAACTTTTTAAACTCTTTCGGCCTTGAACTTTTCAACTTTTTCAGCTTTTCGGCAGTACATTCAGCAGATTTCGCTTCATCCTTCAGCATTCACACTGTATTTTCGCAGGAAATGCAATTTTTCTAGTTATTATTATTCTTCTTCCGTACGTTTTTTGTCCGCTATCTTCTCCTTCAAATCTTGACCGATTCAAACCATTCAAACATCAAAATGTTCAGCTTTTTAAGGACATTACTGCTTGTATTTTTCTCATTTCAATCTTTCATACTTTTGGAAATATTCAGCTTTTTCTGCAAAATTTTCCCCATTCATCCTTATGGGGATTTTTTCAAATTTCATTCTGCTATAACTTCAGCATACCTTCAGCTATTCAAACCATTCAAACATTCAAATGTTCAGCTCGTTCAGCTCTTTCAACCTTCCGCTTTTCAAATTTTCAACTTTTCAACTTTTTTAATAATTCAGCTTTTTCCAAAAAAAATTTAACATTGATTCAAATGGGAAAAGCTTCAAATCCTCTTGAAAACTCATTGCCTTTCAACCTCATCTTGTACCTCATACGTTGAGCGAGAGACGCCATTCCAACTTTAAACGAGTCAGCGAAAGTTGAACTATTGACACTGTATTCAGTTTTTAAAAATTTAGTACGGTTCTGAAAATATCGCAGTTTTAGTTTTAGGAACTTTTAGCTCCTCTTCTGATTTTATAATGGTTGTGTATTGCGTCGGCTAGAGTGGGTGACATCATCGCCAGAGTGGGGAGCGGCTTTCGGAGATAGGAATGAAAATTCTCTTCAGCTTGAATTCGGTCCCAAGTCTTTTACTTGACATAGACAATATATGCATAGAAATGTAGGAAATCTTGTTGGCTTTCAGCTGATGGTCTCATTTCACATGTACGACTTACGGTTTTGGATTTAGAAGCCCAAGAGCGACATGAAGTTCAAATATCGTCCCATAAGCCGCAATGTTAATTTTGAGCCTAAATTTCTGTCCGAGGGCAGACGGTACCTGATTTGTCTCTCACTCCTGTGCCCTCATTTCTCACTCGACAGAAATAAAAACAACATGAGCGCGTTCAGCCATGTCTCCTCTCACTCAGCATATAAATATTTTGGCCATAACCATTACAGTTTTTTTAAAAATCGCAGGGGTTTGGGAGGTGTTTTCCCTTTCATTCTAATAGGGATCTCTTAATTTCTGGCTGTCCTACTTCTCCCCGCGTGTGTATCTTAAGAGTGCGTGTGTAGTGCCTGAGCTCCAGTGGATGACATCATCTTTCGAGTGGGGAGCAGCTGGAAAATCTGGAGAAAGACTTTTCTTCCGCTGGATTTGGATCCACTGATGTGACTGGACGATACGTCGATGGCATGACTTGTGTAGCTTCGGGTCTGCCTTTGATACTTGCACACGTTTCTGTCTTTGGGGTCTCCAGGTTGTTGCGCGGGAGGCCAGGTTTCGGAGAATCAGAGGCATGGAGTGTGGTGCTCATGGTTTGGCGCGGGAGGGTCCGCTGATCGGCTGCCTTCGGGGCATCCGTGTGCATGCGGGTGGCTCAGGGTGTTTGAGTAGGGAGGCAGGTTTAGGGAATCAAGGGGATGGAGGGGTGGGGTGGTACTGGAGTAGAGACGGTCGGACGTTGTTTCGTGGCTCATGGTGCAGTAGGTGGGACACCTGTGTGTAGCCGCGGGATTCGCTGGGTAGCACGGTAGGGTGCGGACGGGGGTCTGGCGGGGAGATCCGGGGTTGCGAGGGCGGCAGGGGCTCGGTCCAGCAGGGGCTGGCGGGGGGCTCCGGGGGGTTGCGAAGGAGGAACGGGGATTCGGTCACACTAAGTGGCTGGCGGGTTGTAGCACAGGGGGTGTGCGCATGTCGGCCGGGTTCGTGTGCCTCCGAGTCTGGAGGGGGGGATGGGGGACTCTGGGGGGGCGTCCACAGTAAGAAGAAGAGGTTGAGAAATTACGGGGAGGATTAGGGGTGGACATGGAGGGGGGAGGGAGGATTAAGGGGAGTTTAGAGGGGGAGGAAGCGTTTAGGGACTACTAAATGAGTTAAGGAAGGCGGGGGAGAGGGGATCATGGGGTGATGGAGAACAGTGGTGAGGGACGGAAGGTAGCGGATGAAGGGGCGGATCAAAGCGGGGGGATTGAGCGGAGGGCTAAAGGAAGGGGGGTTGAAGAGGGATAAAACGGGTTGCCTATTAGGGGGGTGGCAAAAACATAAGCGGAAAAGGGATGGAGAGGGGGGGGGCATCAGGGGGGTTAAGAGTGCTGCCAAAAGAGTCTGTCTCCAGCTTTTTAGCCTTTTCAGATATTCATCTTTCTGTCTTTTGAACTCCTTCAAACATTCAACTTGATGTTCAGCAATTAAAATGTTCAACTTTTTCAAGTCTTTCAGCCCACTTCAGCTTTTCTGACGTTTCATGTTTTAAAAATATTCATCTTTCTGCCTTTTGAGCTTCTTTATACATTCAGCTTCATGTTCAGCTACAGAAACTGTTCAGCTATCAACATGTTCAACTTTTTAAACTCTTTCGGCCTTGAACTTTTCAACTTTTTCAGCTTTTCGGCAGTACATTCAGCAGATTTCGCTTCATCCGTCAGCATTCACACTGTATTTTCGCAGGAAATACAATTTTTCTAGTTTAAACAGCAATCATGTAGGCTCATGATATAAATATCACCAACAACTGAGCATATCTCAGTGTGAAGGCTGACAGTGGCCGGTTTGTCAATTTTAGCACATCGCACAACCCTATACTGGATGTCAGTGTCGTTCGCTAGCTACACAGCAGCAGGCAGGAGAGCTTTTCAGGGGGTCATCTTAACCCCACAGAAAATCATCAGCTGCCCCCTTCATCTCCTGCTACCTCAGTAGAGCCAGTCACAATCTTTAAGTACCCCTTACATCCTGGCACTCACCTGTTGCCCTCTTGCAGGTGCCACAGGACCATCAAAGTACAGATCAGACTCAAAAAACGTTTCTTTCCCTGGACCATACACACTCTACTTTCAAGTACTGCTACTATTTTGATGCAAAAAATACATGTATTTAATAGTCCATATTTCTTACGTTTCTACACATAAATCAGCATAATCAAGCAATCACCTTGGAGCCATACAGGTCACACATTTTCATGGTGAGTTGGGCAGATGTTCGAACAATAACTCCGGTGGTCTCACACTGTAGGACACAGTTCTCCATATTCAGAGTCCCCTGACGCACACCTAACAGAAACCAAAACAGGAAAATACACAACAGGAGAGAGATATAATGTTAACAAACTGCTAATGTTACATTCTATTTCGTGGCAATATGTCTGCACAAGATGGTATACAGGAATAATAATGATAAAGACGATTATGATCATTAATAATGATATGATAATTTTGCCTACAAAACAGGATGCACACTCACACAGAATGCCCTCAATTGCATCGTGTTGGATGAACTTGATGTTGGACAGCTTGACATCAGCTCCTGTGGACTCCACAAATGAGCCACCCTTGTTTTTCTTCTCAATCACTACCTCATCAGGAGGCCCAAAGCCTGGCACACAGACAACACAAGAACCAAGATGGCAAAAAACAAAGAACAATGTCATCATCACTGCTCTACAATTCAAGTAAATAGGTATGTGTGTTTTGTTAGACTGCACATGAATGTCAGGTTCAACCTTCCCAAGGAAATGTAACGTGAATTTAACCCCTCCTCCCACAGGGGTTTAATCAACAGTAAAACTTAACTAAAAACAATCCGAGTCAAGCCAGTTTACAAACAAAAATGCACATAAACAATTTATACAAACAAATAAAGACATCTAAAACATACTAGTGTTGGGAATCGATATTGATTATTAATTAAAATATTATTAATTAATAAAATTATTATAGTCAATGAAACGTAGGTAACTATGATTCATCAATGAACACGGAGCACCACCCTGAAATCAGGGATCAATAGTCAAATGATATACCTTTAGTCTCAAAGCCTGAAATTAATCAAATTGTCAATATTATGAAAATATCAATAATTAGATAAGAGGGAAGGTGTGAGTCCGAGCACTGGCCATCTCAACAAGCTGTTATTATAATATGGGATTGTGCAGAATAATCACAGATGCTGCTCAGTTAAAATCAACAGTGTTTATTAAAGCTTTCCTCCAAAAACACAAACCACCTACTTTAAAGTGAAACTCTCACCAAAAAGCAACCTAGGCTTTATTAGCGATTGAATATGAGTCAAACCTTCATGTAAAAGCATAATTACGACGAAAGAGGCACTTTTAAGATTTACCGTAGTTTCGTTTTTGGGCAAGCCAATTTTCAATGGGGTGCAGGGGCACTTTTACGCTAGCATCAAAATCGCTATTTTTAAAACACTAAGAAGGCTCGACACAACATGAAACTTTGCTGGTAGTATCACCAGGGTCTTTACACATGGACATGAGCATTGAGAACATTGTTTGTGTACACAGAGTTTACTAAAAATAAGGTTTTTGACAGCTCACGGTTGCTGCTGCACCTCCGGCGCGCCGCCGTCATGGCAAACAAAAAGTGTTGATCCCCGAGTGCGACCTAACAGGCAGGAGAGTAATGGTGGACCACTCCTCAAGCCTGCCTGTTAGGTTGCACGGTCCATTCACAACAAAGGTAAGCACAACAAAGACAAACACGCTATATACTATCTGTTTCTGCCCAAACAAAAGCCTCTTACTTGAGTCGCTCGCTGCGACCAGCATGTGTGTCCCGTCGGACTCGAAACTCCAACTCGTTTGGGAGCGAGCACGGGGTCAGTTTTAGCGTCCTAAAAGCTGACTAAGGCAGGCAATCACGCTGCAATATCGACCTGACAGAAGGACCGGATTTCAGGGGTTTCGTCTACTTCTGAAGATGATCTCTTCCTTCTGCAGGCGATGAGGAAACAACTGGGTTGTGCAGCGTTCCTCTATGGATCCAAAACAATAATGATGAATATTCGAACAAAAACGAAGGTGAGACAAAAACAGTCTCTGTATCTGTCTCGTCCAGCGAGGAGGGAACTGAAGCTTAGCTCAAACAAAATGAAAAACGTTTCTCAAAGCTACGTCAATCTCAGCTTGCATCTGTTCTACATGGTCAGCACCTGTTGGCTCTGAGTCATACTCAAAGCCCTCATCTGCTGACTGTTCCTCCACCAACTGTGCCGGTGCCGCGGCAGTTGCTTCATCCGCTGAGGCACTTGCTCGTTCCCTGGCTCCCTGTTTGCAGGCGGGGACTCTCCTGCTGAAGTTCAGAGAACCGTTCTTGGCCTTCCTTAGCCTGTAATTCCACTCTACGCAGATACAGCAGCGTGATCTGACTCATAACGTCCGCCTTAGTGCGTGACGGCTTCCCAGCTGGGTCATTGATACCAATTTTCTCATTGCACATCTCGATGCTGCAACGATTTACATAGTTTCTCCCTCTGCGGAGAGAGAAATAAGTCCAGCAACCGTATCCTACAGGGCTGGCTCATCAGAAGCTTCTGCTCCTGACTTAAAAAGTCTATGGCTACTCATCTTTGCTTTGGTAGCAAAGATTAACCTCTGTGGGTTAGTTGGCTTATTTATGAATTGGTTGCACTGATGCTAGTGCACAGGTGAGAGGTGCACCTGCGACTTACGATCTACAGACAATAGGTATCTATGCTAATTACTACTACACAACCAACCCTGTGCAAGGGTAACTGAGGTGATCTCTGCACCTCTGGGGCAATAGCTCTACAATGTGATTAGTAATGTTGCAACAGTCAGTTAAGTTGTTGCACAAACCAAATCCAATCACCAATCCAATATCGGCCCCGACACTGACAAAATAGCTGGATCGGGGATCGGAAAAATGAACAGATCCACTGGCCGATCCAGTTTTTTTCTTCCCGCTGCCGCAGCACATCCTATGTCATTCATCAGCGCCACATGTGTCGCATGCTGGAAGAGTTGAGTTAACCGTTAAGCGAGCCAAAGACTCGGCTGTATGAGTATATTTCACGCTTTCCACTCCAACTAGGTCGACAGCTGTTTGCAAAGTCTGCAAAGTAAATGTTTCAAGGGGTGGTTGCAGTACTGCAAGTACAAGACTACCAATTTAATCAAGGACATCCAATAGCACCATGCTAAGGAGCACGCTGAATTCTTACAGCTCAACAAAACCAAAGGAGCAGGAGATAGTACAGCCCAGCAACTAACTGGTAAATGCACTTCAATGATGCGAAAAGTTTCCGCCGGAAAGCTTGAAAGCATTGGAAATGAGCATTGGAAAGTTTGAGAATTCATTGTTTTAGATGCTCAATCCTGGAATACTTTGAGCCAAGATACTCTCTTCCATCATGCAAGTATTTTTCCGAGACCAGTATACAGTTTATTATTAATTCAACAATGGTATTGGATCGGTATCGGGTATCGACAAATACACAAAGCCCAGGCATCGGTTTGGGGACTGAAAAAGTCGGATTGGTGCATCCCTAACTGACAGAGGGAGAAAGTTAGGGAGGGAAATACAGAAAAAAAAGAGTGCACAGGAAAAATACTGCTCTTCACCTGTATTCTATTCATGTCTGTGATATATTCCACAGATGCAAAATAAAAACTGTAGTGAAACACTGGCATTATGTTGATATGACTGTTGTACAGGGCATTTTTAGGTGTATTTTTGCCAAGACCTGTGCACTTGTCACAGTTAACTCTAAATCTCAGACGTGCCGCTGCAGCCTCGCTTGACATGTGTGAAACCCATGTGTCTGCCCCAACCTGTTAACATGGATACTGAAATGAAAAGCAAGAAGTTCTGCCATGCACACGTGCTGCTCATGCACCCAGTGTGTCCAGTCTGTTATAATGCAGTTGGGGTACTCAGCCGACCCAAAAAACTCACATGATAGCCGGGTAGGTCAACTCACATGTGACCTTAACAACAATGAAACTCAGACCTTTTTGTACATATGCAATGAGTATCAGCTCTTCTGACACACAGTTTTAGGGGCAATTAATATAATCCTTCTAGGCAAAATCTACAATCAAAATAGCCCAAAAAGTGTGTTTTTCAGATTTGAAGCTATATTTAGCAAGATCCGTGGCACTTACCTTTTTATGCAGGACCAAATAACTCTGTAGTGACAAAACTAACTATAAACTACACACAGGGTTTTTCCTAAATATTCATTTTGGAGGTGGCTGCCATCCAATAGCCCGGCTACCACCCGTAAAATAGTCAATGTCTGTCATCTGTCACATCTTTGTCAGTTTTTTCAGTTAACAATCTAGAGACGGGCATAAACAACAGCAAGATCAGACGAAAATGTCGAAAAGAAAAAGGAGGAGCTGAAAAGCTTAGAGAGAAAAGGAAGCAGGCATTAGAAGCGACCAACTGCTTGGGCCATCATATTCCTCAAGAAGCAAACAATGTTGATTTGAGGAGCACATGGAAGCAGTATGATTGACCTTTAATTAATCATAGGCTATGGCAGCTAATGTGTTTGGTTAAAATTAGCTTGAGAACTAACCACTAGACACACTGAACTTCACCTCGGGGATGAACGCAGCCCTCTCGGATATCTTCCATCATCACGCAGAGGAGGCCGGCCTATGAAAATGACTCCTTTCGTTACGTAACGAAAGGAGCTGAATCTGAACAACCTGTAGGAGCGCCATTTTGCCAGTGGGTGGGCTGCAGAGACTAGGGATGTAACGGTTACCGGTGTCACGGTAAACCATGGTAAAATTCCCGACGGTGAAGGTTACCGTTTAAGTTCTAATTACCATGGTAACCGCCGCGGTCGATAATCACGGTGTGGAAAACTCGTGAGATCCTTCATCAAAGTCTCACTAGGCAGGCACAGCGTACAATGTGCGCTTGTTATGTAGTGAAGAAGACATGGCAGAGGGAGGACGTGATAATAGCAGCCTTCAAGGCATTTTTCTGCATTCAAAGAGAACCAAATCTGAAGTCTGGCCGTATTTAGGTTATTATAAAATGGTCAGGGACAGCTGGTCGAGGATGGTAGCCCTATGTACAGGAGCTGCAAGAAGAAAGTTGTTGCGAGGGGCGGCAACACATCCAATTTACTTACTCATTTGCGCGACCATCACCCTCAACTGTTCAGCGAATGCAAGGTAAGCTGACCTTAAGCTCGGGTGCATGATGTATGTGTATGTCGAGTTTTCTCTGTCTAATTTGCGGTTGTCACTAATGTAAACTAACCAGATAGTGGTATAACTGAACGAAGTTGATCCGTGATTTGGCACGTTATCTGAACTGCTTATTAATTGTAGATTTCACTTTTTAAAGTCGACTTAATAATTTCCAAATATTGATGCAGAGCTGCAGTGAGGAGGATTTGAGACAGACACGTACTGGGTGGACAGAGTTAGTGAATCCATACTGACTGAGATGACTGACTTTCATCTCAGCTCGGTTCACCGAAGCAGCGTCTACCTGTGGCTCAGCAGCCATTTGACCAATCAGATTGACCGAGTCCACTGGCAACAGACGAGCAGGCAGACAGAGAGACAGACAGCCAATAAGTAATATCAGAAATATATAATACTTGTGGATTATTTGTAGAATATACTATATATAAAGAATAATATAAAATGATGAATATAACAAGTGTCTAGATAGAGATAAGAGCCAAAATAGAGTATTCATAATTCATTTGACAATAATCCTTTTTGTTTTGATCTAAAAAATGATCCAACATGTTTCTCACAAAAGTGATATGATCTAATTTGTGAATTTTGTGATCTGTTGCTTGCACCCTTAGTATTAAGTAACAATGACAGTAATAATTTATAATGACATGTTCTATTGATTTTTTTCAAAGAGAGGGTCTGCTAGCCAATCGAGTGCTACTGCCACTACATCTCATTCTACCTCTGTAATGCAGATATTAAAGGACACGTTTCAAAAACAGGCTGCCTCATCACAAAAAGCCAGTGACCTATTTTGCACAGTTTTGATACATTTTTTATACCTATTTAATGTTGATTTTTCAATGTTTTGTTAAGGTTTTGGATTTGGACTATTTTCATATATAATAAATCTATTTAAATATAAATCTTGGTGAAATTATTTCAGTGTATCAGTGTTTTTTCAACATTTTGAAGACATTTTAAAAATACCGCGGTATACAGATAACCGTAATAATTTTGGTCACTATTACCGCGGTGTGAAATTTTCATACCGTTACATCCCTAGCAGAGACCATGCAGGAATCGTTTGCTTTCCTCATTCTGGGAGTTGGTAGGCTCAGGGAGGACCAGCTTTTATATGTAGAGACCAGAGAAAACGGGTTTTTCATAATATGGGACCTTTAATATGTGGAAAAATGTGTCATCCTACTGACTGGTTGTCACATTTCTGCCTGAAAAACAGTGTCTGTTTCCAGCAGCAGAACTAGGCGGCTCCCGTATGTTGTATGACGTGATTTAAAGCAAAAAACTTTAACCCACCATCTCTTTGTCGCCTTCTACTACTTGTGTTGTTGAAGTTACTGTCTCTAGGAAATAATGAAAAAAAATCACTGAGTGAGAGAGTCAGACAGCGTCCGCAGTTTACTGATAGCGATTATGTAATCATGTAATTTAGAGCAAAATACGTAACTTTGTCAATTTCCACAATGTATGGTGGGTCAGGATCTCAATCACAACACATTATAACTGGATCAATATGATTATAAACAGTCAGCTAATTCATTTTTAGATTAAGAGGTGGAAACCAGAGGAAACATGTTGGAAAAACAACACAAAACAAAACACAGATCTCGTCATGTCATGATATGTATCGTGAAGCCTCTTTTGGTTCCGCAACGGCAGCTTGCTGAATCAATTGACATACTGGTGCAGGTTTATGCCGCTGCTTGGTTCAGTGTGTACAAACAAAGGTGGAGAAATGGCAAGCCTACACTGCACCGATAATGCGGAGTCTCTGTGTGAGAAGGGCTAGTGTTACTTGTGACGTGTAACCAATCAGATATTGGTGTGGGCAAGACATAGAGTAAGACTAGAGAGTGGTTTCTTCCAACAGAGAGAGGCAGCTGCATCAGAAGGGAATTTTTCAATTAATTTTACCCTCTATACTGATGGAGTCTGGTAGGAAGATGGAGCTGCCGACATTGTAGATCCCTGGAAGAACAATGACCTCATCACCCTGATGGCACGAATCCACTGCAGCGACTGGGTCTGTATGGAACTAAAAACACAGTTTAGGAGAGTCACACAGCTTGAACTAACCCACTGTGTTTCAAGAGATGCAAGAGGTTTTATTGTCATATACACATAGTTTACACCAGACAATGAAATTCTTAATTTGCGAGTTTCCCGACACACAAAATATAAAAACACAAAAATATAAAATATACTTGAAAAATATAAAATGTATAAGTGACAGGCATGTTTGCATGTGCAAAGTTCGCATTCAGCAGAGGCACTGAAAGACATAGAGATATATAGAATATATACATTGGATACTGAATATGTACACAGTGCAAAACAGTACTGATTATATTGTATGTATACAGAGTTGTCATGAGACAGAGTTATTCAGCAGCCTGATGGCCTGTGGATGAAAACTGTCTGTTTTTTCTGGCTTTCACGCTCCTGTAGCGTCTGCCAGATGGTAGCAGTGTGAACAGTGTGTGCTGGGGGTGTATAGTGTCCTTGGTGATGTTGTGTGCCCTCTTTGTGACCCGGGTTTTGTAAATGTTTATAAATGTTTGCAAGTGCATTAGAGCTGGGCGATATAGACTAAAAGTCATATCTCGATATTTTTTTGCTGAGTGCCGATACTCGATATTTATCGATATTTTTTCTGTGAAGTAATTGGGGTTTCCCCCAAAGCATTATAGCATATTAGATTGTTTTTTTTCCAGAGGCAAACCCTTTAAATTACAAACAAACAGTCAGTTATAAGTTTAAGCCACATGCCAAATGTCACACAGGCAACTTTATTAGCAGATGTCACTCTGCACATTATCAAAATGTATAAAACAATTTGAAGAAACTACCTCATATATGAAACTAAAATGCTCCTTGAATAAAATAAAACATCCCTTTCCTGCATGACAAAAATATACAGTTGTCCACTTTTCCACTGAGGTTGACAGTTCTGTAAATAATACAACATGTCAACAGAAGTGCATCTCTTTGTGCAAATTTCAACAAACATGTACACAGGGCATTCCTTCTTTGTGCACATTTTCAAATAAAATATGTAAACAGAAACTTGAGTGCATCTGTTTGTGCAAATTTCAAACACTTAAATAGACAAGGTATCTCTGTGCACATCTCAAATAACAAAAGAGAAAAAATAAAAAATAACAGATCAACTTCTGTAAAATTTACAGATTTTGTGCCAGGAAAACTAACCTGTCAACACTGTCAGGTTTTAGGGATGCCCTGTGGCAAGTTACAATGTTCCCACTGCAACTAAACACCCTTTCGGAAGGGGAGCTGGTGGCTGGCACACAAAGGTACTTCTTTGCCAGGCAACTCAATGCTGGAAAGTTAGCTTCATGATTCCTCCACCATTTCAGAGGGTCAGCATCACTCTCTACACAAACTGACAACAAGTAGCTCAAAAGCTCAGTTTCTGCTGCGTCCTTCTGTGTGCGTGTAGTGCTTGTTGTAGGTGTGCTGTGCTCAAAGAAGCTCGCCAGAGATTTCTTCTTTTTAGCTGTGGGTGGCACTGCCACTGCTGCCTCCCCTCGGTCTGCAGGCTCAGTCACAGGTGGGTCAGGCAGCTCAGTCAAACACCTGGGCTGGTCACTGGGCAAAGACTCCGCCTCTGTGATGACTTTATGCTTCAGTGCATCAAGTTTTTCATCTGAGATGTACCTGACCTTGAAGCGAGGATCCAATAAGGAGGCGATGTCCAATAAGTCACTAGTGGATGGGTCAGCATATTTGGAGTTGAGGTAATCCACAATGCAGGACTTGATGGAGTTGCACAGCTCAGTATCTCCCGCTTCAGGAGCCAGGAGACTGTTGTTGTACAGGTAGAGCACAGGTCTGATGTATGACAGAGTGACATACTCCTCTCCTGAGAGAGCGTCTGTGAAATCTTGAAGGGGTTTCAGAGCTTTCTTGATTGCCTCCAGGACCTGTATGTCCTGCCAGGTGGGGACAAGTGGTCTGGTTTTCTTGTCAGAAGACAAGACTTTAGAAAGTGCCCTTTCCTGCTCCAGGACCCTCTCAATCATCTGTAGTCTTGATCCCCAGCGTGTGGCTGACTCAGTGATTAGCTGGTGACCTGGTAGACCCAGCTGTATTTGCTCTTCACCCAGTTCTCTTCTCTTCTTCCAGCTGTAAGAGAAGCTGCTTACAACTCTCTTACAGAGAGAAATGGCTCGTGTGACGCGGGCATCATCCATACTGTGTCCTATATAACACACACAATTGGGAAAACACCTTTTTAAAATCACTTATTATTTATTTATAAGTCTGATCATAGTTAAGATTAAAATCAGATCTTAAAAACAGTCAATCAAACTAACCAAAGTGCTGCACAGTTATTAATTGTATGGAACAGTTATGGAATTTATTAGATACTATTATCCAAAGTGACACACAGAATACGTAAACAACACTGTTACCATGACTATAACTGACACACACACACACACACACACACACACACACACACACACACACACAGTGTTTTACTGAGCACTTTGCCTGTCATATATTTTCTTATTTCAATCAATTAATTCAATATTGCCCTCACCAATGGCCAGATGAAGTCTGTGACCAAAACACTGCATCCTTGGCCACTTTGTAAGTTGCAGTGCTTTGACAACATTACTCCCGTTGTCCGTCGTCACAGCAACTAGTCCCGTTTGGCAGAGATTCCAGCTTTTTATGGCCTCCTGTAAGGCTTCAGTAATATGCTCCCCTGTATGATCTTGTGGAAAGTAGCTGGTCTGAAGACAAGCACTTTTTAACTCCCAGTCCTCCATGAAGTGCACCGTAACACTCAGGTAAGGTTCGCAGGTCCTGCTGGACCACATGTCGGTGGTCAGCGCATAGTACGACACTTTTGCAAGCCTGGCAGAAAGACTGGCTCTGACCTCTGTGTACATCTTGGGTAGTGCCTCTCTTGCGAAGTAGTTGCGACTGGGCAATTGGTATCTCGGATTCAGTGTTTTT
>OZ023155.1:30030309-30052809 GCA_963678695.2 Diplodus puntazzo
AAGTGCTACAGGTGTGAAGACTTAGGACATTTGTCACATGATTGTGCTACCCCCGACTCTTATCGACGAAGGAGTCAAGAAGAGGATCCTGGCCACATGCTGACCCCTATCAAGGAGAAGGGGAGGAGTCAAGGGGATCCTGGCCACATGCTCCACCACAGGGACTTGATGCAGCCATAAAATGGAGGCAGGTCAGAACGTTGAGCAGCACATAGACATGAACACAATTAGACACAAGTAATGATGAGACACACACACACACACACACACACACACACACACACACACACACACACACACACTGATGAACTGCTAAAGACTAAGAACATTGTTTTTAACACTATTTAATAGCTTGAGGACTGCAAGTTAAATTTTGGGGAATATAAAAGATGCAAAATTCCCTAAAGCTGTTGAAGTCAGTATTTTTTGTCATTCAGTCAAGCAAAAATTAAGGTGCCATTGTTGACTTCCTAAATCTCAACATGTACCTCCCCCATCTTTCCTGAAAGAAAAAAAACAAATGGTGGGTGGAGATCATTAAAACACCTTAGGGTCAAAAATGAAGCTGGTCAACATCCAGCAGATGTTTTAACACTAATGGTAAACATTCTATCAGACTGTTTTTTTTTTTTCTGTTGTTAATTTAACAAATGCATATTATAGCATTCCTGTTCATCCTGACTCACAGTTCTGGGCTGCTTTCACGATTAATGGCAACATTTTTATTCTTGGATACAGATGCCATGGGTCTTCTTCTCCAATTTCACTTTGAATTGCAGTAGAGCTGAGAAATTAGCATTAGCTGCCATTGTGTGTTAATACACTTGTTCAGTATGTTGACAATGTTTTTGTATATGTTTTCCTATGCAGAGGCATTGTCAAACTGAGACAGTGTTTACATTTTTGTTTTCTGGCAGAAAATGGTCCTAAAGTTTTGAAGGACAAGTTGCAAATTCTTTTTTAAAAATGTAATGCGTTATTTTACTCCGGAAGGTCGTGAATTGGGTCCCGATTACATCCACAATCTTGGATGTTCAAAAAACTGCGAATGACAAAAAACGAATGCCGTATTGGATTTAGCAGGCTATTGTTGGCCATGGATTCTAAAGAAATTGTGGAGATCTCCCAACCCCTATATGACATCACATATGGGGGTAGACATTTGGCCATGACTAACTATTTGACTTGGACTCCTGTTGCAGTTTTTGTTTCTTAATGTAATGAGTTTTATGACAGAAAATTCTAACTCAGTCACATGGTGACAAACAACCTGTGGGATACTATTAAAAAAGGATTATAGCAACAAAGAGAGGTATGATTGCATGCCTCGAGGCTGTAGCGGCTGCTACGAATGCAGTTCTTACCCCAGTTGACATTGTTGCTATGTGCCCTCTTAATGTACATGTCCCACATGCTGTCAAGTCTCTTATCTTACAGGAAAAACCTGCTCACCTAACCCCAGCTAGACTTCAACATTGGCAAAATGTGTTGCTGACAATGGCTCATGTAACTTTAAAACAATGTACCGTCTTTAACACATCAACTTTGATCCTGACAGCTCAAGATGGGTTAGGGTTACAGGGTCACAGATGCAAGATGGCGCCGCTCCAGGTGGCTGCCTGTAGCAGCAGCTCCCGTCGTATTTTTTAAACTTTGTTTATTTGTTGTTTTATTCTTTTCATTTCTTTTTTGGATCAATCACAACTTGTTTATGAAAGTTGTAACAATGGCTGGACTAAGTTTTGTTACCCTTCTCCGCGTTCTTCTGTTACTTTTTCTAATATTTGTAACAGAGAACCTCGCTGGTAGTAGTGGGGGCATTGTTTACTCGCGTGAACAGCTGATTGTGCTGTGTAAGCCTGTGCTGCTGCCCGGAGACAGACCTGAGGTCCCGTAGGAGTTACGGAGGAGACGTCGGGGCTGCAGGTCTGGAGCCAAATGGAGGGAGAGAAGGAGAAGACATAAGCCAGCGGTCCCGGCATTTATAATGGGAAACGTGAAGTCTCTGGGAAATAAAACGGACGAACTTACAGCGCTCATGAAGACCCAGAGGGAATACCGTGAGTGTAGCATATTTTGCTTCAGTGAAACTTGGCTGCACTCGCACATCCCAGACAACGGCGTGGAGGTTCCTGGCTACAGTTTGGTACGGGGAGACAGAGACTGTTTGAAAAGTCAGAAGAAGAAGGGTGGCGGGCTTGCACTTTATGTGATTGAGAGGTGGTGCAATCCCGGACATGTCAACGTGAAGGAACGGCTCTGTACCCCGGACATTGAACTACTGGCTGTGAGAATGTGCCTGTATTATTTACCGAGGGAATTCACGGCTACCATTGTTATTGCTGTTTACACCCCCCCTGTCAGCTGATGCAGCGGTGGCCTGTGAAGTCTGCCAAACTGCAGACTGAACACCCGGATGCATTCATGCCTTACAGGACAAAACTTTAAATAACTTTCACCAATATGTTGACTGCCCCACAAGAGACGCTGAATCTCCTGTATGCTAATGCCATGGATGCATATGACGCCACAGCCCTTCCCCCCCTTGGCAGGTCAGACCACAACTTGGTCATGATGACTCCCAGGTATGTTCCTCTAGTGAGAAGGCAGCCTGTGCACACCAGGACGGTGAGGAGGTGGACACAGGAGGCTGCTGAGGCACTGCAGGACTGCTTCGAGCTGACAGACTGGGATGTACTTTGTGAGCCTCATGGGGAGGACATTGATCTGATGACTGACTGCATCACTGATTACATCAGATTCTGTGAGGACACCAACATGCCAGCCCGGACCGTGTACTGCTTCTCCAACAACAAGCCGTGGATCACCGGTGACCTGAGGGCACTTCTGAACAAGAAGAAGAGGGCTTTCAGGTCTGGAGACAGAGAGGAGCAGAAGAGAGTGCAGCACGAACTCAGAGAGATGCTGAGGACATGTTAAGGACAACTACAGGAGGAAGCTGGAGGCCAAACTCCAACAGAACAGTGTGGACGGGAATGAAGAACATCACGGAGATGAAGGGGAAAGACAGGCGGGGATGAAGGGGAAAGACAGGCAGACATCAGGGAGCCTGGATAGAGCAAACCAGTTCAACCAGTTCTTTAACAGGTTTAGCTCACCTCCTGCCACCCCTCCGACACCCCCAGCCCCCCACACGCCCACACTGTCCCAAATGGCTCGACCCTCTCCCCAGCACTCTCCTATGCAGCATCTCCCCATCTGCCCCCCCTCCCCCTCCTCCTCCACTGAAGAAATCTGCATCAACCCCCGCCCAACAGTGACTACAGGCCAGGTAAAGAGGCAGCTGGAAAGACTACACTAGCGAAAGGCTGCAGGCCCTGACGGCATCACACCCAGGATGCTGAAGACCTGTGCCAGCCAGCTGTCTCCTGTACTGGGACATCTGTACAACCTGAGTCTGAGTCAGGAGAAGGTCCCGATGCTGTGGAAAAAGTCCTGCTTGCTTCCAGTCCCCAAGAAGACGTTTTTGGACCCTTTGCAATTTGCCTATCAGCCCCATTTAGGAGTCAATAACGCTGTCATCTACCTGCTGCAATGAGCCCATATGCATCTGGATGGTGGAGGAGGCACTGTGAGGATCACATTCTTTGATTTCTCCAGTGCTTTCAACACAATTCAACCTCTGCTACTGGGTGAGAAGCTGCAGGTGATGGGAGTTGATGACACAATGATCTCCTGGATTACTGACTACTTGACAGGCAGGGCACAGTTTGTCCGTCTGGGCAGTGTTATGTCTGATGTGGTGGTCAGTGATACAGGAGCTCCACAGGGAACTGTACTTTCGCCCTTCCTCTTCACCTTATACACCACTGACTTTCAGCACAACTCTGAGTCATGTGACCTGCAGAAGTTTTCTGACGACTCAGCTGTTGTCAGGTGTATAAGGGAAGGAGAGGAGGGTAAGTACAGGACACTGGTAGACGGCTTTGTAGAGTGGTCCGAACAGAATCATCTGAGGCTGAATGTCGACAAGACCAGAGAGATGGTGATCGACTTCAGGAGGAAGAAGATGCCTTCGCAGCCACTACGGATCAGAGGGGAGGTGGTGGAAGAGGTGGAGGAATACAAATACCTGGGAGTGGTGATAGACAACAGACTGGACTGGAAATCTAATACCGAGGCTGTGTTCAAGAAGGGGATGAGCAGACTCTATTTCCTGAGGAAGCTGAGATCCTTCAACGTGTGCAACAAGGTGTTGGAGATCTTTCACCAGTCTGCTGTTGCTAGGGTCATTTTCTTTGCTGCTGTGTGTTGGGGCAGCAGCATCAGAGCCAGCGACACCAACAGACTTGATAAAATCATCAAGAAGGCTGGCTCGGTACTTGGTCTCAGGTTGGAGTAAAGGCCCCCACACACCACCCAGACGTCCAACTGCCTTATCCGACCACTCTGTTGTCTCTCGTCTGACCCGTTCGGCACAAAAGTTGCATTGAAACACACCACCTCGACGTGCTGCCAGCTCCACAGTAGCGTGTACGTTCTGCGCTTGCGCGAGATGCAATAAGCACAAACTAAAAGAAAAACAAAGCGCACACAGTATTCCGCCCTCCCACACACCGCGCTGATTCGCTAGCACACCGCCAATCAGAACGGCCATTCAGCTGGCACACAACCAATCAGAGAATCCAGTGGCTCAGACGTCCGACAGCCCTCCTCCTCAGACTTCGCATGCTCAGTCGGAGCAGACAACGTCCGAACGGCTCCGAAAGCTTCCGACGCAGCGAAACACACCGAACAGAAATGTTCCCGACCTCGTCCGAGTCTCTCCAAATGCTTCAGACGTCCAACGGTTGGGCCGGTGTGTTGTTGCCTTTTTGAGACCGTGGTGGAGAGGAGAACGCTGAATAAACTTTTATTCATCATGGACAATGATCAGCAGCCTCTCCATCAAACAGTAGACAGACAGCGGAGCACCTTCTCTCACAGACTGCTCCAGCTCCGCTGTCGAAGGGACAGATACAGGAAATCTTTCCTGCCACATGCCATCACACTGTACAATAATAGCTAAAAGTCTGGTCATAACACATAGTGTCTGCGCACTTTGATTTTACACACTCTGTTCACCGCACCTTATATTTTATCTTGCACTACAGTCACTCTACTTATTTATACATTAGTAAATACATTTTGTACATTTTCTTACATTCTGTACATTTTTTTTGTATATATTACTTTTTTCTATTGCTATTTAATATGTCTAGGTTGTTCCTCTTATGTCATTGTGTTGGTATTGTCTCTGTGTAATGCTGCTGCTACACCGTAATTTCCCAGCTTGGGATCGATAGATAGATAGATAGATAGATAGATAGATAGATAGATAGATAGATAGATAGATAGATAGATATCTAGATCTATCTATCTATCTATCTATCTATCTATCTATCTATCTATCTATCTATCTGGAGAACCACACCCCTGTCTGGAAGTTGTCGACACAGTGTCAAAACCAAGACATGCACTCTTTGACACTTCCCTCATTAACCCTGATTCTGTTTTCTTTGTAGATGGCTCTGCTATGAGAAATCCAACAGATTCATCCCCTTCTGTCTCATATGACATATGTACTAACCATAATATAATTGAAATTGCTAATACTCCAAATAACCTGTCTTCTCTGACAGCTGATTTTTTTCCATTCTAGGGACCGGGAATAATGTCACAGTACATACTGACTCTTAGTATGTATTCAATGTATGCAGGGTTCCTACAGGTTTCTTCAAGTTAAATTTAAGACTTTTTAAGACCATTCATATAAAAAATTAATACCTATTTCTCAGCCTATTTCACGGCCCTACCGGAGTGTTCATTTATTCAACAAACAAAAGACGTCCACAGTACTCAAAAGAGATGTCTTAATGCGATTTACTGGTTAAATAAAATAAATAAAGAAATAAAAAAAATCTGTGGGTATGTAAGGGATGAAGGGGTGTCACCTCGTGCCCCATCAGCTATTACCCTCATTTCCATTGTAGGACTGGTCTTTGGCGATGTGTGAAGCGTCCACAACACCTCTGCTATCAGACGAAAATGGATCCTGAAAATGCACTTTTTTGAAACCTGGGTCTCAGGGTGGAAAAATCCGAAAACGCAGCCTTCCCTTTATCATGTGGACGGCGAATCCGCATACTTTCCGAAACGATGACGCCATCGCCCCACACCTCAACCTCTAGCCTCCGACCTCTGAACCCCGTGACGTCTCATAACAACAACAACAACAATGGCAGACTACATGCTTGTGTTCGTGCGCAGAAGATATTGAGCCTTTCTTGCAACTTACATGCCTTGTAGTTGAGTGTGTGTCGCAGCAGCACTTCGACCTCATTACCGGGCCACACAAACGATTCTGGTTTCCTTGCACTAGCCATTTTCATCTTCTTCTTATTGTGTTCCGTTTTGTCCGTCTACTGTCTGTTTACAGCTATTCTTGAAACGATGCCGAGGAGGAAGATGGAGAAAAAAAGATCATTTTCACCCGTCTGGACGGCCCCTAACATTAGCTGCGGTTGTAGCAGGAGGGGCTGCAGGAGCGGCAGCAGGAGCAACTAGCTGGCAAACGTTAGCTAGAGGAAACACGGCGGTGATGGAAGGAGTTTTTCAGTGACTTGCTCTGAGCAATTTCTCCGGGGCTGCGTTGCGTTTGTAACTATTGGTTCAGCCCATACAGTCTATGGTTCCGCCGCTCTTTATTTACGTTATTTGATCAAAATAATAGTGGTTGACAAATGAAACTTTGGACGAGAAATGCAATACAGAAAAGTTACATACAGCACAAAATTTAAGTCCCAGATATCAAAATTCAAGACTTTTTCCAAGTCTTTTTAAGGTATTATTTCCAAATTCATAAATTCAATGCTTTTAAGACTTTTTAAGACCCCGCAGGAACCTTGTGTATGTCATGATTTTCCACGCATTATGGACAAATCGAGGGTTTCTTACATCTACAGAAAAACCAATTGCTCACAGAAGTCTAATCATTAACCTTTTGTCTGCATTACTTCTACCTGCGTCAGTAGCAGTATGCAAATGTTAAGCTCATACAGGTGCTAATGACCCAATGTCAGTGGGAAATGCAGCTGCGGACGCAGCTGCTGAGACAGCTCATCAGAATCAAAATCAGAATATTGTATTAATCCCCAAGGAGAAATTGTTTTTGTTTCAGATACTCCATGCAAAGTAGGATAGAAATACAGCATGAGTGGAAACAAGAGCTAAAGATAAAAATATAAATAAAGCAGTAAAATAGCCAATACAATGACATTATATAAAATATACAATAAAATAATACAATAATAAAGTAGAAAATCTGGAAATATATACTATATACAGTGAAATAGTTAGCGTTATAAATGAAATGAGCATGAGTAATTATAGTTTGCTTTGTTTTTATAAATAGCCCTATGATTCCGATTGTCAGAGGGAGGAATTGTACAGTTTTAATGGCCACAGGCAGGAATGACTTCCTGTGGTCCAGCTGCTCTTTCATCTGTCTTCCCCACTCTACCAATGCGCCTTTATATGTCCAAAATGATGTTTTTCCCCTTAATAATGGCTCTCTGCTTCAAACAGGGGCTGACGCTGAAAAAAATGTAAACAGCCTCCCAGTACTGCCAAAAGCCATAGTCCCCTTCTTGTCAAAGTTGACACATGTCTCAAGTATCAAAAGGGAGGATGTAGGATACTGTGGCATAGATTGTGGCATGTGGCAGAATTTTCAACTTTTGCTAAAAAACTTTTGTAAAAAATGTGTGATTTGTGCAATTCACAATGTCAGCCCATCCTAAACTTGAAGGTCCTTTAACCTGAAGGTCCTTTTGCGCATTCAATAATGGATTTTATCGAACTCACTCCATGTAGGGGGTGTAAATATTGTCTCATTATTGTGAACATGTTTTTTCAAAATGAATTGAATGCTTTCCATGTAAATATGCAACAGTGATCTAAATAGCTAAATCATGGTTGAGGGAAATAATTCCCCGTAGCTGTCTCCCCTAAAAAAAAAAATTAACAAGTGATAATGGATGACATTTTGTAAATAATTGTATTCAAAACACCTCCAAAAACCTGCATAAACCTAAAATCACATTGTGTTTGTCATCCAGCTAGTGGAGGTGCAGTGGAATGTGCTAACCAGACCCTAAAAACAAAGTTGACTGAATTAATGGTAGAAATAGATTTCTCATGGGTTGAGTCTTTACAGCTTGCATTGATTTTAAGAGAGGCTGCCCACTGTTTCAGAATGACGACATAATCTTCAAGCGCGAATTGTGTCGTGAGGAGCTGAAGTGTCTACCTCAATGAAGAAATGGAGCGAGTCGTCAAAGCATACATGGTAAGTGTACTTAAACCTACTCTATTTAGATTATAATTGCTTTATGGGTATATTTACAGGTAAAGATTTGTTAATTGTCTTTTAGGCTGTGTGCATAATGTGCACTGAATGATTAAACGATCAGTGTGAAGCATGATTGGTCTTACAAGACAAATGAGAAACCTGTCAGCTGTTGGCAGTACTTATGGAAATTATGGATCAGAATCATGAAACACATGATATGCTGATTGCAGATTTTGTGTATATATGGAACAAATACATTATTTAAACAGTAACACCATATATTTACATTTGCTGCTTCATGTGAGTAATAGATCCTCCAAGTTTGACCAGTCAGCTCCTTCCCTGTCATGAGAACAAGTGCTTCAACAGGAGTGTGTTCCTCCAAAATGAATGAAGTGGACCTGGACAAGTTATTTTGAGTAGAGATTCAAAGCTAAAACATTTGTTTAAGGATGCACAACATGGTGATACAGTGGCATTTCTAGGAAAGAAAGCAGTTCCACAGTTTTGGAAGCAAGGGTTCTGAAGAGAGCACCTAACAATTAAATGACAAATGTATGTTGTTGAGCATCCCTAAAAATATTTTTTCAGCTGTGCATCGCTGCTCAAAATAGTGTTGTTGCTGGGGCAGATCCACCTTATTCATTTTGGAGAACAGTCCCTGTGAATCGCTTGTTCTCACAACAGAGAAGGAGTTGTATAGAGCTAGAACAGTCTCAATATTTTTCACAAATAAATGCAGAGGGATTTGTATCTGCAAAGCTAGATCCGTATCTGTGCCAGAGTAATTTGCGTCTGTAAAACTGGATCCGTATCTGTGCCTCTAATTTGCAACTTTTATATCATCATTTGTTCATCAACTTAGTATTTTTTAGTGGAAATATATTTGTGAATTTCCACCCATTTGTGTGGATACTTTTGAGACTCTTCTACCATGCTGTTTTCACACAAAATCCACAAATGCAGGGTGCAGGTGACGTCACTTGACTCGTGTCTCATAAAACACAATTCACAAATAAATGCAGAATGATTTATATCTGTAAATCTAATCCGTATCTGAGACAAATGGATTTGTATCTGTAAACCTGAATCCTCATCTGAGACGATTGGATTTGTATCTGTAAATTTGAATCCGTGTCTCAGTCAAAAGGATTTGTATCTGTAAATTTGAATCCATGTCTCAACCAAAAGGATTTGTATCTGTAAATTTGAATCCGTGTCTCAGCCAAAAGGATTTGTATCTATAATTTGAATCCGTGTCTCAGTCAAAAGGATTTGTATCTGTAATTTGAATCCGTGTCTCAGTCAAAAGGATTTGTATCTGTAAATTTGAATCCGTGTCTCAGTCAAAAGGATTTGTATCTGTAAATGTGAATCTGTATCTGTGCCATCTTAACTTGTATATCATCATTTGCATATCAATTTAGTATTTTTCAGTGGAAATATATTTGTGAATCTCCATTTTCTGCTGTGGATCTTTTTGGAACTGTTTTTCCACGCCGTTTTGTGTCACACAATTCACTACTCCCGTGTGTCTTCCGGTAGACGGCGCAAATGCAACATTGACAGACGCTGTTATACTAAACAGAAGAAGAGGACCAAACCAAGTGCTGCCACTGGTTGCCTGCTTGATGAAGGGGCAGCAGCAGCATGGTTAGCTTACTAGCTGCTTCCATGCTGCTATATTAACGCTTTTATTAATTATGAAAAGTCACTCAGAGCCATAACTACGGTCAAGCCAGCCGTGGTTCGCGTTAGCTTGATCAAATCAACTGCACGTTGTTTTCTAGTGCGCGAATCTACTAACATTTACGGTAATCGTAATGAAACCGCTCTGAAGAGCTGCTGGTAGTGACTGTGGGGCAGACTGCAGTCTCACTGTCAGACCCGTGAAACATACGAGACTTTTACAGTAATTATTCCCGGTAATAAACTGAAGGTATCACGAAGGTATGCTTCGGTATTTCAAAGTAAGGACGACGTGAGAAAAAAAAAAACTTCCTAGACTACCTGCATGCATACTATGAAGTATATTTACTGCGTACTTGTCAAGTAATCCTGTGTCAAAATCCTTAGCAAGAGGATATTTCACCCAAATTTGACGTGGAATGAAAAGCTTTTTTTCCATCCTCTGTCAAAATCCTTAAGAGAGAACACGTCAAAGTCAAATGGATGGAAATTTTATATGCAATTGAAATACATAAGTATGGCATATCAGGCCTAAATATTTTTCTGAGTGTATTGGAGCTAAACGAATCAGATCAAAATGGACCTGTGTACTGCAGTCCGGTCCTGTTCATATTAACATATTATTATCTGTTTGTATGCTCCCACTTGACCAGATTATTAAACATCATAATGTATCGTTCCATTGCTATGCAAACGACACACAAATATACCTTCCGCTGAGGCCCGGTGACCCTAAAAGCCTAGCTGCTATCTTAGACTGTCTTAATGATATTAACAGTTGGCTGGCCCAAAATTTCTTACAGCTTAACAACACCAAAACTGAAGTCATATTGTTCACCCCCCCTAACAATATAAGTCATTACCAGCAAGCCCTTGGTCCCCTCTCTGTCAGCATAAAACCCACTGCAAGAAACCTAGGTGTACTCTTTGACACAGAGCTGACTTTCATCCTTCATATCAATAAACTGGTCCAGTCCTGCTTCTATCAACTACGCTTCGTTACCAGAATAAAACATATGCTCACACCCCCCGATCTGAAAAAGTCATTCACACATTCATCTTTTCCAGATTAGACTACTGCAACTCCCTTCTCTCCGGCATTAATCAAAAATCTCTCTCTCGCCTCCAACTGGTTCAGAAATCAGCAGCTAGGCTTCCAACAGGTTTTATCAGACGTCAACACATCACTCCAATATTAGCTTCCTTCCATTGGCTCCCTGTCTGTTTTAGAATTGATTTTTTTCAGGATTTTACTGATCACTTTTAAAGCCTGCTCAGGTCTGGCTCCGAGCTATATTACAGATATTTTAATTCCCTATGAGCCAGCTGGCAGCCTTAGATCCTCAGGTGGGGCCTTCCTAACCGTTCCAAAGTCGAGACTAAAAACTCAAGGGGACCGTGCCTTCGCCATAAAGGCCCTTCGAATTTAGAATGCCCTGCCTGAGGAGATAAGGCTTGCAGGATCGGTAAATTCTTTTAAATCACTTCTTAAAACTCACTTTTATAGACTTGCCTTTATGTGATGTGGTCCTTGTATGTTTATTTTATTAATAATAATAATAATAATAATAATGATCTTTATTTATAGAGCACCTTTCATGCCCGACTGCAGCCCGAAGTGCTTGAACAAAGCAATATCAGAAACAATAAAAACAACAACAGTTAAAAACACAACACATCATCAACAAAACAAAGAAAAGCCAAATTAAAAAGATAACTTTTCAATTTCTTTTTAAAAATGGCTAACGAGTCCGCTATTCTTATGTCTAAAGGGAGAGTGTTCCAGAGTTTAGGGCCATTAAAACAAAAAGCAGCTTCACCACTTGTGGGTCACCTTAGGAACAACTAAAAGACAGGCAGTGGAGGGCCTGAGAATTCTTGTTTAAAAAGAAAGCAAATTGCCAATATAAGATGGTGCTAGGTTATTTAAGACTTTATAAATGAATAAAAGAACTTCATCAATCCTAAAAGAAAAAGGCAACCAGTGCAATGTTGCAAGCTGAGGAGTAATGTGATATCTTTTTTTGTATTAGTTAAAATCCTGGCTGCAGCATTCTGAATAACTTGTAGTTTCTTTAGTGACTTTCTAGGGAGACTAGTAAAAAGGGAATTGCAGTAGTCCAAACGACTAGTTATAAAAGCATGTACAAGTGTTTCAGCATCATCCTGACCTAAAAAAGGTCTAATTTTGGCAATGTTTCTAAGGTGAAAAAATGAAGTTTATAAACTGTTAAACTGTTAAAATGGTGAATAAAATTAAGGTCAGAGTCTAAAATCACTCCTAGGGTTGTAACATGTGATTTAATCTGTTGGGACAGACTGCCAAACTTTGACTCAAGTTTCTGCCCATCTTCTAGTGGGCCAACAAATAAAATCTCAGTTTTCTGCTCGTTCAGTTTTAAAAAATGTTTGTTCATCCAGATGTTAATATCTGTGAAACAGGAAAAAAAGATTGTTTAATGCACTAGGGTCCTCTGATGAAATGGAGATATATAATTGCATATCATCAGCATAACAATGATAATGTACATTATGAAAACTGATTAATTTACCCAGAGGGAGCATATATAAAGAAAAGAGGATTGGACCAAGGATGCTCCCCTGAGGTACACCATACTCAACATCTAAAGTCCGTGAAACAGAATCACCAAGGCTAACAAAGAATTTCCTGTCAGACAAGTAAGAACGAAACCAGTCCAGCACAACACCAGAAAGACCCGTCCATTTCTCAAGTCGATAAATTAAAATGGAATGATCAACAGTATCAAACGCAGCAACTCAAGTCAAGTAAAAAGAGGACAGCAACGTTATTCGAGTCAGCTGCAACTCTGAGGTCATTAACTACTTTAATAAGGCAGTTTACGTACTGTGGTTAGTGCGATAGCCAGATTGAAATTTATCCAATAAATTATTAGTGTTAAGATGATTAAATAGTTGATTGAAAACTATTTTCTCTAACAGTTTACCGATAAAAGGAAGATTAGAAATAGGCCTGTAATTGGCTAAGTCACTACTGTCAAGATCAGGTTTCTTGAGCAAAGGTTTCAACATGGCTGTTTTAAAAGCAGCAGGGAAAATGCCAGACTGCAGAGAAGTGTTGACGATTCTGGTAGTGTCATTAGAGAGGCACAAGAGACTAGATTTAAAAAGTTTCGTTGGAATAGGGTCTAGTGAGCATGTGGATAACTTCATTTTGTTTATAGTGGCACTGATTTCACTATCTGTAACTAAATTAAAAGATGTCATAGATGGAGGCTCGCTAACAGGTAGATCGCAGATGGTCGTTGAATCTGTGACTAAAATACTGGACCTAATGGTTTCAATTTTTCCTTTGAAAAATAGTGCAAATTCCTCACATTTACTTTCCGAGTTTTGATCATTTAAGCTAGGCATTGTGTTGGATTTAAAAGAGAGTTGATCGTGGAAAAAAGAACCATAGAGTTGTGTTTATTTTCAATAATGATTCTTGAGAAATGGGCCTGTCTTGCTTGCTTAACAGCATTATTATAAATGGCAATATGGTGTTTAAGGATGTCAAAGCGAACACTTAGTTTACTTTTCCTCCATTGTCTTTCAGCTCTACGACAGTTTCTTTTAAACTGACTGATAACATCAGTTTTCCATGGTACTTTTTGGGTTATTTGTCTTTTTATAATTCTTGGAGGAGCAGCAATGTCTAGAGAGGATCTTAATTTCTTGTTAAAATCAAACACTAAATCATCAACAGAACAGGCATTGGATGGAGGAAAAATATTCATGCTATCAAAAAATCTTGTCCTGGCCCTGTCATCAAGTCGTTTTTTCACAACAGTCTCATTGAACTGAGTTGATACAGATGTGATGACATTGGAAAACACACAGAAATGGTCAGAAACAGGAACACAAGTGATATCAGAAATGTCTATTTCGATACCTTTTGTGAAAACCAAGTCTAGTGTATTTCCATGATTGTGGATAGCTCCTTTGACATGTTGCACAAGACCAAAACTAGTTAAAAGATCTAAAAATTCCATGGTATATAAATCAGCGGTATTATTAATATGACACTTAAAATCTCCGAGTAAAATAATCCTGTCGTAACTGGTAAGAGCAATGGACATAAAATCTGAAAACTCAGATAAGAAGTTAGAGTTGTATTTAGGAGATCGATAAATAGTTATAGTTAGTATAGACTGCTGGGTCTTAACCCTCTGGGGTCTGGGGTATAATTGGCCGTTTTTGACTACTTTGGATTTTACCTTGATATTTCACCTTAAAAACTGTTTGCCTTGCCTTGTGTGGTGTCATTTTTTTCAGCACAACCTCACATGTACGAAGTTACAGTTATTATTTCATTTTGACATACTATATTAACACACTGGACCTAAATTCACCCAAAAATCATAAAATCCGAGTAGGAAAAAGTTACATTTTTTAATGTGAAAACCACAAACATGTTTAACGAACCCTTTTCATTACTTGAAATGCAAATATATATTGCAATCTTTAAAACCTATGTACAAGATTTGCAAAAAACAAAGTTATATACAACTATTTAGACTAAAATGCAGGCAATTCCTCAGGCGTTTTTTTTTACAAATGTACAGAAATCTATTTACAAAACAATCAGGGGCCACAATAGGATGCCACCAAATTATTTGTGCCACTCTTGAAAGCAGTTCCTGTCCAGTACAAGACAGAGAGGCACATGACAGGCCTGACACCTCCAGGGTGTGTCCCTCCACTTGTTCTCCACCTGGTGGCAGCGTTGGCACCTCAGCCTGCCCTTTGTGGCTTTTTGGCCAGGACCTGGGGCTGTGTCAATTGGCACAGGGACATGATCAGCTCTCCTGCTCTGGGGAACACCTGTCTTGTCCATGCCACACAGCTGACACACCAGCTCCACCATGAAGTCCTTGTGTGTCATGGCCTGCACCTGCCTAGCACTGCTGATCTCCCAGTGCAAAATGAATGCATTTGCGGTCGCAATGTCCAGGAAATGCAGCATCATAGTCTTGTACCAGCGTGCAGTTTTTCTGTGGGTGGAGTAATACTGGATGAGCTGATCCGACAGGTCAACCCCTCCCATGTTCTTATTGTAGGCCGTGATGGGTGTGGGACAGGGAATGTCTCTCGCAGTCCAGCATCCAGCTCTGTCCTTCACCTTTCTTTGTGCTGTCTCACCAGAAAATGCAGGATGGATGGTGGAGCACACAGACACCTCTCGCGTGTCCATCCACTTCACGAAGACGAGTGGGCCCTCTCTGATCCACCTCACAGATCCTCTTTCAGATTTCTTTGTGAGAGCATTTGCCCTCCCTCTTGGGCACCCCCTTCGGCTCTCTCTGTAGGTTCCACACGCTCCAAATTTCATCTCGGCCAGGTCCATGAACAGTTTCGGACTGCTATAGAAATTGTCCATATAAATGTGGTACCCAGTACCAAGAGAGGATGGCTGGATAAGATTCATGACCACATCATAAGACAGCCCATGCTCACTTGCAGTACTTGCTTTTCCAGTATATATCTGGAACCTGATGGTGTAGCCACTGCACGACTCAGCCAACACAAAAAGCTTCATCCCCCATTTAGTCGGCTTGTCCTTCATATATTGTGTCATGCCAGTCTTCGCCTTTGACGCCACCATCCTTTCGTCCACCGCCAGCTCTCTCCTCGGGTGGTAATAGGCCTGGCAGGCGCTGAGGATCTCATCATAAAGAGGCCTGACTCGGAACAGTTTGTCATAGCCTGGGGTCCCCTTCTTCCTCTCGTTCTCTGCATCCTCTTCAGGATCACTGAGGTGAATGTTCCATAATATGGATCTGAACCTGTCTCTGGACATCACCTTGGCTGGCAGGGGCACTGACAAAATGTGATTTTGTCTCCAGTAATCTTGGAGAGATGGCAGAGACACCAACGACATGTATACAAGGAGACCACAACACTTATATACGTCTTCCACCTCCACATCAGTCCACTGATACTTACAGCCTAATTGTTTTTTTTCTGCAGCCTTTCTGTTTGTATTGCTGCAGATTGTCCTGACTGTGTCAGTCGCAAAAAACAACAGGAACAGGTCTTTTGGGCTGTAGGAGGAAAGTGTCTCTAGTTGGACTCCTGGTGTCCTTGGCTGAAACCGGCTCACTGCTGGGGCAGCGTCAGCATCCTCCGCTGTCTTCCAGGGCTCAGAGCGAGGGCGTGTCTCTGCTGCCTGAGCCAGCGGAGATCGGGACCTCGTGGGCGCACCGCGCCGTCCCTTCCTCTGCGCACACCTGCGAGGAGCGCTATGTGTGGACGTCGGAGGCTGCTCTTCCTCTCTCTCCTCATCCAAAACATAAGCTGGATCACCCACTTCATCGTCAGAGTCCTCACTCTCTGGCTCAGACTCTGGCTCAGCGTCTTCTTCAGCTCCATCCAGCTCAAAAAAGAGCTGCACAGCCCGCTCCACATTCAGGAGTCGCCTCATCGTTTTGGCGCACAAAACTCAAAGACGATTACACTACACACACTACACACACTAATCACACTACACTACACGCTATTATACACTCAAAACACGCTAACCATACACTCAAAACACGCTAAATATCACAAATCTCGCTATCACTATCGCTATCTCCGTCAGTTTCACTGTCTCTCTTTTGCCGCCGCAACTCCCACAACTTTCCCCACTTCCTTAGCAACCAAATGCCGTGTTCTGATTGCTTTAGACGGTGCACTTTTCCACCAATAGGAAATAGGAATAGGTGTCACATGATTGTTTTTTCAAACATTTCCTTCTTACAAGCACTTTTGTTGTGAATCGCCCGTCTTTATCTCTTCTTCCTGCACCAAACGCGCATCAAACTTGACAGCAATATTCGTGAAAAAGTGTGGTGTACATTATTTATCATATGTCCGGTTTTACTTGACCTATCAACACGATTTAAAAACTGGTATAAAGTTTGAAGGCTGCTGACAGATGCGCCGTTTCGCTGCTACGTCAGCTTAAATTGGTCACGTGATTTTGACGCGCCGGCGCGTCAATCGACTCCAGAGGGTTAATAACTGAGGCTAAGTATTCAAAACTTGAAAATTCACTAAAGTTACTTCTTGAGCAAGTGAAATTGTCAGAGAAGATACTGGCCACTCCTCCTCTTTTATCTTGTCGACTGGAGTATAGAAAGCCATAATTTGGGGGAGATGATTCCAATAATATGGCAGAAGCAGTTGAAGAGAGCCAACATTCATTTAAGAATAAAAAACTGAGACTATGTTGGGAAATAAAATCGTTAATATAAAAGCTCTTACAAGAGAGGGATCTGATATTCAGAAGTGCTAACTTTATTCGTTCAGGAATTGGGCAGACAGGGACTGATTGAGTTTTAATTTTCACTAGATAGCGAGGGTCAGATCTCCTGTGTATTTGGCAGGATCTAAAAGACTTGTAGGAAAGTGACCGTGCATTCAAAAGGCCAATTTGTTTTGGTGTGCTGAGGGGGTTAGAATGAGGGGTGCAATTGATTGAAATAGGAGACAACAAATTGGCATTTGGGGCCATTGAGGGGGCAGTGGTGAGTAAAAGAGGAGTTTGAGCAGCCACAGGGGGCAGGGAGGAAGAAGTCTGGAAGGGGGTGTGTGGTGTAAACAACCGTCAGTCACATGCAGCGCAAGTACTGGCAGTTTGTGCAGTATGCTGTACAGCATGTTGCAGATTAGCGGCTAACATCCTACTGCCCAGCTGGTTTGGGTGTACTCCGTCGGGCTTGTAGAAAGAATTAAAAGAAGAAGGCGATTCCAGAAAAGTTTAAAATTGTCAATATAGGCCAAGTCAAAGTCTCTGTAGGTAGAATAGAGCCAGGTGTGGAGACTGAGGACTCGGCTGAACTGCTCAGCTCCACAAGCCGGATATGAACACCGATTTACCTGTGGTGCGCAGGAAGCTGAAAAGGTCTCTAAAATCGGCTTTGGTCAGCTCGGACTGCTTACGAGCAGTGTCATTACATCCGACGTGGACAATAATTTTAGTGACCGTGGAGGGCAGGGAGCGCAAAAGTTCCAGGAGTTCATTTAAGATAACAGGCACAGTAGATCCGGGGAGGCAGTGAGTGACTGTATTGAAGAAGCGGACTTGCCTGATGATGGAGTCCCCCACAATTAAGGTGGTTGGTGGGAAAAGGGGACGAGGGGGTGCCGGTTTAGCCTCGCTTCGGTCAGATGGGGGCCGGTTTCTCTTAGGATGATACGGCTTGGAAGCCGCACGGCGAGGAGGAGACCCTTGCGAGTGCCATCGCACCGCATTCCTGAGCAGGTTGCGCAGTGCTGACGAGCCAGCAGAACGGGATGCAATCCGCCCAGGTTCCGAGCGCGCTGAGGCCGCAGGGATGAAGACAGACACAGGAGCCACAGCCGCAGGCTCCAACTCAGAGGTCAGCGGCGGAAAATCATCCATGCTCAGGAGGTCATACCAGTTGCACACCTTCTGTGTTAGTTAAAGCTGGGTGCAGCGGGTTTTTCAACACTCTTTCTTAGAAGAACATTACTACAATAGTGACCCTGAATAAATAGATATCTAGTTGAAGACTGACTTGTCGGCTCGATATGGATAGAAAGTTGTTCCTGAGTCAAACCAGCCTTGGTGCAACGTAAAATAAATACAAAGACAGCTACAGCCAAAGTGAAACCTACTATTAATGTGACATTAATATGATATGTCTGTGGTACCCATAGTTAAATTCTTTAGAGGTGTTCATAGCATTTCAATAGGGTTAGGGCTAACCCAAACCACTATTTTTACTCCAACTGTCTTTGAGTTTTGCTTGTGTTATTTTATTTATTACATTTCTGTTATTTCGCCTACTTTATGTATTTTCATCTCTTTTATCTCACCCACTTTACCAATTTTGAATCATTACCTGTTATTTCAACCATTTCATAAAAGCGATTTTATCGTCCTTCGTAATTGTAAATTGTATTCTTGCTTTGTCTGTCAAAGCATTTTGTAAACCTTGTTTTTAAAAAGTGCTATAGAAATAAAGTTTATTATTATTATTATTATTATTATTATTATTATTATTATTATTATTATTAACTGTGTGTGAAGCACTGACCTGAATCCTAGTGTCTTCAGAGGAGCCCAGAGGTTGCAGTCTGTCACTGAGGAGGGACTGGAGCTGGATGTTGGTGCAGGTAACTGTGACCACATGGACCACCTTCATGCCTGATGCCCTTATCCCACGGCTCTGCACACACTGCTGTCTGTTATTTCCTTTGCAGCCTAGTACATACCTGAAGAGGAGGTGATGGGATAAGGATGATATTTACAGAAGGTGGAATAAGACAGCCAAAGACGAAGTAGCGGCAATTGTGAGCACGGCATTTGAAGACAGAGAATCTCAATACATCTCCTACCTCAACAGTGGGTTCTCGATGATGTGCAGCTTGCGTTTCAACATCTCCAGCTGGTCGTAGAGCTTAAGGCCCTCCACCATAGACACGTTATCCAGCTCTGAGTCCGAGTCAGTGCTGAGGCTGCTGCGCACCGATGAGAACTGCTTAAAGCACTGGGAGCAGTTTTCCAGTAAAGATTGATACTCTGCCACCAGGCCTGCTGGGACTCTGCCCTCCAAGATGTCATAGTAGCTGAGGTAAGACATATTTTCAGTTAGGATTCCTGGAGATGAACCATCACTAATGAATATGACATAATCCGCCTGAAACCAAGTTTACTCACAGCCTGAGACGAGGCTCCACACAACGAACAAAGTAGTCAAAATCATCATCTTCATCTTCCTCATCCCACAGTCTCCAGATATGTTTATAGAAAAACCTACAGATACAAGAGAAAAGAGAAAAAAGAATCCAAAGTGAGCCGCAACCTTTATGATTTAAAATATGGAGAAACAAAATGTGTGCTTCAAGCGCAGAATCAATTCAGGAGAGGTCCACCTGAGGTGCTCGAGAGCAAGGGCAGTCTGATCAAAGTCCCCAGACTCGTCGTAGACCACCTGGAGCTCCTGCAGGGGGACTTTGTGCTGAGTGGCATCCAGCAGAGACTTCATGGCATCCTCACTGAGTTCACAGCCTCTGTTGTCACACTGCAGGGGCAGCACCAGCTCCACACATGCCTTGAGATTTTTAAAATCCACATCACGCACCTGAAATCAATCATTAGCAGCAGGTGAATAATAATTATATAATAATATATGAATAATAATATCCTCTCCGGGAACCATCACCTTATCGCGGTGGAGAGGTTTGCGTGTCCCAATGAACCTGGGAGCTAGGTTGTCAGGAGCCATGTGCTCCCGGTAGGGTCTCCCAAGGCAAATTGGTCTCAGGCGAGGGGCCAGACTAAGTATGGTTCAAAGCTACCCCATGAGAAATAGAGGTGTGAGGCGAGAGACCCTGCCCGGAGGAAGCCCGGGGCCCACGTCTGGAGCCAGGCCTGGACGGCCGGGTCTGCCACGGGGCCCGGCCGGGCACAGCCCGAAAGAGTAACGTGGCACTTCTCCCTCCCCTATCCCGTGGACCCACCATCCGCAGGAGAAACCGCTGGGGTCGGGTGCGCTGCCATATGGGTGGCAGTGGTGGTGACGGGCCTCGGTGACCCAGACCTGGGCTGCAGAGGCTGACTCTGGGGACGTGGAATGTCACCTCTCTTGGGGGGAAGGAGCCGGAGCTTGTGCGGGAGGTTGAGCGTTACCGGTTGGATCTGGTCGGGCTTGCCTCCATGCACAGCATTGGCTCTGGATCCAAACTCCTGGATAGGGGCTGGACACTATTCTTCTCTGGAGTTGCCAAAGGTGTGAGGCGCCGGGCGGGTGTGGGGATACTCACAAGCCCCCGGCTGAGCGCCGCCGTGTTGGAGTTTACCCCGGTGGACGAGAGGGTCGCCTCCCTACGCCTAAGGGCTGGGGGGAAAACTCTGACTGTTGTCTGTGCATATGCACCGAACAGCAGTTCAGAGTATGCGGCCTTCTTGGAGGTCCTGGCTGGGGCCCTGCAAGGGGCCCCAGTGGGGGACTCCTTGGTCTTACTGAGGGACTTCAACGCGCACGTCGGCAACGACGGAGATACCTGGAGGGGCGTGATTGGGAGGAACGGCCTCCCCGATCTGAACCTGAGCGGTGTTCTATTATTAGACTTCTGTGCTAGTCACGGTCTGTCTATAATGAACACCATGTTCGAACACAAGGATGCTCATAAGTGTACGTGGTACCAGAGCACCCTAGGTCGAAGGTCAATGATTGATTTTGTGATCGTATCATCTGATCTTCGACCGTGTGTTTTGGACACTCGGGTGAAGAGAGGGGCAGAGCTGTCAACTGATCACCACCTGATGGTGAGTTGGGTCCGGTGGCAGGGGAAACTCCTGGACAGACCTGGTAAGCCAGAACGAGTAGTGCGGGTAAGCTGGGAACGTCTGGGGGAGGCCCCTGTCCGAGAAACCTTCAACTCCCACCTCCGAAGGAGCTTCTCTAGCATCCCTGTGGAGGCTGGGGATATCGAACCTGAATGGACGATGTTCAAAGCTTCCATTGTTGAAGCTGCAGCTGCGTCCTGTGGCCATAGGGTCTTCGGTGCCTCAAGGGGTGGCAACCCTCGGACACCGTGGTGGACACTGGTGGTCAGGGAAGCCGTCCGACTGAAGAAGGAGTTCTTCAGGGACATGTTGTCCCGGGGGACTCCTGAGGCAGTTTTGGGGTACCGACGGGCCCGAAGGGCAGCAGCCGCAGCTGTGGCAGAAGCAAAGCAGCGGGTGTGGGAGGAGTTCGGCGAGGCCATGGAGAAGGACTTTCGGATGGCGCCAAAGCGCTTTTGGAAAACTGTCCGTCACCTCAGGAGGGGGAAACGGGGAACCATCCAAACTGTGTACAGCAAGGATGGGACCTTGTTGACTTCGACTGAGGAGGTTATAGGGCGGTGGAAAGAGTACTTTGGTGATCTCCTGAATCCCACTCAGCCACCCTCTGTAATGGAGACAGAGCTGGAGGATGATGGGGTATCATCACCGATTTCCCTGGGTGAAGTCACTGTGGTAGTCAAACAACTCCACAGTGGCAAAGCCCCAGGGATCGATGAGATACCACCAGAAATGCTGAAGGCTCTGGGTGTTGAGGGGCTGTCTTGGTTGACACACCTCTTTAACATTGCGTGGGGGTCGGGGTCGGTCCCGAAGGAGTGGCAAACAGGTGTGGTGGTTCCTCTCTTTAAGAAGGGGGACCAGAGGGTGTGTGCCAATTACAGAGGTATCACACTACTCAGCCTGCCTGGGAAAGTCTACTCCAAGGTGCTGGAAAGGAGGATCCGGCCGATTGTCGAACCTCAGATTGAAGAGGAACAATGCGGATTCCGTCCTGGTCGTGGAACAACGGACCAGCTCTTTACTCTGGCAGGGGTCTTGGAGGGGGCCTGGGAGTACAATCTCCCAGTCCACATGTGTTTTGTGGATCTGGAGAAGGCGTACGACCGGGTCCCCCGGGATGTTCTGTAGGAGG
>OZ023155.1:30060309-30188203 GCA_963678695.2 Diplodus puntazzo
ACTCTAAGCATTTCCCGCATGCATTCTAGCGAATCACAATTGTCGTACGGGCAGTGACTGGCCAATCACTGTAATCAGTCTAATCACCAATCGACATGCCCTGCACCTACTTTCACTTGCCCCGGGCCAGCGGGCCATCGGTTATGTCGAACCCTGGACGATGTTAATCCTCTTCTTGCACATTCTACAATATGCCTCCTTGGTATTCCCCTCAAGTGGCTGCAGCCATTCTTTAAAGTCCAGCATGTCAAGCCACGACTACCCATGACAGTTCACCAGTTCATTTCTCTTCCGCTTTTTCGTGCTGAGGGCGTCATGTGACATGAGCTGCGTTCGTAATAAGCACTGGGAGCACCAAAGCGTACTTTGTGAATTTCCGAGTGCACTCTGGCGCTCTCGGAAACAATTTACGAACGCACTCACAATAGCGTAGTTTTTTTATATACCAGTTCATCTTTGTTTTTTAATGACACGAATAAATTCTCACACGTTAACGATGTTTTTAGGACCCAAACTCTTGGACGGTGAATTCAGAAAAAATACCTTCAAAATTTAAGACTCAGTAAAGTTGTGAAAAGACTTTTTAAATACTTTTTAAGGGTCTTAATTTTCCCAAAATTGATTTATCACCTTTTAATACTTTTTAAGACACTGCGGATACCCTGTTTAAAGAGGTTGCACCACACAGACTTGTACTCACATAGAGAATGGTTATTAGTAGATATTTACATCCACTAACTACCCGTTATAACTGTTATTTTGCAAACAGTACCAAATGACAAAGATAACATTAACTTGCTCACACCTATGATTGGCTGAAATATTGTATCTGATACTGCGAAAAATGCTCTTTAATAAGATCATTTTAATTATTCTCATATAACCAGAATTGTATAATGCAATAAGAGTTGATGTCCCATGATGCATTACTGCAACATCTTCACCATCCAGCTATATAGGATCAAGTGAATGTAATACACCAAGTAATTACAAAGTAAAAATAAATAAATAAAATAATATAATATAATATAATATAATATAAATATAATATAATAAATAGTGGTGAGATTTGTGCCTTCAGTGCAACAAAAAACTTTGTTTCTTATTATGTATTTTCACTGTTATTCATGTTCTGTAAATGTATTATTCATGGCAGCTCGCTAAAAAAGCTCGCTAAAAAAACAAAATGCATGAACGTTGGCCCCAGAGGGAAAACCAGGCAAAAATATCAGCACTTTTCAATTGCATCGCAACTCCACATGCCATCACCCAACCTACTGTTACCGAACCTAAACCTGGAACCAGTGGCCAGGATGCTTGTAACTCCTCCACTGCTGAGGGGAGCTAGCCCTGCCCCGTGCACTAACACAGTCCCACACACCAGAAAGCACAGAAAGTGGGCTTTGACATGTCTTGGCTGTCAGAGAGGAATTTCAAATGTTTGGTGTAAAAAAGTGCACAGTAAATAAAAAATAAAAAAAACTTACATCAAAAGCTGGCTTTTCTTTTGTTGTTGAAGTTATGTATAGAAGATTACTCCTATGTTGAGTCTAGTCAGTCCATCCATCCAACCAAGGTACAGACACAGCATCCCAGTGCCTTCTTAATCATCACTGGGGATTTTAATCATGTTTCGGTGGACAAAACATTCCCAACATTTCACCAGTACGTTGACTGCCCCACCAGAGAACACTGGATCTTTTGTATGCAAATGCTAAGGTTGCATACAATCCCACAGCCCCCCCGACCCCCCCCCCCCCCCGGCAAGTCTGACCACAACCTGGTCCTGCTGACCCCTAAGTATGTCCCTCTTGTTCAGCGGCAGCCTGTCCACACAAGGAGTGTGAGAAGGTGGACTGCTTTGAGTTGACAGACTGGGATGTACTCGTTGAGCCACATGGGGAGGGTCTCGACAACAGGACTGACTGCACATGACACACAACACATGGCGGCTGAGCTGAGGAGCTATAAGCAAGCCCACACCAGCTCGCCACCTCTCGCCACGGGCAACTCCAGAGTAGAAGAGAGTCAAGCCTCTCTCAAGGAGTTGGGTTCCAGAGCCCAGACTGAGCGTGGAGGTGAGCCCGACTATCTCTAGCCGGTACCGTTCAACCTCCTGCACCAGCTCAGGCTCTTTCCCCCCCAGCTGGGTGACATTCCATGTCCCCATGGCTAGAGTCACCGTCCGGGGATTGGGTCGCCAGGGTCCCCGCCCACGACTGCCACCCAAATCACACTGCACCGGCCCCTTCTGAACCCTCCTGTGAGTGGTGAGCCCACTCGAGGGTGGGCCCACAACGCTCTTTCAGGCTGGGCCCGGCCGGGTCCCGTGGGCAAAGACCCGGCCACCAGGCACTCGCCTGCGAGCCCCAACCCCAGGCCTGGCTCCAGGGTGGGGCCCTGATGATGCCAATCCGGGCGACGTAAACGTCCTTGGTGTTCTATCTGTCATTAGGGGCTTTTGAACCGATCTTAGTCTGATCCGTCACCTAGGACCTGTTTGCCTTGGGAGACCCTACCAGGGGCATTAAGCCCCGGACAACATAGCTCCTAGGTCATTCAGGTGCTCAAACCCCTCCACCACGATAAAGTGCCAGTTCAATGATGCGTCATATCCAGGTTAATCACACACCTGCTTGAAACGATTTATGAAAATAAATCACGAACCACAGTGGGCCACCTACAGAGACTATGTAGCCTGTTACGCCATTTCTTACAGCTGCTAGGATAATGAACTTTAATATAAAAATTTCGGATGGCAGTATCCATGCTTCTATTGTCATATTATGCTTGGCAACTATCATTGTCTCTGTCAAAGAAACTTCGCAAGCGGTCTCCTTCTCTACATTCATTCAGATATACCATTACCGGTTGATGCAGGTGATGCACTGCGCTAAACTCCGTTATTCCGTGCAGTGCCGTGCCGCGCCGCCTTTCAGCATACATCACAACGGAGGTAACGTTAGCGCCAGGTTTGGAGAAGGTGCAACGAGAAACTTTGAGTTTACTTGATAATGTCAGCACAACAATAATAACAAGCACCGGAGATGTCAACCATGAAGCAAGCGACACTGATCACGGATTCAGGATTATCATTCGGGGAAGTAAGGACTTCGACTTTGAGTGGCGTTCCAGTGTACTTTTTCTAGTAGGAGGTCGGAAAAAGTCTGTCCGCCCGCCTGTCCTATCAACTCTTCCTCACATTTCTGCCCGAAAAACAGTGTCTGTCACCAGCCAAAAAACTTTACCTCACCAAGTGTTTGTGATGAAAATAAATCACCGTGACCTCCCGATGAGACTTCAGTGAACTTTACCAGGAAAATAGGAGTCAGTCATTAGGTAATTATGTAATTTAGAGTGAAAAACGTAACTTCATCACTTTCCAGGATGTTTGGTGGGTCAGGGTCTCAATCGCTACATATTATAACAGCATCCATATGGTTAGAAACTGTGGCGGGTTTAGATTGACACAGGGGAAACACTTTGAAAACACACCGACGTCATCGCCGTGATATGTACCGTCATGTCTCTTTAGGAGCTGCAGCGCCGGCTTTCTGTGTGGATTACACAGCGGTTCGTCTTTAAGGCGGAGATACTTCGCTCTGTGTGAATCACCATGGCGGAGAATTGGCGAACCACCGCTGCGGAGTTAATACGGCGACGCTGTGTAAAAAGGGCTACTGGTCCAGGCAAAGAAGAAAAAATGAGACCATTGATTTTGTCAAAACTCTTTTTCAAAACCCATAATCATCTTGTCAAAACACACTCTTTTTTCATTCTGCGGCAGCGTTATCAAAGTTGAGCTGTTGCGCATCTCATCAGAGAAGTTGTCAGTCTCATTTCTTATATAGCACAATGTGACCATGTATAGATAGATACTTTATTATACATTCATACTGTCTTGTAATTCTGCTTGATTTTTCTCTCAAAATGCATCAGATTGATGCTTTTAAATATGAAATATTCAACATTTCTTTCGTAATCAATATCAGTAGACTGTGTTATGAATTCAATTCTTTTAACTCTGTTTTTAACTTAAATAATATGAAATTAGCAGCTTTTAATCAATAATGTAAATAAAATAACGTCACAATTTAACTAATGTAACCCATAAGTTACAACATCCTCCCCCCAAATGAACTGCAGTTCATTAAATCTCAAGACAGTACAGTAACTGAATAGGTCTTCTCAGCAAGGTCCCTGAGGGAGTGTGGACTATGCACGACCTGTCAAGTCCATCTCGGCCTGTAAACAGTTCTGTGATTCTTCCCAGTTTCCAGGTTTGTCCGGGGGTATTGTCTTCTCCAATGAGTACAACGTCACCCACTTTCAGTGGGGTGGGTGTCGGTGTGGCACAGCGGTGTGCTGACTTCAGGTCCAACAGGTAGTCCTTACGCCAGGCGTTCCAGAAGCTAGTTGTGAGTCTCTGCCTGTATTTCCATCTTCAAGTGATCTCTGCCTTGTTGGCAGTTGGGTGTTGTGTGTCAGCAGGTAAGGGCTTTGGTGGCAGAGAGGTCAGTCGTTTTCCCACCAGGAAGTGGGCTGGGGTCAGTGGCTGTGGTTCATCCACTTCATTGTGCACAAATGTCAGAGGCCTTGAGTTTATGATAGCCTCCACTTCTGTCAATATTGTGCACATCTCTTCAAAGTTGAGTGAAGCTCTCCCAAGTACCTTCTTCAGGCATGTCTTTACTGATCGGACGAGTCTCTCCCAGAATCCGCCCCACCAGGCTGCTCGCTCTGCAATGAACTTCCAAGTGATGCCTCTTTCTGAGAAGAACTCTAACAGCTGGGGTTCTTTGATAGCCTTCCACAACTCTTTGAGGTCCTGATCAGCTCTCTTGAACGTTCTTGCATTGTCTGAGTAAATTATTTTGCATAATCCTCTTCTGGAGATAAATCTTTTCAACGCTAACAGGAATGTCTCTGTTGACTGATCTGAGACCAGTTCCAGGTGTACTGCTCTGGTTACAGCACAGGTGAATAGTGCAATGTATGACTTATTCACAGAATCATCTGCCTTCACATAAAGCGGCCCTGCGAAGTCAACGCCTGTGACTTCGAATGGTGGGGATTCTGTTATTCTGTCTTTGGGCAAGGGCGCAGGTGATCTGCTGTCCGGCTTTTGCCTTGAATCTTTTGCATATTGTGCAGTCAGCCACAGTGCTCTTGACTAGCTGCCTTGCACGTAGGATCCAGTATCTCTCTCTCACTTGCACGAGTGTCTCTCACTACTGAGTGCATCACCTTTTCATGACAGCTCTGTATCAGCAGTTCTGAGTATCGGTGTTTATTGGGCATGATCCATGGGTGCTGATCTCTGAACGTGAAGTCGGATTGCTGCAGCCTTCCTCCCACGCTGAGCAGCTCATGTTCATCCAGGAACGGTTTGAGTTCTTTGATCTTGCAGTCATTGTTTAGGCTCTTTCCCGCCTTCAGTTGTTTTATTTCCTGCCTGAAACTCTGGGTTTGTGTTGTCTTGATCCAGTACCTTTCTACCTCGAAAAGCTTGTCAGCAGTCAGTTCTCCTCTTGTCTTGGTTTTTGTTTGAGCATTGGCTATGAATCTCTTTATCCAGGCTGTCACTCTGAGGACTCTTTTCAGCTTGCCGCATCGTTCCAGTTCTAACACTGGTTCAATTGGGTCTGTGTCGTTTGCAGCAAGCTGCACAGTGATCTGTGGACTGGACTTCAGTTCTGCATTCACCTTGACTGGAACATCGTCGTTTTCAGTCTCCTCTGACTGATCGGGTGATGTCAGAACGCTGGGTCCGTTCCACCATAGCTGGTTCTGTATCAGGCTTTCAACACTTTGTCCTCTTGTGAGGAGGTCAGCTGGATTGATCTTCCCTGCGATGTGTGACCATGTCTCTGGGTTAGTAAGTGACTGGATTTCGGTTACTCTGTTTGCAACAAACTGTTTCCATTTCTGAGCTGAGCTGCAAATCCAATGCAGCGTAATCATAGAATCTGTCCACATTCTTATCTGTTGTGGTTCCAGTTTTAGAGTAGTCATCAAGTTGTTGGCTAGTCTCGCTCCAATCACAGCTCCCATGAGCTCCAGGCGCGGCAGTGTCATTTTCTTGAGAGGGGCCACCCTGGATTTGGATGCGACTAGACTCATTGTAGGTTCTCCGTCTGGTGATTCACCTTGCAAGTAGGCTGCAGCACCGTAAGCTCGTTCACTGGCGTCGCAGAACACATGTAGTGTCAGGGCATGTTTGTTTTCTGGCTGCATGTCCGTTCGATACCACCTTGGTATGGCGAGCTGGTGTAGCTGCGGTAGTTCTGAACACTACTGTTGCCATTCTCGGGTCAGATCAGGTGGTAGCTCTTCACCCCAGGAGAGTCCTCTCTCACACATTTCTTGAAACATGCACTTGATTCTGATTGTGAAAGGTGTCAGGAACCCGAGTGGATCATAGATGCGTGCAGCTGACTGCAGAACACTTCTCTTTGTGTTCTTCTTTTCCTTTAGGATGCTTAATAGCGGTCTGAGGTCAAAGGTGAAGTCATCAGTTCCTGGTCTCCACACTAAGCCCAACACCTTTAGCACTGCTCCGTGTGTCTCTGGCGCCAGTGTGTGGTCTGTTGTGCTCTCCTCCCATTTCTTCCCCAGCTCATGAGAGTTAGTCATCCACTTGCAGAGGTCCATGCCTGCAGTTGACAGTATTTGTTTGGCAGTGGTGGTCACGTGGTAGGCCTCTTTAACACTGTGTGAACTTGCGTTGAAATCATCCACGTACAGCGACTCCATTAGTGTCTCTACAACCTGTGGTTGTTCTGTTTCACATTGTTTCAGGTGCTTTCTGATTGTTGCTGCGAGCAGGAATGGACTTGGGGAGGCTCCGAACACCACTCTGGTCATCCTCAGAACACGCAGTTCTCCATCCTCTCCTCCACTTGGTGAGCCTGTGAGCCACAAGAATCTCACTGCATCTCTGTCACTCTCCACTAGGGAGATCTGCAAGAAAGCCTTTTTTATGTCTGCCATGAAGGCTATTTCATTTTTTCTGAATTTAATGAGAACAGTGAGGAGATCCGGATTCAGGTTGGGTCCTGTGAGCAGACAGTCATTGAGGGATGGACATCCATCTTCATGAGACGACGCATCAAACACCACTCTCAGTTTTGTGGTCACTTTGTCTTCTCTGAGCACTGCGTGGTGTGGTAAGTAGTATTTCACATTGTCTGCACTTGCGTTGTCTTTTGGCACATCCTCTGCAATGTTCTGCTGTAAATAGTCCTCCACTACTTCATTGTACCTGCTGAAGAATGTGACATCTTTCTTTAGTCTCTTCTTCAAACCTTCAAATCGCGTTTTAGCAACCCTGTAGTTGTCTTGGAGCTCTGCTCTTTCTGGTTTCCATGGCAATGCCACATGGTATCGTCCATCTTTGAAGGTGGTTGTTCTCTCGAACATCTGCAGAGCCTCTTCTTCAGCTGGGTTCTGTGTTTTCTCACTTGTGATACCCAGAGACTCAATTTCCCAGAATGCACTTAGCTGTTTGGAGACAAGTGTTTCCTCTTCAAGTGGAATGAACATGCAGGTTGCCTCGGCTACACTTGACATGGACACTGGTCCCTGCACAGACCATCCAAAAGTGCTCTCCAGAGCAACTAATGTCTCTGTCAGTCTCTCCACTCTTCCTGAGACTATTTGTCAGTAGTAGTCGGCACCTATCAGGACAGAGAGCTCAGGATCATCATCATTGTCTGGGAAGTCTGCAAGTCGTAATCCCTTTTTCTTGAGCTCATATTGAATCTGGTCACCAGGAATCTTCATCACAGCTGTGCACACCTGTGGGGTTTCTATGGCCTCAATTTCAATTCTTTGCTGGTTGTCCCAGACATTCTCCAATATTACTCTCACTGTGTTGCGTCGTGACATTGTAGGGACAGAGGAGCCAAACGTGTGAAGAGTGAGTGTCTCTTGTCTTATTATTGGTAAGTTTAGGTTCTTCACAAGGTTTTCATGGATGAAGCTTCTCTGACTCCCTCCATCGAGCAAGCAGCGAGCTATTCTTCTACCTAATGGGCCAGCCACACATGCCTTGGCAGTCTGTAGTAATACAGTGTTCTGTCCATCTGGTTTCATCTTCGCTGAGTGAGGAATGACTGAGGAAACAACAGCATCTCCTGTTACAGTGGGGGGCTGCACCTCACTTTTCTCACCGGTGCACACAGCGACATGATGCCTCCTTCCACATTTTTCACATGACACAGCCTCTACCTTGCATGTCTTTGCAATGTGTTTCTGTCCCAGACACACAAAGCATCTTCCCATTTTCTTGATTTTCTCTTTACGTTCAGGAATGCTGTGATTTGGGCAGTTTGGGCAGTGCTCTGCACTGTCACAGAATAAACAGTTGTGTGTCTTCTGGCTGGCTGTGTGCAGTGCAGCAGCAGATTGCATGCTGGGTCTGTTCATTTTTGTGTCATTGAATGATGTGGACTGCTTCCATGGCTTTCTTTCTGGTTTCTGTTCTTTCTGCGAGTATGACGTTGTCATTTGCAGTGCTCTTTCTCTGCTCTGAACCTCCTTCTGTAGGAATTTGACTATCTCATCAACTTTCCATTCATCATCACTTCCCCTCTGACGGCTATATTCAAGAGCTATGTCATCTGGAATCATCTTCATTAAAATTGGGCATAGTAGGCTTCCATAGGTGTCTGACACTAGACCCAGTGACTCCAAGCTCCTAATTTGAATTTCACATTCATCGTATAGCTGCCTTAATGCATGCACATCAGAGGATTTCTTTACAGGATTTAGATTCAGCAGCCTTGACATGTGAGCACTGATCACCAGATCTTTCCTTTGTAGCAGAGTGATCGCGCTGTCATAATTTGCATCAGTTAGCATCAGTCCTGCTACTGCCTTTGCAGGTGGTCCAGAGAGATACGTTTTCAGATATGTAAACTTCTCACGTTTGCATAGTGCATTGTTCGTATGAATTGCAGTCTCATACTGGCTCCAAAACCCTTGCCATCTACTGACACAGGGCTCCAGAGCGCGACCATTTTGGTCGCATATGCGACCAAAAATTTTAAGAGTGCACCTAAGGATTTTTCTTGGTCGCACCGGTGCATCTAAAAAATATAAATGTCCTTTGCAAGCACATCGTCTCTCTGTGTTCTCCTGTGACTGAACTGACAGTCATGGTAGAGCATTATCTTGGCTAAACCGATAAGAGACAGAGTTTGGGCGGAACTTTGCCTCAGATTGGCTGTGGTCACTGCTCTCCGTTGTGTGTATTTAAAATTTGCGAGCGGCAAAACAAACAAAAAAAATGCAAGCGGCGCTAGCGACCTGAGCGCCACAGCAGCAGAAGGGGAAAAGAAAAGAAACAAAACGAGGCAAAATGAAGTGGGGCAGAAGTATTGAAAGTTTTTTCACTAAACAATCTAAGCCGACAACCACCCCTGCTGCCATTCCCTCAGTTCCTGCTGAGATGCCAAGCCCCGGTCCTTCGGCGGCATCAGACTCGGAACCAGAGGAGACAACCGAGTCAGAAGCCCTTTTTAGATAGAAAAGGCGGCACATTTGCTCCAACTCAAGGGCGGCGATTTGCCAGCCTGTCTTTCTAAAACCGAGGCGTAATATTCCTCCTTTTCCGAAAGCCGCCTCTGAGGTAGGCGTAAACATGTGAAGTGACGTGAAGCTGGAAGTTGGGCTGTGAACGGTGACATAGAATTTGTCTTCAAAATAAGAGCTTTACATTGCACCCCACTGGAGTTTAGAACTGGGTTCTTAGCGGGGGGCTTTTAATTTGAAAGTAGCGACCATCCTTAGCTTTCCGACATAACATCAAGCTAACACAACAAAACAAAGACCGAGGCTCCTGGATCTCAGCGGCAGCTCAGTTGTTCATCTTAATGTCTGTGGATGAAGTGATGGACTGACTGCTGTGAGCAGCTGTTTCCTGGTTTTAAAACTCCTCGGTTGTGGGTCGCACAACAGTACAGGTCATTGACATCTCTGCCCAGCTCACCCACGGGCCGGCACATTTCCGCCTCGGTTTTAGATAGCAGTCGAGGCGGAAATAAGTGTACCCTTCGAGGCGGAAAATCGGCGACCACAACAGACCCCCAATTTGCCAGCCTCTGTCTAAAACCGCGGCTTGGTGCCCTGTCTAAAAACGGCTAGAGAAAGAGCCCGGCCCCGAGACTCAAAGTAAAAACCTGAAAACGTATTCTTTCAGGCAGGACTGGTTGAAAGTTTCCCTGGTTACGGTACGATAAAGGACGTAATATAATGCACTGTGTATACTGTCATGAGTGCGGTCAGAGTATGGCCGGTAATAGTGCATTTGTAAGCGGGTCAACAACGTTTCGTGTCGAAACTTAAAAAAAAACACAGCATGTCCAAAAAACACACTACATGCCGGGACCGGTGTGTGGAGAAAGTGGCCCTTCTCCCAGCTGCATTTCAGCGGCAGGCAGCAGCAATCAGGTCCTCTGAGGAATCAGAAATTATTATAAAATGTAATGTTGCATACAACATTGCCAAAGAGGAGCTGCCTAATAGTGAAACACCTTATTTTTCTTATGTCAATGTCCTTCAAATAAAGACAAGGATTTCTCAATATCTTAGTCTTGTTTGGAAATCATTCACGTTATATTAAAGTTGTGGAGCCAGAAAGGTCTCCTTATGGCGTTAAAATTCGAGCGCACCTAAATTTTGTGCCAGTGCACCTAAAAAAAAAAAGTTAGGCGCATCAGTGCAACCAATGCAAAAAGTTATGGAGCCCTGTGACATCTCCGTTGTATTTGTCAATAATCAATTTCGGTAGCTTGACAGACTTTCTGTGTGCTAATGAGTTAGCTGGACTAGCGTCGCTCACCCTGTGCTGCGTTGCTGCTTGGCTCTGGCTTTGATCCTCCTTTCTCTTTATCATGCACTGTGCGCGGCTCTTAAACAAGATGACACGTTGCTTGTAGTCCTCCGTTGTTTCAATCTCGTTCTCCAAGTCATCCAACGCCGTGAGCTGTTCAATTCCATAGTCCAGTTCAAGTAGACTGTCCTCCTTCGCGGACAACATATCCAATAAAGTGCTCAAGTTATCCATGTCCGGATCTGGCTTGGCCATTTCAACGTCAATCTGGTCCAAAAGATGTGTCGTAGTACCTCGGATTGTACCCCGCTTTCTTCTCATTCTTTCCATTTCTGTTTTACGTTCCTCTTCGGACATCCGAGGAACGGCTGCTCCAGCTCCCTTTGAGTCTCCCTGGCTCATTATCTCCCGGGTTTCGGCACCAAAAAATGTAGATTAACTATGATCAAATAACTTCACAGGACGTCAGAAATGGAAAATAAAACTTGGCTTTATATAAGAAAAAAAAGGGTGACACCAAAAAAGTACAGAAAAATCACTTTGGCATAACCTGGCATTCATTCATTCGCTAGCAACTGCTCTGAAGCGAGAACACTGCTCCCGGTCTTTTCCTAAAACAACATCCGGGTAAGCACGCAAAGCATTATGGGACACACTGCTTTCTTAAAGTGAACGCTCTGTAGGCACATACAAATAGAAATTCAATGTCAGATGTAATCAATATCAGTAGACTGTGTTATGAATTCAATTCTTTTAACTCTGTTTTTAACTTAAATAATAATATGAAATTAGCAGCTTTTAATCAATAATGTAAATAAAATAACGTCACAATTTAACTAATGTAACCCATAAGTTACAACAGACCCGTTTTCATGCCTGAATATACTTTTGTTAAATTATTGTCAATAATTGTGTTAAAGATTATACTTTTATTGTGTTCAATAAAAGTGTATTTTCCTAAAGCTTCACCTCATATGCAAGCTAGACAGACATTTCCCCTGCTCATTACTGTGCAAAAATGTACTGTTATGTTCTTAAGCAGAGCCGGCCCTGAGCATAGGCAGTATAAGCAAATGCTAGGGGCGCCGTCATCCGCGGGGGCGCCAAAAACGGGGGTAGAAATAAATAAATAAACAAATAAATAAATGAAAAAAAATAAATAAAGTTCTACCAGTGCCATTACCACTGTCATTTCGAAATATTATATAAGCCCACAGCAACATAATGTCATTGCAAAAACTATTAAATAAAGGAGAGGCCTTTCTTCTGTGTTCCTGGCTCGTTGCACTGTACCTGTCCTGTGAGGGGGGGCGGGTCGAGAGGCAAGCTGCCTGAATCTGACCGCACTGAGACCCCAAGACAAAGACAGAGATTTACTGATACTGTAGCGGAACTACAAGGTCCAAAAGACTGAAACCATCCGGTGCCAAGTGAAGGAACAGAAGTAAAGAAGAAGAAGACGTGAAGAAGATACAGGTACAGTAACGTCAATGTGATGAAACAAATGAAATTAATAGTTTAATGATCATACCGTTGTTGGAGCAGAGTGTTAACTTGCTAGCTTATTTCGGACGATAGCAGCATTGTTTAATTATCAATAAATAGCTGAGTCGACGTGTGTTAATGTTACTCCACCTTAAATTCATCAGGGACGTTTGGAAAGTTGACGTTAGGCCTGTTCAGGTGTTATTTTACAGGTGTTCTGCTTGTATGCCAGTTAAAATGCTAGTAGTTTTCCATTCCCTTCGTAATAGGGTCGTTGTAAGCCTTTGGTTTATTGTGTCACAGTTTATGTTTGTTAAAGTTTACATCAGTGTTAAAGTGCAGTTAAAGTGCATTACTGTTTATACTTCACACCTTAGCTTTCCCATATCATTCACAGGCTAAATATATATATGCACTGCACTTGCACTCTGGTTAGACTGAATTGCATAGCAATGACAATAAAGTTGAATGAATCTCATCACATTTTCATTATTAGTCTATATTAGTCTTATGAATGGCACACATCAAGCATCTGTTTTGTTTTGTTTTTTAATTAAAATGTCACATCCAGTGGTCACATGTACTTCTCTCCTCTCTTCAGATGCACTTTTAAAATATTTCACCACCACCCCAGTGACACAGCATCAGGTGCTCCTGTCCCTCTACCTCAGCACAGCAGAGTGACATAGCATCAGGACTAAAGGCTGCACCAATGGACCCTGCTGACTGGCCATCTCTTCTAACTGACAAATTGAGATGAGAGGTAGTTCACAGAGGACCATTTCAATTAAAAAAGTGGTTACACATTTCCCAGAAACAAAGATGGGAGAGTGTCAACGTGACTTTTGCAACAGTCTTAGCCTATGCTGAAAAAATCAAAAGAAGCTGGCTCATGTACTCAAACAGAAATGATAGCTTGCACTGCTTCTGCTGCTAAACGTTTTCTCCAAAAGAATACAGACTTAATAAGGAAGGACAAAAGGAGTGGAAAAATGCAAGCCACTTGCTGAAGGTTCACGAGGATAGCCAGGAGCACAATACCCACATGGCTACATGGAAGGAGTTGGAGGTCGTTTTGCAAAGCGGCTGACAGTAGATAAGCGAGAGATGGCACTTGCTGAGGCTGAGAGATAATATGTTTGCGCAATGCGTTGTTTATATTTTATTTTATCACTTGTTTCTTTCTTCAGTTTTTATTTGGTGTGATATTTTTGACTTAAAAGAAATAAAATCTTGAATACATACATGCAGTTTCTGTGTGAATGTATGAAAATTGATTGTGAAATTGACTGTGATGCAAGGGGGCGCCAGCTAAAATCTTGCCTAGGGCACCAATTTACTCAGGGCCAGCACTGTTCTTAAAGGGAAACTTCACCGATTTGCATTAAGCTTTGTATCTTCAGGAAAACAGTCATGTTTTTGAATGGTCGTGCATCATTCCCTCAGTTTGCCCTGAGACGGAGAAATACAGATTTCAGTTTTGGACTTCCTGCTTTCAATGATGTAAAAATCGTCATTTTACGTCATTGAAAGCAGGAAGTCCTATATCTGTGTCGAGGGGGTAAGACTACAAACGCTTCGCTCATTTTTCCAAGGGTGGGGGCTAGAGGTGGGACCCACTCACGCTACAGACCTATCACAGACCAATGGGCGGGACTTCACTTGCAGAAACGAAAACACATAGCCGCCATCTTTGTTGGACGCTAAGCGAACAGACGCTGTGCAGCCAGGCTTGTACTCTTGTATTCAAGATGATCATTCAGATATCGAAGAGAGTGATTTCGAAAGCATGACGCTCGAGTCAGATGTTCGCGGCTACTTGTACGGGCTGAGGGAGATGGAGGCGGCAGGTCTTCCGCCTCGGCTGTGGCGGCTGCTGCAGCCGAGGCGGAAGACCTGCCTGTCCCGTACGAGAAGCCCGGACTGGCTCGAGCAGGGGCGGACTGGTGGTGCTCTCGCTGTGCGCCTATGGACACCGAACTGTCTGCTGCAGTGACTTTCAGAGGTGCCAGTTTGTTCGCGACGAAATATCTACAGCGGACGGAGATATGTGTGGTGTGCCGGATTAGTGGGAGTGGCTTGCAGAGCTGTGCATTGTGGTGCATTGTGGGAGTTGTTGTCTTTCATACAAATGCACCCTAAAGTCACTTTCTGCCTTTTCTCGGTCAAATATGCACACAATTCGAAAATTATGTTACAGTTTGACCCTCTTTCAATAAAGATTAATGTTTCCACCGGTGAAATGCTTCTTTAAGCCTAAAGAGCCCCTCATAGAGACCTCCCGGCAGGTTGCACTTTGCGCTTTGCACGCAGGCGAACGCTCACCTCCACTGCTACAACTCCATCCTTTGGGGAAACACTGCTACCTAGTCACAGATATTTTGCAGAGACAGCTCCACCTGAGTTGTACATTAAAGTGAGAGAAGAGCTGGCCAATCAACTTACCAATGTGACCCACTTCTCCACAACTGCCGATATATGGAGCAGCCGAACGTGTAAGCCATACCTCAGCTTAACCTTCAGATGAGTTTTCTTCCGGAGGACCACACAGGCGAGATCATCGCACAAGGCCTGACAGATGCTCTCATGTCATGGAACTTGAATGCAGCTCGTCTGGTGTGCATTACCACGGATAACTGCGCTAACATCATAAAAGCTGTGAGCCTGAACCAATGGACGCGTCTACAGTGTTTAGGACATCGCCTACATCTTGCAATTGGTGAGTGTTTCCCCCTGTGAATAAATAGTAATTGTCATTACGCAGAGAACTTTGTAATATCTTATCTATGCAAGTGTGTGTGTGTGTGTGTATGTGTGTCTGTGAGTCAGTGTGTCCGTGTGAGTCAGTGAGTGACTCTGTGTGTGAGCGTGTGTATGACTCAGTGAGTCTGTGTGTGTATGAGTCAGTGAGTGAGTCTGTGTGTGAGCATGTGTGAGAGTCAGTGAGTGAGTCTGTGAGCGTGTGTATGAGTCAGTGAGTAAGTCTGTGTGTGTGAGCGTGTGTATGAGTCAGTGAGTGAGTCTGTGTGTGTGAGCGTGTGTATGAGTCAGTGAGTGAGTCTGTTTGTGTGAGCTTGTGTATGAGTCAGTGAGTGAGTCTGTGTGTGAGCATGTGTATGACTCAATGAGTAAGTCAGTGAGCGTGTGTGTGTGTGTGTGTGATGCATTTTTCAAAAAAGTACATTACTAGTTACAAGTACATCTTGGCTTTGGCACCCAAGAGTTTTTATATAAATTGTCTTACATGTTAATACATTCTTTTTCTGCATTAGTGTCAGCAGAGTAGACTGCTCTTTATAGTGATTTTTTCATATTTTGAAACTTGTATTTTTTGTAAGCATCTTCACTTTTACACATTACTGTATAAAATAATTACCAAAATTAGGTGTTAGGCTGAGTGGATTTCTTCACAATTACTGTAACATTTCAAATGTTTGTTTTCATTCTCAGAGAGAAGCATGAAAGACGCCCGTATTGACCGTGCTGTTGCTGTGTGCAAGAAGGTGGTCAGCAGCTTTTCTTTTAGTTGGAAGAGGAGGAGAGACCTGGCCACAGCGCAGCAAGAGCTAAATATCCCTGAATGCCAGCTGATCAGTGAGTCTCCAACCAGGTGGGGATCCAGAGAGAAGATGACTGAGCGGGTGCTGGAGCACGAGCAAGCTATTTCTCACGTTTTAGCAGCAGACAAGAAAACCCGGCATCTCATTCTCACCTGGCAAGACCTGGGAGTCCTCGAGTCAGTGCACAAGGCTCTCAAACCCCTCCTGGAATTCACTGACGCTCTATCCGTTGAGAGCTATGTCACAGTGTCCTATGTCAAGCCTGTGCTCCATTTCTTCCAGTCCAGCCTCTTGGCACATCAGGAGGATGATTCTCCACTGACCCAATCTATCAAAGCCTCCATCCTGGATTACCTGAGGGAGAATTCTTCTGATCCTTCCACTGACGACCTGCTGGACATGGCAGGCTTAGTGGATCCCAGGTTCAAGACAACAGACTGCACAAAAGAAAAGGTGGAGGACATCAAGAGCAGAGCCATAACCGAGATGGAGGCAATGCTGTCTGAGTCTGACCAGGGCACAGATGAGTTAAAGTGGCAGCAACATCCTCTGCCACACTATCACAGAGAGAGCATATAGAAAAAGAGTTGTCTGCCTACCTGCAGTCGATTAGTGTTGACAGTGAAGCAAATCCCCTGCAATGGTGGAACGATCATCAGGATAGTAATAGATTAGTAATAGACTTCCTATTTAGCACCAGTGGGAATATAGTTACATGCCATCAAGCATCTCTCAAACCGGATGTTGTTGATAGACTTGTGTTTTTAGCACAAAACCTATGAACAACCTGGCGCTCACTGGTTGTTGTCACAAAGGCACAACACACCATGCACAAAATGCTACTATATATATATATATATATATATATATATATATATATATATATATATATATATATATATATATATAATATATATATATATATATATATACATATACACACACATTTTTTATTCATGCCATACATTTCATATTGAAGAAACCAAAACTAAAGCTGTAAACTTTTCATTTTCACTATTTGATTTCCTATTATGCAGCTAATTTTTATTTTACTGTTTTTTTAAATGACCTGTGTGACATCCTGCACAAAAGTGCATGTATTTCTTTTAAAATATGCTAGTGGCATTATGCACAAAATGTGCACTTTTATTTAGTGCTGTTTGAAATGTTATTAGTGACATCATGCACAAAAAGGCACTTTATTTAATTTATTTGTTTAAATATTGTACTGGCATTAAGCACAAAATGTGTTATTTTGATACATCATATTAGAGTTACATCATGCATAAAAGGCACTTTATTTGTTTTGAAATGTCATGTTTGTGCCACTGCTTACTATCTATTAATAAATAGTTTTGATAAATGTGTTTAGTTGTGATTTTACCTTTTTTTTTTTTTACCTTCATATAGATACATATCGTGTATCGTGACATGGCCTAAAAATATTGGGATATTAGTAAAAGGCCATATCGCCCAGCCCTAGTATATATACTTATGAATGTGCAATAACAGAACTAGGGCTGCCCGATAAATCGAATTTTCATCGTCATCGCGATGTGAACATGCGCGATAAACACATCGCAAAAGACTGCCCAACGATGAATAAGTAAAATAATTTTGTTTACATGCGCCATGCATGCACCGTGGGCATGCCAGCATTTAGCCTATCAGACAGAGCCCTGGATACGAGGGCCAATCAGATGAAATCCCAGCTTGCCGTTAGCTACCCTGACAAAATTAATCGGCATCAGTTTGGTGGTGATTGCCAGGTTACGATGGCTGAGGGAGGAGAGAAAAGCGATGAAAATGTGGCCGACGAAGACCTTGTGGTGAAAAGAAACAGCAATGCGTGTGTGCTGATTGTGTGAGTATGTATGTATGTATCCAGGAACTAGTAGGACGAACAAGTGTGCACCCTTGATCACGCTACTAAACAGTTAAGGGAATGAATTATGGGATGTTTTAACTCCGACGTGAAAGGGTCAGAGAGCCGTGTCGGGCGGGTGTGTGTGAGTGCTGCTTGCAGCCAGCGACATTATGCATTTTGTGTGTGTGTGTGTGTGTGTGTGTGTGTGTGTGTGTGTGTGTGTATGTATCGGAGAGCCATGTGTCGGGCGGGTGTGTGTGTGTGTGCTGCTTGCAGCCAGCGACAACGTAGAGCAATTTGCATTTTGTGTGTGTGTGTGTCGGAGAGCCGTGTGTCGGGCGGTAGTGTGTGTGTGTGTGTGTCTGTGTGTCGGAGAGCCGTGTGTCGGGCGGTAGTGTGTATGTGTGTGTGTGTGTGTATGTCAGGAGAGACGACTTGTTACAAACACAGGTACCACCTGCAATACAATCATAAAGACCTACAGTAACAATTCAAAACTAACGTTAGCCAATCATTAACTGTATAGTTAATAATATGCGAACTTAAATATTTGTTAATTTATCGCAAGTTATATTGTCATTGCAATATTGAAAAGTGTTATTGCACATCGCAGATTTTCCTCATATCGTGCAGGCCTAAACAGAACCAATATATATATTAGTTCTGTTATTACACATTCATAGAAATTGTTTATTTCTTGTACAGTTGAACAGAATAGTATTGTTTATAGTATAGTTTGCACTGTGTATATACATTGCATATATCTTGCTTTCTATTTATGTTAGAGGGTTTTTCTTTTTCTTTCTTTTATTCTTGTGGACGCACTGCTGCTGTAACAAAATAATTTCCCAGTCTGGGATCATTAAAGTAATTCTATTCTATTCATTTGACTATGTTCACAGATAAATATAAATAGAGATGCTCACACACGAACATGCATTGCAAATGTAATTCTGTTCTGATGGTTTATGAATTAAACTAAACTGTAACAATGCATCAACCTCATAATTATAGACAGACTAATATGTTTAATTTGTCTAATACATGTAAAGCATATAGTCATTAGTGCATTATTACTGTTGTCTATAAATAAAGACCTGACAGTGAGTAGAACAGCTGAACCCCCTACAACCCCCAATCTTGGAAAAAAATGATTTGCCTCCCAGCACTGTCACAGTACCACACACCAGCAAGAACAGAAAGACAGGCTTTCACCTGTCTTGGCTTTCAGTGGTAGACAGAGGAATATCTCCTCATGGCTGTACAAGACAGATATAGGTATGGTTTGGTGTAAACACAACTGCTAGTATTTAGTGTATTAATATAGTTTTTCTTGTCTGGCTGGGTTTTTGAGTTACACAACTGCATATGGTGTCCTCTTCAAGTTGCTCTTGGGAAAATGTCATGAAGTTGTCCCCTGCAAAGGTGATATTTGATTTTCACCAGTGCAGATTGAAATTTTGATTTGAGTTTAAAAGACTGGCTCATCACTCCTCATACATACTTTATGGACCTCTTGTATGACTCAAGAACCGTACCTGGATGGCGCACTTTGCAAACATACAAAAACTAAATTGTGCATATGTGACACCTCTGCTGCTACAACTAGGGCGGGCGATATGGACCAATAGTCATATCCCGATATATTTAGGCTGAATATCGATATACGATATATACCAATAGGGCTGGGCGATATGGCCTCAAATCAATATCACGATATATTGAGCAACTCACCTCGATAACGATAAATGAACGATAAGTAACCCCCCCTCCCCCCGCACCTAAAAAAAAGGGAAAAAAAATCCTGTGTATTTACAGATATGCCACTTTAAAGGACTGTAAAACTACATTGTAGTTAAGATTTATATTATTTATTTAGTAGTTAAGAACATCTGAAAACCACAGATTACTTGAAATGACAACAACTGAACAAGTTTAAAAGTATAAAATATACAGTCCCTTATAAAGAAATTCTAAGCTTCTCGCTTTTTTTATTTCTTGAATCGCGTGGTTGTAATGCAGGTGGTGGAAGAGGTTGGATGTAAATAAATAAACATTTTGAGGATTTCAGAATCAGAATCTAAGACATGAGACAAAATAGTGTAGAAGTTGACATTGCTGCTTAATAATATGTTAACCTCTTGAGCATTAGAGAACTTTTTTACCATTATTTTCTTTATCATTATATATTTTGATAGACACAGAATCTGTTTCAGAAGTCAGTGGGTCACATGACATGGAAGCTATTGAGAAAAATCAAGATTTGTGCATATTAATATTCATATAAAATAGAGGAAGCACTAAAGTACAATAAACATAGCTGTGTCTCATTCGTCCAGTTTACTAAAACAATCTGCTGCTGGAGTCACTGGGCCCCATGACATGGAAGATATTCAAAGAACTGCAATCATTTTGTATTAATATATTTATGCCAAGTAATTTAATGACAGTCCCTAAATCAGTTTCCAGCGATTCAGTGCCATGTTCTGGGAGGTGAGCTGACCGTCCTCCTGCTGCTCACACTGGGTGAACCTCAGTAAAGTCGCGGCTGGACCCGAGTAGAGCTTAGAATCAAGCCCGACCCGAGCCTGTGCACGTTGTGTCCGAGCCCGGCCCGACACATTGAATGTTATTATGAGCCTGAGACCGATTTAAACCCGACAACTGTTTAATATGTGGGCTGTTATAACTGACGTTCTCGACTACAATTGCGAGTTGTTTGAACTACAGAAATCTTAATGAATAATGCAACAAGTGCCGCACTTAATGCACTCGACAAAGTCGACATGTTATTATCACGGCCCACGACTTGTTTAAAATGTGTCCACACCTCCGACTTTCCTCCACACTTGCTCAAAGTTAATTCTACAGTTTTTCTTTTTTTCTTTACATCTTTAGGCTCCATGTTGCACTTAAGCTACACAATTAGTGATGCCGGTAATGCGTTACTAGTTTTGTCATTTTCCTTAGTAAAAATATATATTTTTGCTTTCTTCTTCTGTCTCGGGGAGTGACGTCACGTACGCGAGAAGTCACGTTTCTCAGCATGAGGTCACTCACGTGTCAGACCACGCAGAGACACAAATGCAAACAACAATGGAGGGAGGAGAGAGATGCACGTTTTCTAGCTGGAAATACAGTCATTATTTTGAGTTATTAAAAAATAAAACACAATTGTTTGATCAATGGACGGCCGGCAGAAGACAGTGGCCTGTTGCAGCCTTTGAACGCAGCATCATTACACAAACTGTCCGCGACTCACAGCGAGAGTGGGTTCACTCGATTACTAACCTGGCATAGCTGGTGTTGCATCGGGGGCGGAGCTTGCCATCAAATTAATGTAAAATAAGCACATACGCTGGGTAGATTAATCAAGTGGACCTAACGTATCCCCCTGTCCCTAGTGGATGTTACGCCTATGACACCGAATATACCGACATGGCCAAAATGACGTCGGTTATCGTCGTAAATTTCGGTATCGGTAAATTTTCGGTTTATCGCCCAGGCCTATATACCAATATCAAGTTAACGTTACATTAGAAAACATTTTTTTAAGTAGGGTTAGGATGAGGTGAGTTTTGTGACACTACACTGAATATTAGTGTTATTGAATATTTCTCCCAATAGAAATTCCCCAAAATTATGGCAAAGCACATTTTTTCCCAAACAAAAAAATTGTAGAATAACCAGCAGGAGACCACTGATGTGTGGAATGATTTTGGTGACACTACACTCTGAATAATAGTAAAGTTATTGAACATTTTTTGTAGTTTCTCTTTTCGGTGTTGCACTTTGCAGACGGTCCCTACGCCCTCGTCTCACAGACGGCTGGCCATACAGACCAGAGTTAATGTCCAGACGCTCGTTTTGATGAAAATACAGTTGTAGCTCGTTGTCTTTATTACTACAGTAGGAAAGAGCCGTCGTTTTTGTTTTAACAAGGTTTCACTTATGAGTTATTGATCCGGGAAGTTCGAATCTGTGAATATATTTCCAACTTTACCGGACTAAATCCTGCCACATAAGTCTGTTACGTATCATGTCAAAACAGGCTGAGCTCGCTTGCGCACCTGTGCTGTACGTTTCTTCTTCTGTTTTGAGATGCTGCTGCTGTTTGAGAGGCTTTCACGTGAGATCATTGTGATGATGAGGCTCCACCTGCGTGAACCGCGGACTCACTTAAGTTACTGTGAGTGACTACTGTGCTCTCGGGTGGCTGTAATTCAAGGCAAGCTCGCTACACTGACCGGGCCAGGGGCACAGAGGCCACTGTGTGTACGATGACTTTTTTTTTTTCACGGGGCAACAGCGGCCATGGCCGCCGTGAAATTCCCACCAAGTTCCCACCAAGTTTGAACTATATCAATATATGCGATAGCGTGTAATTCCATATCACATTTAAAAATATATCAATATATGTTTTATATCGATATATCGCCCAGCCCTAGCTACAACCTCATTCTAGGGTAAACACTGGGTCACACATAAAATGATAGCTTGTCCGTCAAATCATATAAATCCTAGGGGAACTGGGGGGCATGACCCCCCATATTAGGAAAAATATGATTAGTGTCCCCACTCTAAACATAACTAGCAGTGTTGGCCGGAGCAATGTCGTTTTCATTGGCAGGCAGGGTGACAGATTTTTTGTTAGCAGAGTTACAGCCCTACTTTTGGTGTCCAACTCAGGAATTCATGTAGTTGTAACCGCCAAAGTTGATATTAGATTTTCACCCCTGCAGTATCATCACACCTCACATGTACTTTACTAGGGATGTGAATCTTTGGGTGTCTCACGATTCGATTAGATTCCGATTCTTAAGGTCATGATTCGATTCAAAATCAATTCTCGATTCAACCGATTCTCGATTCAAAAATTGATACAATGCATAGTGTATTAAGGCAAATTATGGCATCAAAACAATACAGTTTGTATAAGATAATGTGATTCCAATGATGTAATCACACAAAGGCAAACTTAAGACAAAAGGTAACATTTATTCATGCTAAACAAATGTAAACTTACTTACTGTACAAGAAATAACAATTGCCTAAATAAAAGCTTAGGCCAGCTGCCCCTTTCTTCCAGAAGTAAGTCTCAACTCTCAGTTACTACAAGAATAAGTTCAAGGTATACAAAAAAAACAAAAAAAACTTCTGTTCATGAATAAAATCAGACCTGCAAACTCCTCAGAGTAAAAAAGGTGACAGTGTCGGGGTGGGGGACAGCTGCTGAGATCCAGGAGATGCTAGCGTCTCCTCGGTCTCTGAAGCTGTCTTCGCTGTTCGCTTGTTGTTGTCGCGACAAGCTAGGAACGGTCGCTACTTTCAAATTAAAAGCCCCCCGCTAAGAACCCAGTTCTAAACTCCAATGGGGTGCAATGTAAAGCTCTTATTTTAAAGACAAATTTGTTGTCTTTCTGACAGAGAACGCAGCGTACTTTACCTTCATCCTCCAGTCAGTCGCCTCACCTCAGCATCATCCACACATCTTGAAAATGAGTTGTAGAGATTTTAGAAAAGTTGTTTTTATCGAATTCAAGGCTACCTTCAGGCGCGCACATATTCGCAGCGGCAGTTCACTGATAATCTCTGGTACACGCCCATGTCCCGTCCATACCTCCAAAGGCTAGCTGCCTTTTCCTCTTCACAGTAGAGTTGTGCCGTCTTTTTTTTTTTTTTCAAGCTTGCTGCAACGCAGTGTACAGAAGCCCGTGGGGCGCACAGAGAGATGGGGGAACGTTAATAAAAAAATCGATTTTTGAAGTTTATGAATCGATTCAGAATTGTGGATGACTAGAATCACGATTCTTATGTGAATCGATTTTTCCCCCACCCCTATACTTTACAGTTCACTTTGCAAACGTATAAAAACAAACTCCATCCTAGGGGAAACACTGGAATTTGTGGCTGGACTTGAAAAGGGTTGTTCATGCCTGATCCCTGTGCAACCTGACAGAGCTTGAGCCTGATTGAGACCAGTCCACACAGACTGTGTTGTGACGGTGGTCAAAGGTGCATCTACTAACTACTGACTAAAACAGACTTAGGCAATCACTTATTTTATATGATATAGTTTTCAATTAATTTACATTACTTTGTAGAAATCTGTTTTCACTTAAACATTAATAGGTTTCTTTGGTATTTATTTTTTTTGTTCAGAAAGCCGGATTCCATTCCAGGGTGACTAGTTTTTATAAACACTGCAATTGATGAACAACCATTTAACATTCTGACCATTGTGCGCTTCACTGTCTTGTGTTCCAGATGGTGCCGACTGGCCATGAAACTCCATTTGGAAATGTTTTATTTGTCTTTAAGAACTGATGTCAACTGTTACCTGACTATCACTGGCTGATAGTAGGCGTTTTTTGTGAGATAACATTAACTCATTTCGACTTTAGGGTGGGAGGGATTGTTGCATTGAACAGTGGTGACAGTTGGCCCTGTGTTTTCAGTGTAATGTGTCAATCCACTGAGTTACAATCACGATGATGGATTATATCATTATTCTATAATAACCATATCACATTATTTTAATAAATCAATATACATTTTTACGAATCTTTGTTACTATTATTTAATTACTTTGAAGGCTTAATATTGGTTTGTTATTGCTCTTCTTAAAGCCGGACTATGCAGCAGCAGTTTCCAGTCCAGATTCCTTCGCCGTTTTCTAGCTTTGCACCAGTTTTGTGCATACGTTTTTCGCTACAGGGCTTCCCCTACAGCTTCGGCGCAGATACACTGTCGAAAAGACTTGTTGACGAGCCTCCCCCGCCCACCTAGCATTTGTAAGAAGCCGGCCGGCTAAACAGCGAGTCACGTCTGGCACTTAGTGCACTTAGTGCTCTATGTTCAGCCGGACATATCGCAAGATACAGGCGACAAATCATGCGACATTCAAAGACCGAACTAGATATCTAAATACCAACAAGAACCTGGATTCAGAACGCAAACAAACGTGTTTGGTAGCAAGTGACTGCTACGCTAAACACCCGCTAACTATCGAGCGAGCCATCAAGAAACCAAGCTAAACACATGCAGGGCTCACAATAAAACAGTCAAGCAATAACGTTGTTCAAAAGAGTATCAAGTCACGTTGCAAAGACAAAGTTCATCCACTCACAATTTCAACAGCAATGCGGCCAAGTCGGCGCCTGTTTTGGACTCCTCAAAAGCTCGTCCTATGTTTACTCGTGTCTGGTCTCTTTTTTTGTCAACCTCCTTTTTCTTCTTCTTCTGTTCCTCCGACTGTGGCTTCCTGGGTCTCTTTTTAGTCGACTGATACATGAGGAATATAACAATTGCCTTGCAACTGGCAGTTTATATCTACCCGGTTCCATGTTTGGGGGTGTGTTTGCCGTAAAGCAGTTTCGAAACTACAATCTGACTACATTTTCGAGGGGCGGCGGGATACTTCCGCCGGCTAACTTCCGGATTGACTTCGGACCGGTGGCAGCAAGTTGCATGTTCCGTTTCTCCGCCCAGAGGCGCTAGGGGGAGTCGTTGCAATGACCAAACGACCCAGAAAGTGTCTAAGAACATTCAGAATGACTTTCAGCTTGCATAGTTAGGGTAATTTTTGCTAATATTGTTGCATAGTACCCCTTTAATGATAAGTTGTCTGAAAAAAAATTACTTAAAACTAACTGTAGTAGCAGTGTTAGGGGAACGGATTATCTTTGACAGTACCGAGGAAATGCACCCCTGCTCAGAGGACGCCCCCCGACAGCGGTCCAGGGGAGCTGGAAGAGGTTGGGGAGTCAACTGGGAGTCAACCGGGTCATCCACTGCGTTAAGATGGCCCTGTTGCTGCCGCGATAGACAGTAGATGACGCAGGACGAAGTTTGTGCGGAAAGCCGAGAGGTCTTGTCTTTCTAACGTTACCGTTCTGCGAATGTTCGCGCCGCGGAACGTTAAGAAAACTTTCCAGAATGACTATCCAAAAATGTGTTTAGTCAGGCCCACAGAACCTGGTTTCTCCCCAACAGCGAAAAATTGTAAACAAAAATAATAATAATAATAATAATAATAATAAAAAAATACAAATACAAATACATAAAAACATTTTTTTTTTAAAAAAAAGCTCAATGCAAACAAGAAAGAACGAGTATGACACAGACCTTGACTTGTAGCGGACAGATTATGTCCCACTTTAGAAGTCCTGTTGTCCTCTTTCATGTCGAGTTCAACGTTAACGTAGGACTCCAAATCAAACACCGCGACATCGGTCATGTCGTCTCCAGCTTCCCTCGCTCCAGCAGAAGGGGTTTCCCGTGCTTCTTGTTCCATGTAATACATGTAAAACTAGGCCTACTGATGACTACGTCGCCAAATGTGTTGTAATGGACTAAAAGCCACTAGCGGTAAAACGTTTTGTCAGTTATACAAAAAGCTAACTCTAAACTGTGACAGCATACACCCAACTACTTTCAAAATATTCCCGGCAAGATGCAAGGACGTTAAATTAAAACTGTGGACCTCCCGCCCCTTCTTCTTCTTCTTCTTCTTCTTCTTCTTCTTCTTCTTCTTTGTTGTTTAATGGCAGTCGGCATCCTTATTGTTGCATATACCGCCATCTGCTGGACTTTACTTTTCCCGTTTCCTCTTCTTCTTCTAATCCAGTTAATACAAGGAATCTCAAGATGATTCTCCTCCCTTCCCTAGATTTTCCACATTCTATAATACTATTTAAGTTACTTTTCCTTACTCCTACCTTCCGCAACCCTATCATTATCTCCCTCTCCCTTTCATATCCAGGACATGCTATTAATACATGTTCTACTGTCTCCTTCACCCCACCATAGACATATAGCATTTATGTCTATGCTCCCCACAGTTACACACATAGACATACAAAGATGACAGTTGATCAGCTGATTCAGGGCCAGTTTTACACTTTTACATTTTTAACCAACACAGTACAGGTCGTACTGAGGCTGTGAGAGCTGATTTCTGCTCAGTGGACGTTTGGCTATGCAGGTCTGATAGGTGAGCCATGCGCACGCTGCATCTGCTGCTGCTGGTCCGGTCCGGTCCGGTCATTAATGAAACAGGAGGAGGGTCAAAGTTACGTCAACTGCTGGATAAAAATGCTGAAATATGTCTATTGAGAGGTAATTTGATGTTCAGTTAGGTCGTAGTTCAGGGGTGGATTGGCCATTGGGAGTACCGGGACTTTTCTCGGTGGGCCGGTCACTAATGGGCTGATGTACGGCCTTTTTGTATTTTATTTTTATTTATTAGGGGGCCAAGCCCGAGGGGCCGAGGGAACGCGTATGCAAGCATACGCGTTTCCTAGGACCAGCGGTGCTAGGAACCCTATTGTAATTGTAAAGATTTTTATTTTTATTTTCTCCGGCTAAAAGTGGTGCTGCAGGCTAAACCATGCAAGGGAGGGTGGTGCAATTTGGAGGGTTGGTCCAGACTCCTGCGAATATCTCAGACACAAAAAACTACATATATCCGCCTGCAGGGGGCGCTATAACCTAGGAAAACACGTTTTTGCCTATAACTCCCACACCCTAGGTCGCACATTCAAAAACCTTGTATCCCCAGATTCCCTGAATGGAGCTGAATCACTTTGCGATTGGCCACGTCCACTTCCGGTTAGAAAGTTTTTTTTCGCAAAATTGCAAAAACTGGAAAACCTACTTTATCGAACTCCTCCTTGGGATTTTGTCCGTTCTGCGTGAAACTTGGCACGTACACTCTTCAGCTGGACCTGATCTAAAGTTATCAAAAGCATTTTGCTCGATCAAAAAATGCACAAATTATTAACGAACAAATTTCTGTAGCTAGCTATAAAAATGTAAACTGTTTGATATCTCGATCAAACTAAATGCTATTACCACCAAATTGTAGATCTTTGGTTGCCATGAGACTGGGGAGGGATGAGCCGAATTTGGCGAAGTTTGGCCATTAGGGGGCGCTAAAAATATGGGAAGTTTATATCTCTTGAACGGCTACACCGACTTTTACGAAATTTGCTCGGTATGATGCAGGGCCAAGCCTGACGCCATATCTTGAAGGTGGTCATGACTGGTCAATGTGGGCGTGGCTTATTACAAAACAAACAAACATTCATTTCAGCCAAACTATTATGCTGACAGCTTTGAAATTTATATGCTACATATAGAATAGGACACAGTTCTTCCATACCAAAAGTCGCACATGTACTCCACCAGGTGGCGCTATAATGGATGCAATCGCGTTTTTGCCTGTAACATCCACATTTTCAATAACATATTCGCAAACCTTATATCCATATGTTCCCTGAATAGAGCTGGGTTTTCTGACATAAGACACGCCCACTTCTGCTGCACATTTCGTTCGCCAAATCGGCACATATGCAAAACCTACTTTTTCAAACTCCTCCTACAATTTAAGCACCATCTGCCTGGAACTTTGCACATACAATCTCCAGATGTGTCTGATGAAAAGTTATCAAAAGAATTTTGGCACTCCAAAAAAATCTGCTAGTTATAACCAAACAATCTTTTTTGATAGCTAAAAAACACATTTTGTTTCATATTTCCGTCAAACTAAATGCTTTCAACATCAAACCTAAGTCAATTATTCCTGAAGTCATCCAGAGGCTCTGTGCCAAATTTGGTGCAAATTGGAATATAGGTGGCGCTATAATGGATTCAATCGCGTTTTTGCCTGTAACTTCCACAGTTTAAATATCACATTCACAAACCTTATATCCATATGTTCCCTGAATAGAGCTTGGTTTTCTGACATAGGACACGCCCACTTCTGCTGCACATTACGTACGCTAAATTGCCACATATGCAAAAACTACTTTTTCGAACTCCTCCTTGGGATTTTGTCCAATCTGCGTGAAACTTGCCACGTACACTCTTCAGCTGGACCTGATCTTAAATTATCAAAAGAATTTTGCTCAATCAAAAAATGCGCAAATTATTAACAAACAAATTTCTGTAGCTACCTATAAAAATAGTTTGATATCTCGGTCAAACTAAATGCTATCAACAACAAATTTGAGATCCTTGGTTGCCATGACACTGGGAAGGGATGAGCCGAATTTGGCGAATTTTGGCCACTAGGGGGCGCTAGAAATATCGGAAGTTTATATCTCCTGCACCGATTTTTACGAAGTTTGGTTGGTATGATGTAGGGCCAATCCTGAGACCATATCTTGAAGGTGGTCATTACTGGTGAATGTGGGCGTGGCTTATTACAACAAATCCAAATCGGCACACATTCAGCCTTTTGCACTTCCATTGCACTTCCCATTACAGCGAATACCACGGCTCAGACGTTGGCCTGTGTCCTCACTTTTGCCCCGAGCCCTTCATCTTTTGGGGCCAACTTCCGTGGGCTCTGCGGTGCGCGGGGTCCCAGTCGCGCGGGGGGGGGCTTGGCCCCTGTTCATAACTGCTTGCAGTTCTAGTTTTATTTTTATTTTTCTCCGGCTAAAAGTGGTGCTGCAGGCTAAACCGTGCCAGGGAGGGTGGTGCAACTTGGAGGGTTGGTCCAGACTCCTGCAAATATCTCAGACACAAAAAAACTACATATATCCGCCGGCAGGGGGCGCTATAACCTAGGCCAACACGTTTTTGCCTATAACTCCCAAACCGTATGTCGTACATTCAAAAACCTTGTATCCCCAGGTTCCCTGAATGGAGCTGAATCACTTTGCCACGCCCACTTCTGGTTCGAATTTTTTTTAGCAAAATCGCAAAAACTAGAAAACCTACTTTTTCAAACTCCTCCTTGGGATTTTGTCCCATCTGCGTGAAACTTGCCACGTACACTCTTCAGCTGGATCTGATCCAAAGTTATCAAAAGAATTTTGCTCGGTCAAAAAATGCGCAAATTATTCATGAACTAATTTCTGTAGCTAGCTATAAAAATGTAAACTGTTTGATATCTCGGTCAAACTAAATGCTGTTAACACCAAATTTAAGATCCTTGGTTGCCATGACACTGGGAAGGGATGAGTTGAATTTGGCGAATTTTGGCCTCTAGGGGGCGCTAAAATATGGGAAGTTTATATCTCTTGAACAGCTACACCGATTTTTAACGAAATTTGGTCGGTATGATGTGGGGTCACTCCTGAAGCTTGCCATATAGGTAGGTAACGATTGGTCAAAGTGGGTGTGATTTAGTACAACTAATCCAAATCAGCACACATTCAGCCTTTTGCACTTCCGGTGCACTTCCCATTACAGCGAATACCACGGCTCAGACGTTGGCCTGTGTCCTCACTTTTACCCCAAGCCTGTCATCCTTTGGGGGAAACTTCCGCGGGCTGTGCGGTGCGCAGGGGGGCTTGGCCCCCATTCATAACTGCTTGCAGTTCTAGTTTAACTTTTTTTTTTTTTTGCAATGCCTCGCGTTGCCTTGGTAACTATTGTAACTCTCCCGGCCCGGGAAGAGAGACATGCATCGGCTTGGCCCACAGTGCTCAGCTGCAGACACAGCAGAGAGGTGACGATTGGCCCAGTGGCTTGTCTGTCTAAAGAATACCTGGCCCAATGGCCCTATGAGAGGCTACAGAGGCCAGGGGTGCCACCTACGCATGTTCTAGACCCCCCTCGTCCAATCACTTTTAGTGATGAGGAGTCGATGATGAGAGAGAGAGAGCGAGAGAAAAAACATCAACAACACACCAGCGAAAAACAAAAATGGAGAAGGAAAGTAAAAAACGCAAACGCAGTGCGGAAAAATTGAGGGAAAGGAAAAGAAAAGCTCCAGCAGCACAGGCTGCTAAAAGTAAAACAGTTCTGCAGATGTTTGCTGCAGGGGCCAGCCTGGCCGGGGCTAGCAGCACCGATGTTGCAGCTTCAGCAGCGTGAGTCTGACAGTGAGTCTGAAGAGAGTGACGCTCCCATTACCACTGCACTTATGGTGCAGGAGGAGGCTGAAAACATAAGTGTTGAGGAAGACTCTCCACCATGTGAAGGAGGTAGTGACACCGTGGTAAGCAGGTATGTGCCTTCTAGAATGGTGTGAATAAACATTCAGTAAAATAAATGGTTCAGAACGGTTGCTTAACTGTCTATGAACTTTACTTGACATAATAAATAGCAAACTCAGGATGGTGTGATTTAGTTGTAACACAACTATTGGAAAACAATAACCATATTCATATACTATCCTGATTAATTGATTAGTTGCTTTTATTAACCACTTAAGCCCTATTTCATACTGTCATCAAAGGATGCTATACAAAATTGCAGATCTACAAGCTTACAACTCACATGTTGCAATGTGATGTGTTTTGAGCATGTAGATCTGCTATTTTCACAGTTTTTGATCCTTTCTACCTATAATGACATCCCCAAATCAGGTCAACAGAGTTAAAGTGTTTAAAGTGCCAACATGCACCTTTCTTCGTGCCCACACTCCAATTTGGTCATGAGGGACATTGAGCTAACAACTTAACAAATATGTATGCTTTACATATGTTTTTCAGTCAGTGTTTATGGTTTATTGTCCTTTTAACAGTTTAACATTATACAGTTAAAATTAATAAAAGAGTGGTTAACTACCGTTACAATAAAACATCTGCATACACATTACTCATGATGCAGTACACAAATTACAAGTATTTCCTCTTATGTCATGCTTCATTGTCTATACATTATGTTGACCGAAGCAGCCCAGTGAGCCCACCCATAGATTATTTCACACTTCCCAACCAAGACAGCCTTTCAGTATCCTTCTTAAGAGCAAGTGAGCAACACACTGTGTATTTATCATTTATTTTATTCAAGGCTTCAGAATATAAAGGGATATTGTTTAGTATAGTGGTGTTATTAAGAGCTTGTGTATGTACATCAACGGGGCGAGCTGGCACAATATCTGCACGCGAATTGTAGTGGGCCGATCTGGACCAAAAAGTCCAGGGCCAAATTTTTGTCCCAGTCCACCCCTGTCGTAGTTCCCTCTGAATGTGTAGGAAAACTGTATCTAGCACTAAGTAGCAGCTAAAAGACGAACTACACTGCGCTACCTAGCTTAGCAGCCTGCAAACCAACCTGCATTTAACGTTAGTGTTTTTTAAAAAAATATTGTTATTTGCATACCGCCATGAAATATGAACGGCTGTTTTCTGGACTGAAGACTGATGGTGTTTTTTGCAGATGTGTGTGTTCAGTAGAGCTAATGTATATTTTTGACCAGCCAGTGTGTGAAATATAGTGTGACAGTCTAGATTCAAGTTGCTATAACACAAGAACAAGCTGTGATTTATTATTTGCTCTGTGATTTAAGGTCTGTTTAAAGACTTTTTTCTCTTAGAGATAAAGCACTTTTTGTCTGGATCATCTTCACAGTTCACATATTTTTAGACATTTAAATAGGCAGAGGCAGAGCAAATTGCATTCAAATGCCACAAACGCTTGAGATGCAATATGTGTTAGTTGCGATCGAAGATGTTGGTAGTTATGTAAAAATAAACCTTTGTAGATACTATAAATAGACATAACTAGCCACATTGTTGACACCTCCTTTCTTTTTGACATTTTAATGGAGTCAAAGCTGTTATTTACGGGGTTCCAGAGACCCACAAACACCTGTATTTTGTACACTGATTCTAACCCAATGTTGATATTTGTAGTTATAGCTATTACTTCAAAGTGAATTGACTGACTGATTGATTGATTGAGTGACTAAATTACATTTCCCCCAGGGTTATTAAGAGAATAGCTATGAAGAGAAGCAGAGATATTCAGAGATTCTTCTTCTTCTTCAAAAAGGAAAAAGTCAGAGCCAGCCACAGCTTCTACCAGCAGCAGTGAACAGGCCCGGTCCAGTCAGCAGCCTCGGTACAGCAGTAGTGACCAAGAGCAGTCAGCTCCCCCTGCACAGGATGGTAGGTCATGCTCGGATAGATGGAATTTACCATGTAGACTCGCATTCAAGTTGTTTGTCACTCCAGTCATACAATTACAACTGTCTGAAACATCACTACACAAAAACAATAGTTAAAAAAGTTGTAAAAGCAGAAGAACAATAATAAAATGTGCATAATACATAAACACACACACATGTATCTATGTATGTATGTACAAATGTATGAATGCGTGAGTGTAAAAAAGTATATATATGTGTGTGTGTGTGTGTGTGTGTGTGTGTGTGTGTGTGTGTGTGTGTGTGTTAGTGTCTGTGTGGCAGAACCTCCAACCTATTGATGGCTCAGATTTCAAAGATATCTGTGTATTCCCACAGCTGACCAGCCACACCCAGAGATAGTGAGAGATGAGTGTGATTCAGCAGTAACTGGAGCTAAGCTGCTAAGCATGGTATGTCAAGTTCTGTTTTGTCCAGATGTGTATGCTATTTATTTGCTAAATACACAGCAAACCCCACACTTAAACATAGACAGTCTATTCTTTAAATCTCAACCGCGGTCGGCTGCGTACGTGGCATTAAACTTGGCTATGCCATGGCCACCCCACACTAGCTGTGTGTCCCATCTTGGCCACCCCAGGAAAAATGTCCTGGATACGCCACTGCTCATTAGGTCTGTTACATGAAGAGGCCAGTCAGCAGGATCAGCTGAAGGTGAATTGCCAGTGTTTGCTGCATCTAGAGGGCACATGAAGCACACTTTCTCACCTTGTATTCATAACTCCTAACTTAATTCTTGACCATTCTTATAGTTTTATGCATTTTCCACTACATTCACAGTATGTATTTTCGCAGGAAATGCACTTTTTCTAGTTTTGTTCAAGTTTCCAATTGAATGAAGATATAAGTTATTGTTACATTATGTTGTTAATAAATGTTTTAAATTTGACAATGTAGTTTGGTTCATTGTGAACAAAGGTCAGTTATTATATTGCATAAAAGTCTAGTCTAAAAATGGCATAGCAACCTGTGCTTTAAAAATAAATAAATGTAAAAATCGAGAATCGAATCGAATCGTGACCTTAGAATCGAAAATGTAATCGAATCGAGGATTTGGAGAATCGTGACACACCTAATTCCATCAGTGTGCAACTTATACTTATCTCCGTTCATCAGTATAACATACGATCATTTTTTGCACCCCTGCCTAGAAAGTCTACATGTTGATATCCTCATCTGCATGTGAGGCACTGACTCACTCAGCACTTTACTAGTTAGCACTCTGGTGAGATGTTAAACTGTATTTCAGGGTACCTGAACTTGACAGTAAAGTTAAAACTAATCCAAAACTGATTCTAATCTAATTCTGCTGTATAGACAATAATAATAGACTTTTCACGTCCACTCAATTTTTAATTTCATAGCACACAATGTGATGCAAAGTGCTATATACTGCAGCTAGCGTCAACCTGTATAGTGTTTTTCTTGAAAAACAGCCAGCCAGTCAAAGCCAACCCAGGCCAGCAGCCTGATGACAGTCTTATGACAGTCTTATTATGACAATTTTGTGGCCAACTGCTTGTTAATAACACCAAACCAAGCCCAACAAAGCAGGACGTCACACACCCTCATTGCTACTTAACGTTAGCTTACTAGTAAGATGACATGATGCTACTGCTAGCTAACATGATTATATCATGAATGCTCGGTGAATTTAAAAAATATGTAATCAAAATGACATACCTTTCTCCTTTGCACGTTTCTCCTGCTCTTCTTCTCTGCGCTATCAAAAGTGTGCCCCGGATGGCTTTTGCCGTTTCATTTTCCATGGGCTGTAGCTGTGACCCGTCGACACACAGCCGACCGCCCGACTGCGCATTAGTGTGCGCGCTCGCAGGTTGTGACCGTGACGCGTAACAGCTGCAGGGGCTATACGTCAGGCTTAGTCATTTAGTCATTTCTTTTACTTACATTTAATTTATTTTTTATATCAAAGAATTGTTGTAGATAGAGGGATGGCAAAAACTGCAGAAAAATAAATAGACATTATAATTTCAATCATAATTTTTTTCTCGCCGCATATTTGGCGCCCCTCACTAGGTGGCGCTCCAGGCAAGCGCCTATGTCGCCTGTAGGGAGGCCCGCTACTGGGTATCCACCTGTTTCCTCCGAAGCCTATGGGGGCTGCCATGACAAATAACTGCTTCCGCCGGTGGTTTTCTGTTTCCGGTTGCCTTGCAACTGCATGACGGACCGCTGCCACCAAGCTAGCCCTGAACAACTAGTGTTAGGTCATAAATGCTAAATTGTTTTTTAAATGAGCTCAGGTACAACATGTGCCATTGTTGGTTGCCACAACAATTCATGAAAATTGAAGTTTTTTTCAGAAACGTCTCTTGTAGTACATCAACAACTTAGACAAACATGTCGTGTCCTGCGAGGAAGGAGGAACGGAGACTAGCGTGGCTCGCGGCTTTGACACTAAAATAAATATTTGGGTTTATGAATATCTTCCACAGAATAGCTGCTGCATGACAGCATGATTTCCCTAACCCGGCGATGCACGAGCAGCCGCCTGTCTCCGCAACTCTACTTTCCTTCAGCATCATTCAGCTGTATGTTTAACGTTAGCTTGATTGACGCTGTGGCTGCGCGCTAACATTACTGCTGCCTTCAGAAATATAAACTTGCTGTGTTTCTTCAACAGTACTTTCCCTATTTATTACTGTGCAGGTAGTTGTATGCTTCTGTGCTTTTGTAACTGCGTAATTCTCCGCCGTCAACACCTTCAGAAAATATAAGATAATTAACTGTCGATGTAGCTAACGTCGGGCTAATGCTTCATGTCATCTGCCCACTCCGTGAGAACTGACGGGTGAGACACTGTGAGAACTGTCCTCACGACTTATTAAAACATCCGTACTGTGTATCCACCTCCAAATTTTATCCATTCTGTCGCTTTCTTTGTGTTAAAAGACGGTTTTTAGAGCGTGACATGACAGCTACGTTAGCGTAAACACCGAGGTCAGCCAGTTCAAACGGAAGAGCATAACTGAATACCGCTATGAACCATGGGTAAACTCACGAAGTCAGGAATAAGAGGGATATAGTTTGAAGGCCGCACTAACACATACGTCAGAATGTGATTTTGACACACCGGCGCGTCTGTCGACTCAGGAGGTGGGGGTGTGGGGGTGGGCTAGCAGATAGCTACTGTTACGGCCACAACATAAAGATGGCTCATTCTGTGGCCATAAACATATTAAAGATTCACAACCCGAAAATATATGCAAAACCCAAGATTTTATTTACGAAAATTAAATCAACGAATAATTAACACTACCAGAGTCTGGTGGTCTGGCAAAAAAAAGAAACATAAGAATGAAGAGAGTTCAGGCCAGCAAGGGGCCGTAGGACCCAGACTCCCTTCCCTTAAAAAAAGTAATAAATAGTGACCGAAGTTACCACACTAATTCCCTGAAAACATAGCTACCAGACCTCCATTCTCAAGGTACAAAACAAAGAAACAAAACAGAACAAAAACTGCCTCAATCGCAGGCGGAAACCTGACAGCACGGGCGCCGGAGAAGACGGGAAGAGTCAGAGGACGAGCGGCATCTCCAGCGTCTCTTAAATAGACCACAGACAATCACCCTCATCAGACACACACCTGGTGAGAAGAGGAGAAAAGGAGAAAGGGCTGGCGCGCGTAACACCCCCACCCTAAGTTAGTGATTTTTCTTTTTTTTTTCTTTTAAATAAAACAAATCACAAAGAAAACATAACAGCCAACTACAAGCGCGACAACGCATCTGCGACCACATTATCCCGCCACAGATATGTTTCACATCAATGTTAAACGCTTGTAAAAATAGGCTCCACCGCATCAGCCGTTGGTTCGCGTTACGCATCTTCTTGAGGAAAACAAGAGGGTTATGATCAGTATAAACCGTAACAGGCACATTAGATGAGCCAACGTACACCTCAAAATGAGTTAAAGCCAGAACCAGGGCGAGAGCCTCTTTTTCAATAGTCTAATACACACGCTGATGACGGTTGAATTTCTTCGAGAAGTAGGACACAGGGTGCTCTACTCCATCCCTCCCATCCTGCAGCAGAACAGCTCCTGCCCCTGACTCACTCGCATCAACAGCCAATTTAAAGGGCAGATCAAAGTTAGGCGCGGCCAACACGGGGGCCTTCGTCAGCAGGGTCTTAATCTGCTGGAAAGCATACCGACAGTCGTCGGACCACACAAAACTAGCCTTGGGACTCAACAGGTCAGTTAACGGTGCTGCAACAGCAGAAAAGTTCTTACAGAACCCCCTGTAATAACCGGCCATCCCAAGAAAACATCGCAGGTCTCGTCTTGAAGCAGGGGCAGGAAACGCCAGGATTGCTTCCACCTTCGACCATACTGGACGCACTTCACCTCGACCCACCACTTTTCAAGGGAAAGTCACGGTTGCTTGACCAAACTCGCACTTAGCCAAGTTAAGCGTCAAATTCGCTTTACACAATCTCTCGAATGCTTCTCTTATCTGCTGCACATGACTCTGCCAAGAATCTGAATAAATCACCAGGTCATCCAGATAAGCTTTGCACCCAGAAAGACCAGACAGCACGATGTTAACCAACCTCTGAAAAGTAGCGGGAGCATAACGCATCCCAAAGGCCATCACTGTGTATTACAAAAAGTCGTCAGGCGTAACAAAGGCCGAGATGTCCTTAGTACGGTCAGCGGAACATGCCAGTGGCCCTTCAGTAAATCAAGCTTTGTCACGTAAGAAGCGTTACCCACTCTGTCGATACGGTCATCCATCCTAGGTAAAGGATAAGAGTCAGGTTTTGTCACGTTATTGACTTTACGAAAATCCATGCAAAACCGGTCAGATTTATCAGACTTGTCGACCAGTAAACAGGGAGAACTCCACAAACTCAAGCTGGGCTCCGCAATCCCGTTCTCAAACATATACTCAACCTCTTTTCTGAGACGGCGCTGCTTATCAGGATTCACACGATAGGCGTGTTGCTTAATCGGTAAACAGTCACCTACATCAATATCATGTTGTAAAACTGATGTGTGTGAAGGTACATCAGCAAACAGCGGCTTATGTGACATAATCACCTCCACAATATCGTCACGCTGACCTTCAGGCAGGTGAGCCAAATGAGACTCAAGTTTCATTAGTATCTTTGAGTTCTGTAACCTCCCCTGCATCACCGCTGTAGAGAAAGACACAACATCCTCCTCTCCCACCACAGAGATTACAGAACCCACACTAGATTCAGTAAGTTCAGCACTGGACACCTCTGCCACACAGACAGAAACAGACTTGACAGGATCAGCACTGGACAGCTCAACAGAGTGAGTGATTGGTTTGACAGGATCAGCACTGGACAGCTCCACAGAGTGAATGATAGGTTTGACAGGATCAGCACTGGACAGCTCCACAGAGTGAGTGATAGGTTTGACAGGATCAGGGCTAGCTGACACACAGACCGGCCCAAGCCCCGCTTCACGCTCATGATAAGGTTTTAGCATATTGACATGGCACAGCCTATTCCTACGCCTCCGCTCCGAGTAGCAACAAGAAAATCACAGTCTCCGATTTTTTTCTGGACAAGATACAGACCACTGAAGCGAGCTTGCAGACTAGAACCAGGGATCGGTAATAAAACCAACACTTTGTCACCCGGGGCGAAAGCTCTGCTCACAGCTTTACGGTCATACCAGCCCTTCATCTTCTGCTGAGCAGACACCAGATTATCTCTCGCTAACTCACAAGCGCGATGTAGCTTCAAACGAAATGCACACACAAAATCCAACAAATTCTGGGGTTCAACTTCACCCAGCCATCTCTCCTTCAGGAGCTTCAGTGGACCACGCACAGAATGAGCGAAGACCAATTCAGAGGGACTAAAACCTACAGACTCCTGCACAACTTCCCTCACCGCAAACATCATCAAAGGGACTCCCTCATCCCAGTCTTTTTCAAATTCCATGCAGTATGTCCGTAACATCGACTTGAGCGTTTGATGGAACCGCTCAAGTGCCCCCTGCGATTCAGGATGATAAGCGCTCGAATGAACATGAGTGACGTCAAGCTGTTTAAGAACCTCAGCAAAAAGTCGAGAGATGAAGTTCGTCCCCTGGTCCGTTTGGACAGCCTTCAGCAGCCCAAACACAGAGAAAACATTAATCAGAGCCTTCACAACAGCAGGAGCAGTGATCTTACGTAGCGGAATAGCCTCAGGGAAGCGTGTTGTTGTACACATGATAGTCAACAGCAATTTATTGCCGGACTTGTTACGCGGAAATGGACCAACACAATCAACCATAACCTGTTCAAAGGGTTCACCGACAGCGGGAATCGGATGTAATGGTGCTGGTGGAACCATCTGATTCGGCTTACCAGTAAGTTGACACACATGACACGACTTACAATGTCGCGCCACATCCCTCTTCAAGCTCGGCTGTTATGAACGATTCACAGTGGAAACTGGACCCAAGAGCAAGACACGAAAACAAAGAGTCAAGGTGAAAGTGATTTAATGTGAAACAAAGTCACCAGGGCTAGGTTCACGAGGGTCGACGGGGGGTGGTGCATTCGGAATCCCAGTGGTGGTTGGTGAGTGATGGTGAGCTCGGTGTCGAGAAACAAATCCTTCTTGAACAGGGCTGGCATTTGATGAGCAAGCAGGCAGGCAGGTGGAGAGGGTAGAGCACAGAAAGCTAACTGTGACAAAAGAACACAGAAGAGGGTTAGCTTCACAAGCTAAGTTCACTAGAAAAACCAAGAGATTTAAAGGAGCCAGGATCTCAAACAACAATACTGCTCTAGCTGACTGAATGATCTGGCGATGAGTGAGTCTCAAGCCTGTCTTTTTATACTCGGGGGAGGGGAGGTGATCAGTGCAGATGATTCCCACCTGACTGCAACCTGCACGGAGATAGCAACGCCCACCAACTCAGAGAGACAGACACAGAGCAGGGGACAAACATGCAGGATCACACACAGGAGAAAATAGACAATGATACAAGAGGAAAAAGAAGGGCTGCCATGATGCCATCATGAAACCGGCCACAAGAAATGGCACAACACCAGATCGTAAGTTTTGTTTACACCAAGATGACCAGCAAGCTGATGATCGTGGGCCAAGCTCAAGATGTCACGGCGATACTTTAATGGAACCACAACCTGCCTAATCACGCTCCAGTCATCATCCTGTGACGCGTAAAGTGGCGTCCATTTACGCATAAGTACCCCGTCTTGAACAAAATATCCCAGAGAAACAGGCACTTTCTCCTCAGCTCCCACAGCACTGTCAAAGAGAGATGACAGCTCGGCATCCCCTTTCTGCTCATGCACCAGCTGTTCACGTGCCATAGACATACCACCAAGATTTAATGCCCCCACGTCACCATCCTCTACTGGGAAACTACTAGATGGACACGACTCATCAGACAAGCTCAACTCGTCATTCACAATAAAGCTGTCAGACAAATCTATGACATCTTTGTTCACCAGCCCACGTTTGGACATGGTACGGGTTACAGCACAGGCCGAAAAACACTTCGGGATATTCCCGAGCTAATTTATCTTACTGTCACCTCAGGCTTCACCAGTATTTTACCCTCTGCCAAATCATTCCCCAAAATAAAGTCCACTCCCTCAATTGGAAAGTATGGGCGAACGCCCATCGCCACTGGACCCTTAACCAGACCTGACTCGAGATAAATATCGTGTACAGGTGCATCCAAATACCGCGTTTCAAAACCCCGGAAAACAACATCAGAATCCACAGCAGCATCCACGGAAGAAAGAGGCAACACGTTGCTCAAAATAAAGGACTGCGACGCAGCTATGTCCCTCAGTATCGTTATTGGTATCTTGTCACCCTCCTCAGTTAAGGACACAACACCATCCATAAGGAACAGAGCAAAAACTTTAAGCTGAGACTGACCAGACACTGGGGTGACATCAGACACAGGACTGTCTGTTCTGACAAGAGCAACAGTTTTCACAGGCCTCTTATCTTCGGGCAAAGCGTAACAATTTGCCACAATGTGTCCACGCTTCTTACAGTAAAAACATACTGGGCTCTCCCTAGTCCTCTGATCAACTTTAAGCCTCCCTTCTGCACTGCTGGACCCACCGGACTTAAAAGGCACGCCATAAACGCTTGAATCTTCCGTCAACCGGTTATCATTAATGCGTACTGGCACAGACGTCTCACAGAACACAGACCTTTAAGCCAAAATCCCGGTCCAGCTTGCGCCACTACAGGTATAAATCTGCTTGTTTCTTAAGGTATGTCATGTGGGTGGGCTCTGCAGTGATTGGCTCTGGTACGCACGTGGCTACTGTGGCTATGGTTGACAATACTAGCGGAATTCGTTAACGCATTATTAAATAATTTATTAACGGTATCTTTGTAGTCCAAACAAATCCGACGTTGCAGAATCTTCAACCACGCAGCAGCCATGTTGAAAATCTCAGGTCAGTCTGATCCTATTGGCTGAAATATGTGCCACTAGAAACTGAATTTGAATCATCAGTATTTGAATTTGAATAGTTTTATTTGAATCATTGCATTGAAAAACTGAATCTGAATATTATAATTTGAAATTGAATTTATTAGGTTCGCGGGGCAACCGGTTATCATTAACGCGTAGTGGCACAGACGTCTCACAGAACACAGACTTGTGAGTAAGCACAAATTCGTCCGCAAGAATAGCCACGTCAGAAAGCTTCCCAGCCTTCTGCTCACTCAAATAAGTAGCAACTCTCTCAGGCAAGCAGTTCTTAAACTCCTCCATAAGCACCAAGCCTTTAAGATCTTCCAAAGTTTTAATCCCTTGCACTGAACACCACTTATCAAATAACATCTCTTTTTCACAGGAAAACTCAACATATGTGTGTGACTCTAATTTCTTAAGCCTGAAACTTCTGGCGATAAGCCTCCGGCACCAGCTCATATGCTCTCAAAATACAAGCTTTAACTTTCTCATAATCAAGACTAATTTCAGGAGACAAAGCTGCGTAAACCTCCTGAGCTCTCCCGATCAGTATGCACTGCAACAGGAGTGTCCACACATTTTTAGGCCATTTTGACGTTGTGGCAACCCACTCAAATAGAATAAAATATGTATCCACGTCCTTCTCACGAAATACTGGAACCAGACGAATATTACCCCTCACATCAAAACCCACTGACTGTTGCGATGACTCACGTGGAACCGGAGATCCCGCCGCGCTAAGTTCTAATTCTTTTTGTCACACCGCGGTGAGGAGTGTCCTGTCTTGGGTTTTTTGTCTTGTGGAATTCATGTTTTATTTTGAAAAGTAATTCTCCTCTCATTTCAAGTCACTTGCCCTTCCTCCTGTGTCACCGGTCTGGCCTCTCCCCTGATCCCTGATTGTTTCCACCTGTGTCATCCCTCATCATATGTATATAGTCTTTGTCTTCCCCTGTCCTCGTTGCCAGAGTATTTCGTTCGTCCTGTCGAGTACCTCAAGCCCTGATCCATAGCCTTGCCACAGTGTCTTCATCACGTTTGTATTCTGCTTTCTTTTGTACCTCTGAAGAAGAGTGATCTTATTTTGATAAAGTTTTTTCGTCAGCGTGTTTTGTTTGAGTGCAGTTAATTTCATAGCCTCGTTGTTTTCCTCCCTGTGGAGCGATCTTTTGTTTGTACCTTTTGTAATTCAGATTAGTGTAGTTTAAGTTTGTAGCCTTTTGCCATTGTTCCTCTTTATGAGTGATTTTCATTTTGTAACGTTCATAGTGTTGGTTTTTCTAGAGTAGAGTAGACTTAGGAGTTTTTCCTCCTTCTGGAGTGATTTTCGGTTCCATTGATTTCTTGTTTGTATTTTCCTTTCTTAGTCCTCGTCCTTTGACGAGATTAGAGTTTGTAGTCAAGTTGTTTTCACACTCATTCTGAAGAAGACTCAAGAAATTTTCAGAATAAAAGCCTGTCTAACCTGTTCCCAGTCTGCACCTGAGTCCTCTCCTTTGTCCAAGCCTGACACTTTTAAACGTAAGACACGTTTAGTTAACCTCTCATCTCTTTACCTCAAGGCTGCACTGCATTTCCTTCTCCTGGAGATCTAATCTCCTCAATTCCACCTCACGTTCCTTCAATTTCACCTGATCAGCCCCACCTGCCTCAGACTCAGCGACAAGTACGCCCTCACCAGCTGACAGCACTCCCCGCTCGACCAAAACAGACAACAGCTTATCTTTAATGACTTGCTTTCTGTCCTGCTTACTAACAGAAATTTCAAGCTTTTCAGCAATCAATTTCAGATGTTCCTTCGTACAAATTTCCAGCTTTTCACGAGTTGGATTTCCCATAAACTTCTCCAGGTCAAACTCTATCGTGACCAAACCAAAATCACAACTCGGGCAGTACCCCCACAACGAACCCGTCCGAAAACAAAGTCTGAGGCACGGCACCCGACAGTAGCAACAATCTACTTCAGCATACTCAGAATTGTTTGACGAGCCCCCAAATGTGTTACGGCCACAACATATAAAGATGGCTCATTCTGTGGCCATAAACATATTAAAGTTTCACAACCCGAAAATATATGCAAAACCCAAGATTTTATTTAAGAAAATTAAATCAACGAAAAATTAACACTACCAGAGTCTGGAGGTCTGGCACAAAAAAAAGAAACATAAGAATGAAAAGAGTTCAGGCCAGCCGCGCAATGGGCTGTAGGACCCAGACTCCCTTCCCTAAAAAAAGAAATAAATAGTGACCGAAGTTACCAAACTAATTCCCCGAAAACAAAGCTACCAGACCTCCACTCTCAAGGTACAAAACAAAGAAACAAAACAGAACAAAAACTGCCTCAATTGCAGGCAGACTGAAACCCGACAGCACGGGCGCCGGAGAAGACGGGACGAGTCAGAGGACAAGCAGCATCTCCAGCGTCTCTAAAATAGACCACAGACAATCACCCTCGTCAGACACACACCTGGTGAGAAGAGGAGAAAAGGAGAAAGGGCGGGCGCGCATAACAGCTACACACAAACATTGACAGACTCCGATTCCAGTTTGTTGTCCTCGCGTATCCGGATCTCCTCAGACCGGAACAGACTCGGTCCGGACTCGTTCAGTCTCATTAATCCACAACAGTCAGTTTAGATGCACAGAACGGGACCGAACTGCTGGCAAAATCCCGGTCCAGCTTGCGCCACTACAGGTATAAATCTGCTTGTTTCTTAAGGTGTGTCATGGGGGTGGGCTCTGCAGCGATTGGCTCTGGTACGCACGTGGCTATTGTGGCTATGGTTGACAATGCTAGCGGAAATCGTTAAAGCATTTATTAAATAACTTATTAACGGTATCTTTGTAGTCCAAACATATCCAACGTTGCAGAATCTTCAACCACGCAGCAGCCATGTTGAAAATCTCAGGTCAGTCTGATCCTATGGGCTGAAATATGTGCCACTAGAAGCTGAATTTGAATCATCAATATTTGAATTTGAATTGTTTTATTTGAATCATTGCATTGAAAAACTGAATCTGAATATTATCATTTGAAATTGAATTTATTAGTTTGGAAAATTCAACTCTATATATGTTTTCACATTCAGTTCTCACAATTCAAATTCAATTCTCAAAATTCAATTTCAATTTACTGTGACTGACATCCGGATAGTTGAGGAAGAGCAGTCGAACGCAGACAACTAGGACATTAGTCAGGACCGAAAATTGAAAAAGTCCCTTAGAAAACAACATGGTAGGCATTTTTGAGGAAAAGCACTTTATGCATTGTTTCTGTATGATTTTTTAGTGCTGAATCCATTTCTGCTGGTTGCCCAGCTGTAAAAGTTACCGTTTAGCCATTATTATTGATTAATTAGCATAATTATTGATTAATCGCCCCAAAGTTAGAAATGGCTATCAATTTCCTATTTGTTAATATTCTATATATGATTGTTTGGTATCATTGTAAAGGGGACCTTCTAGCCTTTCATTTAAGGTGTATGGTTGTATCTTTATGACAAACACAGAGGTCACATGACCTTTTTAAATAATAAATTACACACATTTTCCGACAATTTTCGCCTAAACTATATAGTTTCTTTTATCCCTGTGGGATCAAGGGATATCATGGACCCAAAAGCCAACAATCTCAATACTAAATGGACTTAGAGGATTCAGGAAATGTATGATATACCCATACTATTTCTTTGTGAGAGGTTATTGTGAGCCTTATAATAATAGTAACCGGCTCAGGCCCATTCACCTCCATTCATTCTCTGGACCAGCATTACGTAAAAAAAACCCACACCAATTGTATAGATGTAATGATATTATTACTAATACTAATGCAATAATAATCAAAGGCCAGGTAGACATTTTTCATCCTTTTAATTAATCAGTAAAATTTACTGAACATGGTAACTAATTACAAATATGAATAGTAATGATTGTAGTGGCCGTTTGTCAAAAAATAAACGTAACTAAAACTTATCAAAATCAAAAAGGACCACTTTGGCACCATGGGGGTGAATCATACGCAGGCAAGTCATAATGTCCAGTCAAAGCTCTTATTTTCTTCTGCATGATTTATTTTCCCAAAAACAAGCAAGCAAAACAATAAAACAAACAAATTTTGTGTCCTGCATGCCTCTCTTGCGCTGGTAAAAAACCATGTGCCCACCCAGGTGTTGTGGAAATTCTCCTTTTGAGGTAGAGAGTTGCTAAGTCTCCGAAGAACTTCAGACTTCAGCGTAATGAATCAGATCTCGTTTATTCACGCAGCATGGAGAAGAAGGCAAGGGCGTTCTTCTGATGAACTCTAAATTGATCTCCGTTTAAGTACAGTCAGTGTGAGGAGGTTACCTCCGGTTACAACAGTCGTAAAAACATTCTCTTTACATCACAATGACTCCTTGATGTTTGGGTGCATCCTGTCCTCTTAGGACAGTGACCCTTTGATGTAGAACAGATAAACAGCAAATGTCATTTTATCTAGCTAGGTGTCGCCACCTGTGGCTTCTTTTTACACCTCAAAGCAATGTGGCATCTCCTTCTGTCTTTACAGCAGACTGGATCCACAAAAGGAAGGCTATGTAATTTTCTTACACAGGTGCATTCAAAAACAAAAAACAAAATAAGCTAGACAAAATAATAATATATACCTCAAATTACTAGTAATAAAAAATAATGTCATGAATTGAATCAAAATAAAATTATACTAATCAAACATTATCAATAACAAACAAATAAGAAAATAGCTCCAACACTCCGGCCCCTAATTGTGCCTATATCATAATTACCATTACATTACCAAGAGAGGAGCTATTTCCACAATAAGAACTATGAACACAGCAGCCCTCTATAGTTCTAGTTATAGTTGAACCTACAATGAATAAAAAGAAAGAAGATAGAAAGATTAATAAAGAAAGAGAGGTAGACAAAGAGAGAAAGAGATGACGATCAGTCCATGATGCTAGACGGCTGCTTCCAGCAACAGACAGAGCTTTGTCACAGGCCTCTCCAGAATGCTGGTCCTTGTTTTAAGGCGCACCGAGTGAACCAGGCCCTTTGCATCTGGTCTGGCATCCAAAACTTTCCCCATTGTCCAAGATCCTCTTGGCATCCGCAACAAGGACAATGTCTCCAGGAGTGAGGCTTCGTCTTGGCTTTGTCCATTTGTGTAAGTACTCAGAAGTCCACCTTTTCCAAAAGAGTTGAGCCATGTACTGTATTTGCTACCATGTTTTCCTGTCGTATAGATCACTTTTGTCAAAAAGTCCTGGTGGCATGATTAGTTTCCCCTTCAACATTAGAATGCGATTTGGTGTGAGCGCTTCAAGGTCATTCGGGTCAACTGAGACCTTTGCAATGGGTCTGTCATTTAGAATTGCCTCAACCTCACAGAAAATGGCTTGGAGCCCTTCATCATCCAGAATTTGCTGTTTCAGAACTTAGTGAGAACACTCTTCACTGAACGAATCAGACGCTCCCAAACACCACAGTGATGGGAAGCTGCTGGTATGTTAAAGCTCCAATTTATGCCACCCTTGACCAAAGCTTTTTAAATTTTGCCATGATTTAAATCAGCCAGACTTTCTTTCAGCTCCTGATTGGCTCCAACAAAATTTGTGCCGTTATCAGACCTGATAGATGAGACTGGTCCTCGTCAACAGATAAACCTCCGAGCTGCATTTACACAGGAGTCAGCATTAAGTGTCTATGCAGCTTCCAAGTGTACAGCCCGACTGGTCAAACAGGTGAAAAGTACTCCATACATTTTAAGATGACTTCTGTTTCTTTTAACATCAATAGGGCCAAAATAGTCAACTCCAACATCAGTGAAAGGTGCTTTGTCAGGCAACACTCTCTCCTCAGGCAAGTCTGCCATCTTCTGTTCACCAGGCTTTCCTCTGTTGCGTCGACAACACAGGCCGATATTACCTTCCAGGCCGCAGAGACTAATTATCCAGTATTCTGCCGTAATCTGGACAGCATGTGATTTCTTCCTGTATGCCCCAGTTGCTGATGGATATGGCGCAGAATTAGCGTGGATATGTGCAGGTCTTTGGACAAGATGGCTGGATGTTTGGATTCTGTTGGCATTGCTGCTTTACTCAATCGACCGCCCACCCAGGATTTCACCATCCATTACCGGGTCCAGTTTGTACAGTAGACTGTCTTTGGGAATGTTTTTGCAGCCATCCTTCAGTGAGGCAATTTCGCTTCTGAACTTGTGTTTTTGCACATATTGAATAATTGACTGCTCCGCCTTAGCAAGATCTTCAGGAGTAAGATTTTGTCCTTTGAGTGTGTCCGTAAAGCTGCAAATGTTCCTTTCCACTTCCTGTTCTTGAATCTGGAGATTGTTCTATCCAAGGCCTGCAGAAGCACAAAACCCCTTTCTCTTCTGTCCCAATAACATCAGACTTTCCTTGACCATCAGAAACCACGCTGCAGATGTTTTTAACTTCATCCAAGATGAAAATAACACATGAGGTAGTCAGTGGCATTTTCCACGTCCTTGACAACAGCGTTCACTATTAAGTCCTTCTTGACCTCTGGGTCATCCGCAGGAATCACACCAAGATCCACATCCAGTTTAGGCCACTCCTCCTCTGACCTATAGAGAAACTGAGGTCCATTTATCCATCTCCTGCCACTCAGGAAATCCTCAGCTTTCCTTCCTCTTGATGCTTCATCTGCTGGGTTTTCCTTAGTGCCCACATATCTCCACTGATCAAGATTTGCTGCTTCTCTGATAACAGAGGTTCTGTTTGCCACAAAGGTATGAAATCTCCTGTTTTCATTACAGATGTATTTAAGGACTGTTGTGCTGTCAGTCCAGACAGACCTCTCCAAGTTGCAGCTCTTTCTGTAGCATTTTATCCACTCGAACAGCAAGAACTGCAGCCATGAGCTCCAATCGAGGAATTGTAGTCTGCTTCAGAGGACCAACTCTGGCTTTTCCCAAGAGAAATGCAACATGCACTTTGTGATCCTTCTCAAGTCTTACATAAAAGTAGTGAAGCTGTGCTGTAACAGGATCTCCAAAGTCCCTGGGTTTAATACAGTGGTCCACTTTGAATTCAGCCACCTTTTGGAGGCTCTCCAGCCAACCAGACCATTGCTCAGCAAAGGAATTGGGAATTGCTTCAACACGGAAGCTCCGAGTCCGACTGCCCGTCCACCTGGACGCCACACACCTCGATCACGTGCACGGCCAGAGTTTACCCTACACACGGTGCTCCTCTTTCGCCTCTCACAGACTCCTCGGCGTGTGATTACTCCTTCGAGCCTGTGTTCAACCGCAAAAATAGCGGCACCAAGTGCACTGCTCAAATGAAGTCCAAGCGTGGCTCAGAAAGCACCTGCCGCAGGAGCTGGAAGACAAACGAATCAGCAAGGTGGAGACACTTGGTGAGTGACACCTCCATCCCACCCGCAGTGTCTCCACCTTGCTGTGTCGTTTGTCTTCCAGCTCCTGCGGCAGGTGCTTCCTGAGCCACGCTGGCCTTCGTTTACGCAGCGCACTCGGTGCCGCTCCTTTTGCGGATGAACGCTGGCTCGAGGAAGTGATCACACACGCTGAGGAGTCTGTGAAAGGGAAACAGGAGAGCTGTGTGTAGGGTAAACTCTGGCCGTGCACGTGATGGAGGTATGCAGCGTCCAGGTGGATGGGCAGTCGGAGTCGAAGCTCATCCTTGTAGTGTGCTCCGGAATTATCAATGGAGAGGCCGTGGAGAGCATGTGTGGACATACAACAGACTCCATGAACGCGTCTCTATGAATTAAAAAGGATAAAACATGTTTGTTCTTTGTGTTTTTAAGGCTGGATGTATGGGGAGTGTGATCCGGGGCGGAGAAGTAGTCTTATCTCTCTCATCAACGTAAATTGTTTACATAGTGTTCCTTCTGTCGACACTGTGAATTATTGATATTTGGAAATTGACTCGTGGGCCGCATTGAGTGAGGACGAGGGCCACATGCGGCCCGCGGCCGCCAGTTGCCCATCCCTGACTTAAAATCTCAAGCAATTCTGGAATGGAACTAGTAGGACTCATAACTAATTAATAGTTATTATTACTACCTATTAATAACTACCACTGCCACATGCTCACGAGTATAGCCTGCTAGCTGCGCTATAGTTAGCTAAAAATCTATGGACTTTTCAACATTACATTATTGACTTATATTTTAAACAATAAACACAAAGGTCATTTAATGAAGATAAATAAAGTTGAATGAACTTGGGTTAGGTAGGTGATAAGTAAGCTACAGCCTGGTAATGAAATCAATGAATTCCAAGAATTAACAATAGCTAGCTAGCAAGTAGAAAATAGCTAAAATCTATGGATAATCTTGCTAGCTATCTTTAATCTATGGAATTCATTGATTTCAAATAACTTCATTGATTTACATAAACATATTCATCAAATCAAAAATAAGTGTTAGTTACCTTACCAGAGTAGATGGATACCAACAAAGTATTCAAAGCTGTCAGCATGCGTGTTGGCCTCTTGTCTACAGTAACTCCCTAGTCAGGTTACAGGCTCATAGTAATCCCCCAGATTGTAATAATATGGTGATGTTATACATTTTCTGAAACTCCATAGGCAAGTCAGTATTGCAGTATTTGTATTTTGTGTCTCTGGTGTTCCTAGGTACCACAGGGTTCAAACAAATAAAATGACTTAGGCGGAATTTGTGGGAAAAAAATACATCTAACATCCAATTTACCATGGGGAGGGGGGTTAACTTGGAGGAGGAAATATAGAAAACCAGGGGCCTTATTTGAAGGGCAACCGGTGGATTCTTGTTTGGGACACCTTGAACTTTCAAAAAATGCTGGTTGCCCACTTTTCCTCAAAAATGCCTACAGGGTCACATGATTCTGAATTTACAGCCCAGTCTACATAGGCTGTGTCTCAATTCAGGGGCAGCTTCCTTCGGAGTGTGTATTTGAAGTGCAATTACGTGACTAAGCCGCGCGAAGCCTGTCCCAATTCAAAGTGTCCTCCAAATGCCTCCTTCTTTTGCCTGTTCCTGGACACACTGCTACTATCCTTCGTGGCTACAAATTGCCCAAGATTCATTGCGCGCCCAAAGAGATGAAAGTAAGAAAGAAATAATGGCGACCTCAAGTGGCGCAGATCTCGCATTTAAATGTAAGTATTGGGTTTATACTCGGTTTTTACTCATTTGAGCGTCAAAGCCAGATGTTCAATGGCGATTCTGGGGGTGGCCTGGGGTGGCCGGGGCCACTCCTGAAAACTCATTGGCCACCCCTGTGGCCACCCCAAATCTGATAGGTAGTTGGTCAAGTTCTTCAACACAAGAAACAAGAGAAATGCTGTCAATCAATGATGACAGTTGATCAGCTGATTCAGGGCCAGTTTTTAACCAACACAGTATAGGTCGTACTGAGGCTGTGAGAGCTGATTTCTGCTCAGTGGACGTTTGGCCATGCAGGTCTGATAGGTGAGCCATGCGCACGCTGCATCTGCTGCTGCTGGTCCGGTTCGGTCCGGTCCGGTCATTAATCAAACAGGAGGACGGTCACAGTTACGTCAATTGCTGGATAAAAATGCTGAAGGCTGTCTATTGAGAGGTAATTTAATGTTCAGTTAGGTCGTAGTTCCCTCTGAACGTGTAGGAAAACTGTATCTAGTACTAAGTAGCAGCTAAAAGACGAACTACACTGCGCTAGCTAGCTTAGCAGCCTGCAAACCAACCTGCATTTAACGTTAGCGTTTTTAAAAAAATATTGTTATTTGCATACCACCATGAAATATGAACGGCTGTTTTCTGAACTGAAGACTGATGGTGCTTTTTGCAGATGTGTGTGTTCAGTAGAGCTAATGTTTTATTTTTGACCAGCCAGTGTGTGAAATATAACTTAGTGTGACAATCTAGATTCAAGTAGCTATAACACAATAACAAGCTGTGATCTATTTATTTGCTCTGTGATTTAAGGTCTGTTTAAAGACTTTTTTCTTTTGGAGATAAAGCACTTTTTGTCTGGATCATCTTCACAGTTCACATAGTTTTAGACGTTTAAATAGGCAGAGCAAATTGCATTCAAATGCCACAAACGCTTGAGATGTAATATGTGTTAGTTGTGATCGAAGATGTTGGTAGTTATTAGGGCTGGGTGATATGGCCTCAAATCAATATCACGATATATTGAGCAACTCACCTCGATAACGATAAATGAACGATAAGTAACCCCCCCTCCCCCCGCACCTAAAAAAAAGGGAAAAAAAATCCTGTGTATTTACAGATATGCCACTTTAAAGGACTGTAAAACTACATTTTAGTTAAGAAATTTTTATTTATTTAGTAGTTAAGAACATCTGAAAAGCACAGATTACTTGAAATGACAACAACTGAACAAGTTTAAAAGTATAAAATATACAGTCCCTTATAAACAAATTCTAAGCTTCTCGCTTTTTTTATTTCTTGAATCGAGTGGTTGTACTGCAGGTGATGGAAGAGGTTGGATGTAAATAAATAAACATTTTGAGGATTTCAGAATCAGAATCTAAGACATGAGACAAAATAGTGTAGAAGTTGACATTGCTGCTTAATAATATGTTAACCTCTTAAGAGAGAACTTTTTTTACCATTATTTTCTTTATCATTATATATTTTGATAGACACAGAATCTGTTTCAGAAGTCAGTGGGTCACATGACATGGAAGCTATTGAGAAAAATCAAGATTTGTGCATATTAATATTCATATAAAATAGAGGAAGCACTAAAGTACAATAAACATAGCTGTGTCTCATTCGTCCAGTTTACTAAAACAATCTGCTGCTGGAGTCACTGGGCCCCATGACATGGAAGATATTCAAAGAACTGCAATTATTTTGTATTAATATATTTATGCCAAGTAATTTAATGACAGTCCCTAAATCAGTTTCCAGCGATTCAGTGCCATGTTCTGGGAGGTGAGCTGACCGTCCTCCTGCTGCTCACACTGGGTGAACCTCAGTAAAGTCGCGGCTGGACCCGAGTAGAGCTTAGAATCAAGCCCGACCCGAGCCTGTGCACGTTGTGTCCGAGCCCGGCCCGACACATTGAATGTTATTATGAGCCTGAGACCGATTTAAACCCGACAACTGTTTAATACGTGGGCTGTTATAACTGACGTTCTCGACTACAATTGCGAGTTGTTTGAACTACAGAAATCTTAATGAATAATGCAACAAGCGCCGCACTTAATGCACTCGACAAAGCCGACATGTTATTATCACGGCCCACGACTTATTTAAAATGTGTCCACACCTCCGACTTTCCTCCACACTTGCTCAAAGTTAATTCTACTGTTTTTCTTTTTTTCTTTACATCTTTAGGCTCCATGTTGCACTTAAGCTACACAATCAGTGATGCCGGTAATGCGTTACTAGTTTTGTCATTTTCCTTAGTAAAAATATATATTTTTGCTTTCTTCTTCTGTCTCGGGGAGTGACGTCACGTACGCGAGAAGTCACGTTTCTCAGCATGAGGTCACTCACGTGTCAGACCACGCAGAGACACAAATGCAAACAACAATGGAGGGAGGAGAGAGATGCACGTTTTCTAGCTGGAAATACAGTCATTATTTTGAGTTATTAAAAAATAAAACACAATTGTTTGATCAATGGACGGCCGGCAGAAGACAGTGGCCTGTTGCAGCCTTTGAACGCAGCATCATTACACGAACTATCCGCGACTCACAGCGAGAGTGGGTTCACTCGATTACTAACCTGGCATAGCTGGTGTTGCATCGGGGGGCGGAGCTTGCCATCAAATTAATGTAAAATAAGCACATACGCTGGGTAGATTAATCAAGTGGACCTAACGTGTCCCCCTGTCCCTAGTGGATGTTACGCCTATGACACCGAATATACCGACATGGCCAAAATGACGTCGGTTATCGTCGTAAATTTCGGTATCGGTAAATTTTCGGTTTATCGCCCAGGCCTAGTAGTTATGTAAAAATAAACCTTTGTAGATACTATAAATAGACATAATTAGCCACATTGTTGACACCTCCTTTATTTTTGACATTTTAATGGAGACAAAGCTGTTATTTACGGGGTTCCAGAGCCCCACAAACACCTATATTTTGCACACTGATTCTAACCCAGTGTTAATTAGTGGGCTGTGCTCTCCAGCCCACTATGGACACCTCTATAGCAGAGCTATAGGTGTCCGTAGTGGGCTGTGCTCGCCAGCCCACTATGGACACCTCTATAGCAGAGCTATATTCACCGCGCCTCTTCTTATTAGTGGGCTGTGCTCGCCAGCCCACTATGGACACCTCTATAGCAGAGCTATAGGTGTCCATAGTGGGCTATTGTTATTCACCGTGCCTCTTCTTATTCCCCCTCCTAGGTTTTTCTGTCGCTAACTTGTCCCGCACCGTTGAGCGCACACAAACAAAAAATATATCAAAACGTGCGGCTCGATCTGACCGGGTGTGCTATTATTCAGCTTTCCATAATATTAATTTTTTTCGCGACGTAAGTCGCGAAAAACTGCGCAAAATTTCCCATAAGGAATGAATGGGACGAGGTCAAAAAAGTCGCAAATCTGCAACGTTTTTCAAACATCTCCTGCTCTGGCATACGTTCACCTAGAAACACCATTCAAACTTTAAACTGTAGGCACAAGTCTTGTCTATTTGAGTTGTATTTGAACTTTTTTCCTACGATGTATAGTTTTTGAACTCTGACCCCTTAACGACGGTGAGTGATTTTGGAAAGATTCAGGGTTTTCAATGGGTGTGTATGGCGGAATTTTCATGCAGCAGAGTGAGAGAGCCAACTGACAGAGTGAGAGAAACTCAAAAATTTCCTCTGCTATTTTCTGTTTACATCATGCTCCCGGCCACAAATGTCACTCAAAAAAATTAATATTTTCCAAAGTTGTAGCCACAGGTGTCTTCTTTCTCTCAATGTTTCTACTTTATCGGTAGGATTTACGCTTTTTGAATTAACTGTCCCTAACCGACAAGAGTAGCTCTCAATAGTCGTATCTACTCCAATGTAAATCGGGAAGAGGATTTTCCAAACTGCAGCTTTTTTAAACTCGCTCGTATTTCCACATTTCTGAAGCTAGGACCACGAAACTTCACGAGTGTCTTCCTTAAGGCCTTTCTGGCTCGATCGTGAAAAGAAATTGCCGATATCATGTATGATTTTGAGTCAGTAGCATCAGTTTGACGTCCTGGATTTGAGGCAGAAATCAGTCTCAAATCTGCCTGGGATCGGCCTTGCTCGTGCTCACCAACTGTCACCTAGCAACCGAGATCAGCTGGGCCCACAGAGAGAGTGACTGACAGGCAGACACACATGCACACACACACATGCAGCCACGCACACACACAAACACAGACAGACAGAAAATATTCATGTTTTCGCGACGTAAGTCGCCAAAACCTTCATAAACTTTCCCATGAGGAATGAATGAATGAATGACACACAACACACACACACACACACACACACACACACACACACACACACACACAGACCGACACACACAGTTTATTAATCAGTTTTCTAGAACATTCATGTTTTCGTGACGTGAGGGTGAATGGGACTAGGTCAAAAAATCGCAGACACACAGACAGAGAGAGAGAGACACACACACACACACACACACACACAAACACACACACACACACTCACATGCACACACACACACACAGACACACAGACAGACAGACAGAGAATATTCATGTTTTCGCAACATAAGTCGCGAAAACCTTCATAAACTTTCCCATGAGGAATGAATGGGACGAGGTCAGAAAAGTCGCAGACACACAAATACACACACACACACACACAGATTATTAATCAGTTTTCTAGAATGTTCATGTTTTCGCGACGTATGTCGCGAAAACACTTTCCCATAAGGAATGAATGGGACTAGGTCGAAAAATCGCAGACACAGACACAGAGAGACAGAGACACACACACACACACACACACACACACACACACACACACACAGACTCGCATGCATACAAACACACACACAAAGTGAATGAGACCAGGTGAAAAGATCGAAAGGAAGATTTCAAACATCGACATCTCTGTTATACTTTGACCGAGACACACCGTTCAAACTTTCAAATGTAGATAAAAGTCCAAATTATCAACGTGGGATTCAACTTTTTCTTTAGCTTTCGTAGTTTTTGTTCGTCACGGGGCAAAGCGCACAGCCCACTCTCGCGATTCCCCGGCGGGGAATTGTCTAGTTCCCCCTCCTAGGTTTTTCCGTCGCTAACTTGTCCCGCACCGTTGAGCGCACACAAACAAAAAATATATCAAAACGTGCGGCTCGATCTGACAGGGTGCGCTATTATTCAGCTTTCCATAAAATTAATTTTTCGCGACGTAAGTCGCGAAAAACTGCGATAAATTTCCCATAAGGAATGAATGGGACAAGGTCAAAAAACTCGCATATCTGCGACGTTTTTCAAACATCTCCTGCTCTGGCATGCGTTCACCTAGAAACACCATTCAAACTTTAAAATGTAGGCACAAGTCTTGTCTATTTGAGTTGTATTTGAACTTTTTTCCTACGATGTATAGATTTTGAACTCTGACCCCTTAATGACGGTGAGTGATTTTGGAAAAATTCAGGGTTTTCAATGAGTGTGTATGGCGGAATGTTCGTGCAGCAGAGTGGCAGGGGCCAACTGACACAGTGGCAGAAACTAAAAAATTATCTCAGAAATTTTCTCTTTCCGTGATGATCCCGGCCACAAATGTCACTCAAAAACAGTGATATTTTCCAAAGTTGTAGCCACACCTGTCTTCTTTCTCCCAATGTGTCTACTTTATCGGTAGGATTTCCGGTTTTTGAAATATTGGCCTCCAACCGACAAGAGTAGCTCTCAACAGTCCTATTCACTCCAATGTAAATCGGGAGGAGGATTGTCAAAACTGCACCTTTTTTAAACTCGCTCTTATTTCCACATTTCTGAAACTAGGACCACGAAACTTCATGAGTGTCTTCTTTAAGGCCTTTTTGGCACGATCGTGAAAAAAATTGCCAATATCATGTATGATTTTGACTAAATAGCACTAGTTTGACGTCCTAGATTTGAGGCAGAAATCAGTCTCAAATCAGCCTGGGACGGCCGTTGCTACGGGCCCTCACCAACCGTCACCTAGCAACCGAGATCAGCTGGGCCAACAGAGAGAGTGACAGACAGACAGACACACATGCACACACACACACACACTCACATGCAGACACACACACACACAGACAGACAGACAGAGAATATTCATGTTTTCGCGACGTAAGTCAAGGTCAAGGTTTTTCGCGACGTAAGTCGCGAAAACCTTCATAAACTTTCCCATGAGGAATGAATGGTACGAGGTCAAAAAAGTCGCAGACACACAAATACACACACACACACACACACACACACAGGTACACACACAGATTATTAATCAGTTTTCTAGAACGTTCATGTTTTCCTGACGTCAGTCGCGATAACCTGCGTAAATTTTCCCATAAGGAATGAATGGGACTAGGTCAAAAAGTCGCAGACACACAGACATAGAGAGACAGAGAGAGACACACACACACTCACATGCACACAAGCACACACACACAAAGTGAATGAGACCAGGTGAAAAGATCGAAAGGAAGATTTCAAACATCAACATCTCTGGCAAACTTTGACCGAGACACACCGTTCAAACTTTAAAATGTAGATGAAAGTCCAAATTATCAACGTGGGATTCAACTTTTGCTTTAGCTTTCGTAGTTTTTGTTCATCGCGGGGCAAAGCGCACAGCCCACTCTCGCGATTCCCCGGCGGGGAATTGTCTAGTGTTTGTAGTTAGTGTGTGTGTGGCAGAACCTCCATCTATTGATGGCTCAGATTTCAAAGATATCTGTGTATTCCCACAGCTGACCAGCCACACCCAGAGGATCATGAGATAGTAAGAGATGACTGTGATTCAGCAGTAACTGGAGCTAAGCTGCTAAGCATAGTATGTCAAGTTCTGTTTTGTCCAGATGTGTCATTCATGAACAGCTGCCTGAAGTTGTCGTGTACTCGCATACATGATTTCCTTTAAAAAGGATGGTCCAATTTTGCACAAAGTGTATGCTATTTATTTGCTAATACACAGCAAACCCCACATTTAAACATAGACAGTGTAACCGCGGTCGGCTGCGTACGTGGCATTAAACTTGGCTATGCCATGGCCACCCCACACTAGCTTTGTGTCCCATCTTGGCCACCCCAGGAAAAATGTCCTGGATACGCCACTGCAGTTTGCGTTCAATAACTCAGTCCACCCAGTACGTATTTGTGTCAAATCCTCCTCACTGCAGCTCTGCATCAATATTTGGGGAATTATTAGTTTGACTTTAAAAAGTGAAATCTACAATTAATAAGCGGTGCAGATAACAAGCCAAATCACAGATCAACTTCTGTTCAGTTAGGCCACTATCTGGTCAGTTTACATTAGTGGCAACAGCAAATTAGACATGCACATACATCATGCACACAAGCTTGAGGTTAGCTTACCTTGCATTCGCTGAACAGTTGAGGGTGATGGTCGTAAAATGAAAGTAAGTAAATTGGATGTGTTGCCGCCCCTCGCAGCAACTTTCTTCTGGCAGCTCCTGCAGACAGGGCTGCCAGCCTCGACCAGCTGTCCCTGAGCATTCTTATAATAACCAGAATATGCCCAGACTGCAGATTTGGTTCTCTTTGAAGGCGGAAAAATGCCTTGAGGGCCGCTACTGTCACGTCCTCCCTCCGCAATGTCTTCTTCACTACATAACAAGCGCACGTTGCACGCTGCGCATGCGCCGCGAGTTTTCCACACCGTGGTTACCAACCGCGGCGGTTACCATGGTAATTAAAACGTAAACGGTAACCTTCACCGTGGGGAATTTTACCATGGTTTACCGGGACACTGGTAACCGTTACATAGATGATCGCCATGGCTCTGGTGCAGCAAAAAAAAAATAAAAAGTAGGACTTCAAACTTTCTGCTGTAAAATATGCAGAGGAAAACTATTCCAACAGCTGTAAGAAATGGGTAACAGGCTTCATAGTCTCTATAGGTGGCCCACTGTGGTTCGTGATTTATTTTCATAAATCGTTTCAAGCAGGTGTGCGATTAACCTGGATATGAAGCGCCCATAGCCTAAAATGATATAAGTTAGTTCCTAAAGAGACTGAATAGAAATCAGCTCTCACAGCCTCAGTACGACCTATACTGTGTTGGTTAAAAATGTAAAACTGGCCCTGAATCAGCTGATCAACTGTCATCATTGATTGACAGCATTTCTCTTGTTTCTTGTGTTGACGAACTTGACCAACTACCTATCAGATCTGGGGTGGCCACAGGGGTGGCCAATGAGTTTTTCTCTGGCCAGGCGTGGTTTCGCTGCTATTCACATGCAGTGTTGTTGGTACTCTAATTACTTTTTTCGTGTAACGTGTAACGTAACGCGTTAGTTTCGTGCGTCAAGCAATCAGTAACGTCGTTACTGCGTGCGTGTGTGTGTGTGTGTGCGTGTGAGTGAGTGTTTTCGAACCCCTGGCAAGATGGCAGAGAGGACAGCTTTTGCATTGTGGAAGTACGCACATTATTTTCAATTCACCAGCGAAAAGGACAAGAACAATATAACGGTAAAATGCACACTCTGCGTTGGTGAAAAGCTTCTGTCGACCGCAAAAAAAATAAATAAATAATTAATAAAATGCTATGTGGCATATTGCTGACTGTCTTTCCTGTTATTGTTATCCTGCAGAGTTAATTTGGTTGGATGACTGACGATATTCATCATTGTCACGACTTCTCGGTGCATTTAAAGGAGGCTGTGTGTGTGTCAGTTAAGTTGCAGCATGTGTGAGGCGCTGCAAACGGCTTTTAATTTTTGGTAACGCATGAGTACTCTAACGCGTTACTTTTATTAACGGTAACGCTGTAACGTAACTGATTACTTTTAATTGATGGTAACGTTGTAACCCAATTAACTACTTTCCAAAGTAACTATACTCAACACTGTTCACATGCTAATTAGAGCAATTAGCACCTATGGGAGCTCCACATAGGTCATGATTCGTTTCCGTCAATATGTGGCCGTGACGAATGCAACGTTCACAGGCTGTAAATTCTCGTTAACTGCTGAGAATTAGAGAGGTTTACGGGTGTTTATGGGGACGAAAATCCCACTTTTCATGCAATGTTTTACCTGGTCAGATAGGTTCAAGATGAAACTCAAATTGTAAGCAATGACAGAGAGGCAACAGCAGAAAAATGCCCCACCATTGCCCCCATCAAAGAGAAGAAATAAAAAGACTGACGAAGAAATGCAGTGTAAGCCCTCATCTGAGCATCGTAGCTGCTATTTATCAAGGATAAATAGCTCAGATGAGGCCTTGAAAATTGGTTCTTGCGGTTAAAACATAGAATGAAACATATATCAAGCAGGGGTCCTTATTTGTCCAGCAGAAAAGGGGCCAACTCTGCATTGCTCTTGAGTCCTTACAAATCAGTTCGGTCCAATTCTTTGTTTTTACACTGCTTTTCTTCATCTGTCTTTTTTATTTCTTCTCTTTGACGTGGGCAATGGTGGGGCATTTTTCTGCTGTTGCTTCTCTGCCATTCTTTACGATTTGAGTTTGAGCTTGAACCTATCTGACCAGGTAAGAGTAGGCACTGCACAGTATGCGCTGCATGGGGGAGGGGGGCTGCTAGCAGTGAACGCATGAGAGTGATTGAAACTTCTCAGACACTCCCCTTGGCTCTGATTGGTTGTATTGATCTGGGAGCGGTGGATTCTTGTGGTGAATTCTTGCAAATCAAATTACAGGCCTGGGTGGAGCCACAGACAGTGGATTTTTACACAGCTGACCTGTATCTTATTCTACTGTCAGATGATAATGACAATTTTAGCAAATATAACAAAAAATTGCTACAGTTTTAAAATCAGATTTTTGATAATCTTTGCCTGTCCATATCTGATATTATTATTATTATTATTATTAATATTAATATTAATATTAATATTAATATTAATATTATTATTTTAAATATATTTTTGGGCCTTTATATGGCTTTATTGATAGAACAGCTGAAGATACAACAGGAAACAGAGTAAGAGAGAGGGGGAGCGACACGCAGCACAGGGCCCCAGGCCGGGACTCGAACCTGGGGCCACTGCAGCGAGGACAAGGCCTCTGCACATGGGACGCCTGCTCTACCAACTGAGCCAAACAGCGCCCCCATATCTGATATTATTGTAACCACAACAACAACTGCAGTGTCAGTTAATAATAATAAGATGATGTTGTTGATGATAGATAGAATCACAATTTTTTTTTACACTGCAGAGTCCAGTTACACCTAATATAGGCAATAGATATTACATTTGTTTTAGCTGTGATGATCAATTATTGAAACTGGTCGTCGTCATCTTCTGAGAGGAAGGGTCTCTGATGGAGGAGTCATTGTCAGACCGAGACTTGTAGGTCAAAGCCAGGGACCACAGGAACATAAAGACACCTGAGAAAAAGGAAAAGAGACCATGAACTAATCTAGAAAATCATAAAAACACAGTGAATCCTTTCTATAAGGATTGTACACATACTGACCCTGCAGGGAGTTTAGAATAGTGAATACATAGATCCCAGAGAGGGAGATGTAGGTGGTGCTCGCTAACCCCCAAGTTAAGCCCAGCACACAGCTGAGGCCCAGCACTGTGGCACAGTCCTTCCATAACCTGGTCCCCTTCTCTTTGTTCATCTTCTTCCACCTGCTGGTGCTCTCAATGCCTCCATGATCTTTCCTTAGTCCCCAGAGCCTAAACACCACCAGCCCTAGCATGCAGGAATTATACAGTATCACCAGGCACGAGAAAGCCACAGTGCTGATGTAGCTGACCAAAAGCCTCTGTGGGAACTGGCTGCTCATCCAGCATCTGCAAGTTAATAAAAAAAACAAAACAACAACATTTATTTATAACATTAATTTATATTAACCAGCTTGTTGGTGTTGAATAAAGCAAAGCACAGATAGAATCACAGTATGTTTCGCTGAGAAGTCAAACCATCCGTGTGGTCGAATATTCAAAATCCTAACAATGAATCTTGGTTTCTTACATCTGTGCTGTTGAACTGTGGTTGTTATTGTCCCTCAATTCCAGACTGTATTTGCCATAAACACCTGAAATCCCACAAATCATTACAGTCAATGTAGGGAGACCTGCATGAAGACAAGAGAGATACATAATTCATTTCAAGACGCATTGCTGATGGTTAAATCTGCCTGCCTGAGCACAACTGTCAAAACACTGACTCTCTCTCTGGTAAAATGTGTCAATCAGGTAACAATCTGATTTTTTTCACATTATCCAAATATTCTGTTAAGACCAAAACCAACAATGAATGGATTCATTAAAAAACAACAGTGATTGACTAGGTCACAAAAGCCTGATATTGTGTATTTCTTTGTGTGTCACCACCTCATTGTTCTCCTAAAACAATTAAAAACACATCATTAGTGCAATATATCCCAACATGGCCAGTGTAGCTGATTTTGAGCAGATCTCACTTACGCTAGCCTGCTGCTTTAAATACTCCATTCATAAATCCATGGTACCAACAAATACACTACATCCTCCTGTTTGAAGAATGCTTGCTAAAGTCTAAAGCACCCAGCTGTTTTAGGAAATTATTTTACATATTCGTTAAGAACCACAGGGTGGGGGAAGTCAAAGTATTTAGAAGCAGGCTATAAAAAACACATAAACATAACTAAATAACTAAATGGACAGCCACGTCCTTCAGACTGAATTTGCTATATGAATGTGCACTGTGTACATTTTGACTCAGGGCCTGGAAGGTGTTGGTTTTGAAGCCTACAACTTTTCTGCTGTAGTTGACTTGCCCAGCACCACATTAGAGAGGCAAAGCTAACAACTTTTTTAAATTGGAGAGTGAATATTGGACTCCCATGTATCAGGTGGACAGAGATGTAGCTCCAAACAAATGCTAATATTCTTGATTAGTCAGGATAACTAGCTTGATGTGTAAATATGGAACCTGGTTTGCCATATTAACTTGGAAAGTTGAAATATGTCAGCGTAGGCTACAGTTTGTTTCTGCTACCATCAAGATCTCGGTTGATTTTGTGCTTTAGTAGTGAATCTTTGGAAACAGATTTAGCGCAGTTACCAAAAACCAACCACCCGATGAATGTGGGGCCTTGAGATATGTGGCTCTTTGCTTTGCTCTGCTACTCACCCCATCCCACCAAGCTCAGTTTGAGCAGGTATCTCCTGACGTAGATGTTGAAGACTCTGACCAGCAGCAGGTAGAGGTGGAACCCTTCCAGAGCCATCCAGGTGAAGGTGGCCAGCAGGGACCAGTGTAAAAAGAGACCCAGACCCCTGCAAACCCAGCCCTCGTCCTTCTCTTTCATCAGCCAAACCCAGAGGCTGCACAGCAGGAAGCTGAGGTGGAGGCAGAGCAGCGCGCCTGTGAGGTTCATATGCACACGGATGGCCTTCTCTGGGCGCTTTTTTCTGAAAGAGAACAACATACAGTGCAAGATGATCAGTTTAGTAAAGCCTTTTCAGCAGAACCTGTTCTACACCTGGTCATTTTGACATCTTGATCACCTTGCCTGGTAAAAAGATGTCAGTGAAATGTATCTCATCCAAACAGTTTTGATGTTACATTATCTATAAAATTAGGACGTTGCTGTTCACTCTGTGCTGGTTGACAGACTTATGTACCACACTGACTTGAGACCACGCACACACACACGCACACGCACACACACACACACACACACACACACACACACACACACACACACACACACACATTTGTCAAAGATGTCAACAAAGCATGTAGTGTCAGGGGGTTTCAGGTAATATTAAACTATCTGACAAGAATGGTTGTCTAGCTGGAGCTTAGTCAGTGTATTACCTGCAGTAGATGATGACCATCAGCTCTCCCCCTGTGTGGAGAAACAGCGCATAGCACCAACCATCAAGCAGAGCATTGTACTGCTGTAAACTGTACTGGCAACCAGACGTTTTTTAGTCACCAAAAAGAAGGCACGGCTAAAAAAATATATATATACATTTAAGTTTACATTATATTTTGAACATTTTTTGTGCTTTACATTGCCACCAACCAGCAATGAACTACAATGCAAGGCAGGTACAGCTGTTGTATGGTTGAGGGAATGTAGTCCTTTGGGAAAGGGCTTTCTGACAGCAAGGTAAAAAATATAGTATACACATAAACAGATATATATATATATATATATATATATATATATATATATATATATATATATATATATATATATATATAAACTGCATGCTGTCATTGCTGTTTAGCAGTACAATACTCTGCTTCCCTGTCAGTGATACACGCTGCTTTTCCACACGGTGGGAGAGTTGACAGTCATCTACTGCAAATGATGATAAGAGACAAGTGCCTCATACGACCACGTCAAAAGACTTTTTTTTTTAAAAAAAAATACCACTGTCCTTTGGCTGCTGTGGCAAACAAATTTCCCCGTTTGTGGGACAATACTGGTTCTTATTCTTATTCTGAACTATGCTTTTAAGTCACGGTGCTGGTACATTGATAAGGCAATGCTACTGAGAATTTAACAGTTTTAACTCTCACTCAGTGTTTGAGAAAAATCTTCACACACCACAGAGCAGATAAGCTTACTCAGTATCAGTCCATAAAAAGGAGAACTGCGCAACTTGCTGTTTAGCACCTGCAACCCGAGAGGAAGTTTACTCAACCACTGAGACTGTTTGATCTACAGCGTCTCATGGCATGATTCATTTATAAAACAGAATTTCATTTTGTATATAAATATGTCTGCTCTGTGGTTTTACTTATACAGGAAGGAAACACTGTTCTGTGAAATAAATCACAGAATTGCCTCAGTCCGTTGTCACAATAGAGAATAGTCGACTCTATTACACATACCATATGATATATGTATATTAAATATTTAACTAGAAAAAATCAAGTGAAACAGAAAACTCACTGTAGATAAATATAAATGATCAAGCTGATGATTGTGAAGAAGACGGAGAGAGCTGATCCAATGTAGGTGATATAGTTTAAGGCCATAGTGTTACTTTCATCGACCGACAATTCAGGGTTCTGGAACACAAAGAACAGAAAAATTCAACTTGTCATTCAAATGTATTTTAATCCCAATCTCATCAGTAGACTCTAGTTGTTTTGTATCTGTAAGCTATGTACAGCTATGTTTGGTGAGTCAATCTTTGCATACAACAAGTGACAGAAATATACCATCAATACATACAAAGAAAACCTAGAATTGTTGAGCTACACAGCACAAGTTCAGTTCAGAATGATAACAGCAGCAAATTTAACATCAATAAATGTTTGTTTTTGTAAAATAAAATGTACAGAGGCCAAAAATAACTGCTTGTAAATTATCTTTAAATGTCGAAAGATCACAAGATAATAATTTTGTCATCTTGAGATGACGCTATAAACAGCTTGTTATCGCTAGAAAACTAAATGTTATTTCCTCTTGGGACCCTATTTGTACTGTTGCTGAAGTTTGGTGCTGTTGTGAGCATTATTTGTGGTTATGAGTGGCTTTTTGACGGTGGTTTCTTGGTGGAGGCATAGTGTATTGTTATCGTGCTGTCTTTTCTGAGGTTGCTAAAACTACATAAGCTAGCGGTCGGAAAACTTGATCTCTTGAGGGGGCGTCTTACTCAGTGTCACGGTGTGTTAGACCATGGATTAAACTTAGGCTGGAATATCCCTTTAAAGTATTTAAATAAGGAATGGCATGCCAGCATGCATAAGTGGCATCTTAACTGTAGCAAATAATTTAAGGAAAAATGTCAGATAAAGAGGCAGCCATTATTGATTGTTACGTGTGGCCAGGGGTGTGTGTGTGTGTGTGTGTGTCCTGACTCCGCCCTGCTCTGCCTTCCTGAGCTCAGGTGTGGGCAATCACCTGAGCAGGTAAAAGGAGGCAGTAACAGGGCGGCTCTCTCTCTCTCTCTCATTACAGCTGTGTCGCAGGAGGAGGGAGGCTGCGCTGGCCTCACAGTCTTTTTGCTGTTTTCTCTTTTGTGGTTAATTTGAGTTGGGTTCAGTTCCCTGGCCTGTTAGAGAGCCAGGGCTTTGTTGTTTTAATTTAGGGTTTGAGTTCCTGGTAGTCCTGTTTTCGTATCCATTTGTTTTCTCTTAATAGGTTAGTTGTTTTTGGTTAGGCAGCTTTAGTTGAGAGGATTCTCCAGATGCGACGGCCATGGCTGGTCTGGGGTCTCTTCTCTCTTTCTTTTCAGTTTGGCCAGGAACTCCTACCCTGTTTCTTTTGTTAAATAAAAACATTTATATTTGACTGTGATGAGTTGGCGTCCTTTATATGTTACTGGCCTCTTTGTTTTCGAGTCTTTGTTTCTGTTTAATTCAGGGCCGTAACATTGATCAACACTTAATAGGGAATGAACTAGGCTACGCAAATGTCCAATATTATGTTTATGTACGAGTTACTTACTTTTTCTTACCTGATAATCATATTATTTATTTGTAACTATTATTATTGTTTTTGTAATATTACTGTCCTTTGGCTGCTGTGGCAAAGAAATGTCTGTGGTTGCAGGACAATAAAGGAATTCTGATTCTGATTCTGAAAGCATAATTTTGTCAGAGGATGACACGATGTAGGCTACGTGGTTACGTCACACATTGATGTGGATGTAAACAGAGGCTAGAGGTTAACAAACCAGGAGACAAAATTAAGAGAGGTCTTCAGTAATTACTTTCAATAACTTGTGATTGTTCTTGCATGTCAGCCAGCATTGGCTATGTTGCATGTTGTCTGGAGACGACGAAGAAATGCAACGATGATAAGCAGGCAGTGGAAACAGCTGATCAGTCATGTGAGTTGAATGTTCAGTACTCCGAACTAACCCTAACCTTAACCCACTTCAGAACTGTGCGAGTGTGGCTGGAAGTGGACATCAGCACCACGGATAGAGGTGTTTAATTTCGGAAAAGCGGTGTTTTGGGGGGAGCGTCGGAACAGCAGTGTTTCGGAGTGGGGGTGTTTCGCAATGGAGGGGTTTCGCAGTGGAAGTGTGTCGGAATGGGTGGCTGTCCCCGAACCAGAGGATGGAGAAATTAGAGCAGAGAACCGAGGAAGCGGAGACGAGAGTCGGCGTGGCGGAGGACACCGGCCAGCGTCATGAGAGGATGCATCGGCACCTGTTGAAACGTGAGGCGGCTCTGACTAATATGTGTGATGATTTGCAGAACCGAATGCGCCGCAACAATTTGAGAATTTATCAAGTCCCTAAAGAAAGTGAGAAAAATGACACGGCTGGTTTTGTGAAGAATTTAATTGAGACTGCGCTACAACTCCCGCCCGAGGTAAATATAAAGATTGAGATGGCACATAGATCGCTGGGACTAAAGCCCGCCAGATCAGCGCCTCCACGCTCCATTATCGTGAGGTTTCTGGACTACACAGTAAAGGAAGCAGTGCTTCGGCAAGCACGGGCCCAAAGACAAGTAAAGTTTCAAGGAGAAGTGATTTACTTCGACCAGGATTACTCTCCAGAAGTGCAGAGGAAGAGAGCGCGGGTCCGTGGAGTGATAAAGCAACTGAAGGAGAAGGGGATCCAGGCCAAGTGCCGCTTCCCGGCGCAGCTCAGAGTCAACTTGGAGTCGGAAGTGAACACTTTCCCTACGCTGGTGGAGGCTGCGCCAACATTGACGGAGCTGGGCATCGCGGTGCAGGTGAGCGAGAGAGAGAGGCTGGAATGGGAGCTCTCAAGAGAGACATGGCAAAGACAGGAAGGTGGGAGGAGAGAAAGAAAGGACACGTCACTGTCAGCCGCAGACCTGCGGACCGTTTTGCGGGATTAAAATGATGAGCGCTGTGCTCAGGTAACATATGTTGATGCGGTCGCCCTGTTACATTGTGACAAATTGTCACATTATCACTGACAATAGTAAGGTGTTATGTGTATCACTGTCTATAGCTGAAACAGCTGAACCTGCTGAAGATAAGTGAAACTTATAGGAATGTTAGTAAGAAAATAGGGGAGTTAACTCTGTTCTTATTTTTATTTTTATGATGAAACCCAAGACGGGATCACCACCTCACCAAGGATTTAGTCTTTTTCTTTGGTCTGTGGTTGGGTCAGCACTTAGTGCATTTTGCCCAGAGGGATTTAAAAGTCACAACCCTCTGCCTGCATTACAACAGGGGCTGGACACATTTCTGTACTCAGATGGACTTTTGGAGGTCACATGTGCTTATTTTATTTTTTCTGTTCTGTGTGTTAAGAGTTCCTATATCCTTGACAGGTTGGTTAAGTCCACACAAGTAATTTTTGCAAATATTATGGTAAGGTCAATTACTTTATGCAAAGGTGAATCTGGGAAAAGTAAAATGATAACAAGGAATGTCGATTTATGTCGGATTTAGGGGTTGTCAGTTATAATGTGAAAGGAATAAATAATCCTATAAAAAGAAAGAAGATTTTAACTCAGTTGAAGAAACTTAATTGCTCAATAGGGTTGTTACAGGAAACTCACTTAAATGATGTAGAACACAAGAAATTGAGAAGAGACTGGGTCACACAGATATTCTATGCTTTTTGTTCGAATAGCAGAAGAGAGGAGTGGCAATTTTAATTAGTCATTCCATTAGTTTTGCATTTCAGAGAGAAGTAAAGGATAAAGAGGGTAGATACATACTTATTATAGGAACAGTAGGTGGAGTAGAGCTAACCATCATGAATATTTACACTCCAAATGAAGATCATCTGTAATGGCAAGGGAAGCCAGAGGTACCATAATTTTAGGGGGTGACTTTAACTGTGTTTTAAATGTGAAAATTGATAAATTACCTTCTGATTATGGACCCCCTAGCAGGAAATCTAAAGCAGCAAAACACATGTTGGAAGAATTAGGGCTTGTGGATGTTTGGAGAGCCAAGAATCCAACAACAAAAATTTTACCTTTCTGTCTATGGTACATGGGTCATATTCTAGAATTGATCTGATTTGCATTTCAAAGCAGAGCCTGCATAAAGTTAGAGAGTGTGTTATTGAACCTAGTACTTTATCTGATCATGGTCCTGTAAAACTGAAATTCAATTTAGGCTTTGAGTGGCACTTTAAATACTGGAGACTGAATATTTCATTGCTAACAGACCCAAGTATAAAAGAACAAATAAAGCAAACTATAGACGAATACTTCACAATTAATGATAATGGATCAGTATCCCCCTCAACTCTTTGGGATGGGGCGAAGGCGGTGCTGAGAGGGAAGTGTATTGAGATTGCTGTCAAACTAAACAAACAGAGAATGGAAAGGGAAAAACAATTGGAAAGCAATATAAAAAGACTAGGACATGAACACAAAGTGACCAGAGATGAAAATGTATTGAAGCAATTACAAGACAGTAGAACTTCCATGGATGAACTCCTCATACGAAAAGCTGAGGGAGCGCTTTGATACACAAGCCAAAGATACTATGAGATGGGAAATCGGGCGAGCCGGCTACTTGCCTTTCAACTGAGAAGAGAGCAGTCAAGCCGCATTGTTCCTAAGATAAAACACCCGACATCTTTGACCGAGGTCTCACACCCAGAAGAAGTAGCTGAGGCATTTCAAATTTTGTATAAAAAGCTTTATGATACACCAGAAGAAACACAAGACAAAAGGAAATTGGAAGTTATGTTCAAAAATCTTAATTTAGCGAAACTTTCTGTGTCTGAGGCGGATGAATTAGTAGCTCCTATTCGAGAAGGTGAGATACAAGATGTTATCAAGTTATTGAAAAACAACAAATCCCACAGACGGTCTACCAGGTGACTTTTATAAGGTCTTTATGGAGGAGCTTGTGCCAAAACTTTGTCAGGTCTTTAATTACGCTTTACAGGAAAATGACCCACCTAAGAGCTGGTCAGAGGCCGTAATAACAGTTTTAAATAAGGAGAGGAAAGACCCATTGGACTGTGGTGCCTATAGGCCAATCAGCTTGCTGGGGAATGACGTAAAAATTATCAGTGCCATATTGGCGGATAGGATGCAGAAATACTTAGGTAAATTGATTAACCCTGACCCTTTAGGTATCTGGGAGTCATTCTGACCCATATCTCAAATCAGTTATATAAAGCAAATTATGATAAACTTATTTCTCAAATCAAAAATGACTTGGAAAGATGGGAGATGCTTCCTTTGTCTTTAGTTGGGAGGGTAGAAACTATCAGGATGAATGTCCTGCCAAGATTGTTATTTCTTTTTAATGCATTACCTATCACTGTTCCTGTATCTACCTTTACATTTCTGGATAAGCTTGTTTCCAAATTCATATGGCAGAACAAAAGGCCTAGAGTGAGACTCAAAGTCCTCTGTGCACGCAAGGATAAGAGTGGATTAGCCTTGCCGCATTTCAGAAGTTATTACTGGGCAGCACAACTTGGAAAATTGGTTTCATGGATGAGATTAGATGTGGAGACGAAATGGGTACATATAGAGCAAGGTTCAGTAAAAAATATATCGCTCTCAACCCTTCCCTTTCTAAATTCAAAAGTAAGGCGTAAACTTAGGATACAAAACGAATGTGTTAATCATACATTAAAGGTCTGGGAGAAGACAAGACGATTGTTGAATTTACCTCTATCTCTATCAAGGGCAGCAAAAATAACTACTGCCTGTGACTTCCTGCCAGCAAAAATGGACAGTGATTTCATTAGATGGGCGGGGAAGGGCCTCATCACAATAAATCAATTATTCGAAGGAATGACTTTCAGGGCTTTCTCACAACTTCAAGACAAGTATGGAATTGATTCTAAGGATTTATTCAGATATTTTCAAATTCGGCATTACCTGATGACACACAAAGAGTGGGACAAAATTAAAGTTCCATCTCATTTTGAACAATATTGGATTAAGATAGCTGAGAATAAGATGAATACTAAAAACACCATCATGTATATATGGCAGGATCCGTATGGATACATCAGTGGATACACTTGATGTGAAAGCTAAATGGGAATTGGAAGCTAATACCATAATTGCTGATGAGGAGTGGAGAGTTCTTGGGTGCCTTGGCAGAAATGTTTAAGCAGCCCAATTTGGAGGGAATTTGGCTGGAAGTTGAGAGCAAGTTATTTCAAAACTCCTTTGGTAATAGCTAGTTATGATAATAACTGTTCCCCCCTGTGTTGGAGGGGTTGCGGTATAACAGGGGACTTTTCCCACATCTTCTGGGATTGCCCTAAATTGCAAAAATTCTGGGAGAATGTGAAGCGACAAATATGTGAGATTTTGAATTTAAATAGACCAATTGAACCACAGCAACTAATTTTGGGTACTGTATCGTTAACGGATTTAGGGAAAAATAGTGTGTTTATGCTCAGGGTTCTTTTATTGATTGCACATAAAATGATCACAGCAAATTGGCTTAAGCCCCACCCACACTGGACCAGTGGTCTCAAAGGCTTAAGGATGTAAATTGCATGGAACATATAACGGCAAATCTTCGACTCCAGACGGACTTGTATTTTGAAAAATGGTCACCTGTTATAATGTATTTTGAAAGGTGAGAATACTGTTTCTGTTCAACTGGGCTTGATGGTGTTTTTATTTATTTATTGTTTTTTTTTTAATTTATTATTACTAATTAGACCTACAAAGAATATTCTTTCACCTCTTTGCTATTTGATTGTCCTTGTATTTTGTATTTTGTCAGTTTGATACCAATATGAGTATTGATACTCGTCATAATGTGTGAGACTCTGTCAAGGAACTTGTTCTAATAAATGTTCAAAAAACAAACAAAAAAAAGAGTGTACCCATGTTGCGCCTATGCCCAGTGTTCAACTGTTGTGGTGCATGAGTGAAACACTAACCATTCAAAATCTAAAAAGCCTACAGTGTCCTGTGTCAGGATGGAAGCCATGTAAACAGACATGAAAACATTCTTTACAGGCAAATTATTTGTATTATTTAGTATTATTTAGCTTGTGACTGGTTGATCAAGAAAGTGTAATGTAGGAAGGAAGTTTACCACAAGCACAGCAAAGAAGCTCAAGTGGTTGCAGTTGCAAATAAATTCAGTTCCTGTGTTGTTGGTGTCACAGCCGTATCTGCTCCAATGACCTAAAACCACAAATGTAATGGACAAATCCGAGTTCATCTTTTTATTTCAGAACAAAGACACTGAAGGCTGACGGTAGTATGTAGCCCACCTGTTTCATGCTCTAGCTCTGACTCTTGCCAAAACACACAAGTCCCATTTTCCACCTAAAACACATATACAGAATATCAGAATTAGAGACAAACAGATTTTCCAAATATAATGCTAGCACATCTGTATCTGTGACTTTACCTGTTTGTAAACAGAGTGTTGATAAAGTAGTGCTACTTAAAATCTGAAGATCAAAATAATCCAACAGCCTAAACTCTCACACAGTGTTTGGGAAAAAACTTCACACACCACAGAGCAGATAAGCTTACTTAGTAACCATAGTAACTGTAGTCCATAAAAAGGAAAACTGCGCAAAGATGACTGTAGCATTCTCCTTCTCGGCTTCCGGAATGAGAACATGCACTGGTGCAATGACATATGTACCAGCTTGTAAAGACATCATTCTGTTTTTTTCTTTTCTGATCTGTGATTTTACCTGTTTGTTGTGATTGAAGATTAATTTGATGGGTTGTGAGAGGTTACTAACAGGATTGTTTCCTGCCTTCACCACCAGGACAAGGCCACCCAAAACAGTGCCTCGCATGTGGGTAGGCTGGGCTGGTATAAGTGTTCTTCCCCTTCCTCTTCCTGGAGGGTGACTCGGCTGAAATTATAGACAGAGTTGTCAGAGGGTACACATGTCATTAATGGGTAGTGCTTTATTGCAAGACGTTTATAAGCACTATGAAACTTGTTAAAAGTGTATAGACTGCCTGAGAATGTAAATTAAAAAAACCTTACGAGTGTCTTATAATTGTTAATAAAAGCATTACAAACACATTTACACAACACAAGTTTAACTAACTAACATATTATGCCATTATTAAACCACTAAGCTATTTGTTGCTTTGGTATGATTAACACATACTCTATTATGCATTTGTTAGCAGTTAACTATGTACTTACACATATTTACTATAGTTATAAATGTATTACAGTTTAGCATTAAAGGTGTTTATTATGCTATTATCAATGCTAATATGGATTTATAAGGGCCCTATTGCCTATTAACTGATGCTTATTTCAAGGACATCAATATAAAGCAATAGACATTATGGATTAAGAAAGGATCGGGTTAATAAGACATACACCAAATCCACTTCCAAAACATGTGGAAGAATTGCAACATGACCAACAGTTTTCGCCTTGATTTACATAGTACACAAAGGCTGACTGTGAGCATGAGTTAATGGACATCAATGCAAATCAGCATGAGGGGCAAGTGCTGCCGAGTATTATGATACAGAGGGAGCCAACTGGCTAACCAGTGTCAATGTATAATAATATTCAGGTCCTTTATACATCCTCTTGGATCCTCTAGAACAGGGGTGGGGAACCTCCGGCCCCCGGGCCATATACGGCCCGCGAGACAGTTTGGTCCGGCCCGCGAGGCAATCCGTAAATACGTTCACAAAAAATTAATTCAGGAAAAATTATTTCAAATGTGCAATTAAATGCCCCCGGGGCGGGTGTCCGTCTTTCCGGGCCATGACCAAGGTCATTGAACACAACATCAGCGTAACTGTCATCGCGTGTCATCAGTGATTGACAGGTGACAACAACAGGAGGAGACTCGCGTTGGCTAAAACGGGAGATGGCGAGTAAGAAAAGAAAAGTTGGTGCAGAGTGTCGCTCTTTCAAAGATAAATAGACGAATGAATTCTTCTTTGGTTTGTGGGGACACTCCGGCAGTAATGAAAACTCAAACTTTGAGCGTCATTATATCGCGAAACATGCAAAACTGGATGCGTTGAAAGGACAAGTGCGCGTGGATAAAGTTGCCACTCTCCGAGTTTGATTGGCCAGCAAGCAGTTTTATCCAAACCGCGAGCGGACCAGGACAACGTGACTCAGGCTTGCTTCGTCGTAGTGAGTGAGCTAAAAGAAGCTGAAACTTCATGCCGAAGGTGAATTTGTGCCTCGTTGCCGCTGTGGAGCTGCGCACGCCAGAAAAAAATCAAGCTGTTCCAAAGTGTCAGTTTGTCTCGGAGAACCGTCTCAGATCGGATTACTGGCATGGCACAAGACACTGAGAAATCATTTAAGGATTCTGCCAGAGATTTCCAGTTTTTCTTTTCAAAACTGACTCTTGCAAAGACTCGGCTCCGCTCAAGACCGACTGATCCAAACCTGGACAACCAGCTGAGAGCAGCATCGTCATCACTGCCACCTGACATCATACGTCTCACTGAGGAGAAGCAGTTCCAGCCATCGCATTATATTAGGTCACACTGATATGATAATGATACTGATAAGTAAGTTTTCCACCTCAGATTGGCAGCAGACAACCTCATAATGTACCTCTAATCATTTCAGAACATTCTGATGTGAAAATAAACAAATACGGCCCTCTCAAATCACTCGAAAAATGACATTGGAGCTATATTCAGTCTGCCTTAAAAAAAAAAAAACTCCCTGTATCCACTCAACAATTTCTCCTCAGATTGACAGTAGACAACCTTATATAAGACAGCTCAGATCTGTCATTTTCGAGTAATTTAAAGCTGATATATGAGATTTGAGAGGGCTGATTTTTTTTTAATTTTTTATTTCACATCAGAATGCTCTGAAATGATTTTAGGTACATTATAGGTTATCTACTGCTTAAACTGCTAAACATCAGTGAATATAAAAACCAACAGGAATAGACAATTAATTGTATTAAAACACTAAGATACAGTGTATCATAGTGTTTTAATTCAATTAATTGAAATTAAAAATCCTAGAGGAAACACTGACACTGAGATGGATGAAATTAAAATTGGCTAAAACATTAATTAATAGTCATGATATTTATGTTATTGCAATGAAGTTTAAAAAGGCCATAAAATCATGTTGTGAGCTGCTTACCTTTCAAAAAAAAAAAAAAAGGTCATGGCCCCTGAGAGACGATATGAAAATTGAAATGGTCCTCAATAGGAAAAAGGTTCCCCACCCCTGCTCTAGAACATTTGAACATTTAGGTCATATTTCTAAAAGCTTAAAATTCTCTGTGATTCTACTTCCCTGTGCCTACATTTGCAATATAATTGTTGTTAAATAAATCAAGGGCAATAAAAGTAGGGATTGCCTGGTCTCACTTAAAAGGACTCAGATTTTTGTACCTTTGGATTGTCTTCAAAGAAATAGCTGTCGATCACAGTGGCCACCAGCAGTATCTCGTCCTCAGACCCACCTCCTCTGCTCCTTTGGAGAGCTGAGGATGGGATGTGAACCCTGTGATCAGGAGTGGGACTCACTTCAGCCTAAAAAACACATGTTCCAAAAAAAATATTCTTTCACCAAGGAAAAAACATGTACTTGTAACAAAAAAAAAAAAAATAGAATTCCAAAATATAATCTTTAAGAACCTCACCTCTTGGAATGAGATCACTTTCTTTCGAATGAAGTGACTGACAATCAAACGTTGTTGGTCTCTTTGTCTACAAGTTGCAATTCTGTCCTCATAACACCTACCAACACATAATTTGCATATTCAATACTATACAATAATTACATTATTATAACTACTTTATGTATCTATATATACAGTATATATAGAGTATACATACAGTATATATAGAGTATACATACAGTATATATATATATATATATATAATCTTCGATATTTAATCATATTAAATGTTTTGTTTATATACTTATTTTGTTTCAGGGTCTGGCAATCATGTCAAAGCTATCCCATCATTCATAAGACAGCAGAGCACAACCACACTTATCATTAGTGTATGAGAAAGATGTGATGTGTTCACAAAACCAATTGTAATATCAACAGCGTCAGCTTAATATCCACTCTATGAGTTACCTGGTCCAGGCTACATCCCTTTGTTTGCAGTCAGTGATGACATTTTCACAGATGTCTGTCAGAATGACAGAGAAAGAAAATGAAAGAGTCAAAAATAGTGTACATTGATGGAGACGCCTGGTATGAGATTGACATTTGAATAAGACAAAACATTTAAGTGACAGTTGTCACTGAAGACGGACATGAGAGGCTGTTGTAACTGTTTGATCACCACTTTCTGTGTGGAATGCTTTTTACTGTTGCACAACTAGTTTGGTAAGAGTCCCTAACGTCGAGTGACAGAGGACCAGGAGTGACTTTATTTTTGTCTTGATTTGGTGATCTTCGACCTTGATATATTGATAGGGAAAATAGTATTCACTTCATAAGCAAATGGGTATGATAAACAAACAGTAACCACAATGAGCAACTCACCACCAGCATGGGCCTGAGATAACCAGGTTAGTGTGATGAGAAAACGAGTAGTCCACATTGTGCCTCAATGTCCTTAAACCCAGATGTTAAAGTGAATGGACCGCATAGTTAACGAGGCGAGAAGGAAGTTTCACATCTATCATGATGGTGGTGGAGTGGGGGTGGATGGCTCATATGGACAGGAAGTGATTCATGTCAGGGGAGTTTCTTTCTTGTCTTTTAATAATAATTTCTTTAAGCTGCTACAGTTAGAAAATCTATCTGACATACTTATTTGCTAAAGAGAGAATGAAATGTCACGTTGTGGATTAACAAATTATTAGTAAATCAGTATGGGAGCTTAATCTGAAGCCAAACTCTCATCATTTATATGTTTAACAAGTTATGACTGAAAAACAGGAAATCAATAATCCATCACTGACAATAAGACTCTAACTGTTCAAATAAAGAACTTATTTGAATATCTTACCAGACTTAGACTTAGACAAAAGAACTTTGAGAAAAGAGGAAGTCTACAAATGTCACTGTTAACCAGCAGACATAAGACAAAAAAGTTAAGTCACAATGATCAAGTCAACTGACACAAGTGGAAGCGAAACTTAGACCTGCACAACATACTATTTTCCCAAACTGGCAGCACAGATGGGGAAATGAAAATAAATAATTCAACGATATGACTTCAATGATTCATAACACCAACTCATATGACTTCAACGATTGGCAACATGAGACCACTGCTCTACACTGATAGATTATAACTTTATTAAAGAATACATGTACAATATTCAGTAGCAAACCGATTTATCTTAATGACAGTATTGACTTTAAGATGACAGACCTAAAGTTAATGTTTGTGTTTATGTTAGGACAGTTTTAAAGGTACAGAGAAACAGAAACCTAACTAATTACAGGATGATTATATGTGTGAGTTACAGCTGCTATGGATAAAGTAAGTGGGATTGCTATCAGTGATGTGCACTTTAGCGTCTGGACTAATGGGAGGAAAGGGGATCTAATCAGATTTGGTTCCTGAAGTCTTGCCAGGAGATGAACTCATTCTGTCCTCCATATCTCTCTTCCTCTGCTTCTTGGCTGACAGACAGATCCACAGAAAGATAAAGAAACCTTGACAGAGAGACAGCATGAATTGAATTCTAATCTTGTCAAAGGTAAAATTCACAATCAAACTAAAGGTGTAAAACATTTTTAACAGAGACAGACATGACTGCAGACCTTGTGTGGAGTTGAGGATGCAGAAAAGATAGAGAATGGGGTAGTTGACGTATCCTGAACCCAGGAAGGCCAGGCCCCAGGTGGTCCCCATCAAGCAGGTAAGACCTAACATGGTGAGGCCACTCCTGCAGGACTCCCTGAACCTCTGTGGATCTCCCCAAGTCTTTCCCTCAGCCTTGCCTCCAAGCTTTGAGTTGCTCCTGAATGCCTGTTTCATCTTACAGATGCTAGAGGCCACTGCCATCAATATGCCAGTGTTGAAGATGAATATAAGGGTGAAATACACCAAGGTCAGGGAGTAGAAGAAGGACTCATCTGTGATCCAGCAGCTGTGAGACAGGCAGGAAACCCAATGGACAGTCAGATTACAGTTTGAAGAAAAGATGGCAAATATCGATGTATACAGGATAAATAAATAACTGTCTTTGAAAAGAACAGAAACACTGTCTCATATTTAAATTTACAATCCTTAAGATTTTTAGGAAATGAAATTCTGGGTTTGATATTTTTAATAGTTGGCATTCAATGTGTTTGCATTTTTAATTACCTCTGCATCAAAAAGTTAGTGGCAGATTGGATTGAGTTTGCTTTCACTCGCATGTTAATATTCTTTGTTGCAGTAAATCACACTTGATGTTACAGCCAGTGCTTACAGGTGTTGTCAAATGAACCAAGATTATGATTTTATCCCAATGTATCGTAAATGTATATTTCTATGTACAGATGGTGTTATGTATGAATGAATGAGTGCATGCATATACTGATTTGATGTACTGTATGTATGTATTAATGTATATATGTTTGTATTTATAAATGTATGTATGTATGAATGTTTGAATGTATGTATGTATGAATGTATGAACATATGCAGGCTATGTGTATGTATTTCATGTGAGTGAACTTTGTATGCATGTATGTACCTATGTATGTGTATGTACTGTATATATGAGATGTTGAGATGTCATATGCAGAATAATCTTGTGTACAAATCATGTACAAGAACATGTTGTCCTAAAGCCATATGAAAACAACCAAAACCCTATAATACAAACATAATTATATGAACGATTATCATGTATGAAGGACATAAATGCAATATTTCCCATGCTCTGTGATTGTATGTCATCAGATTGGGATTTTTTCTTTAAATGCTTTGGATTCATGGTGCTAAAGTTAATTATTTCTATTGTCCTACCAAAAACATGAATACAGAAATAATGAATTTATCAAACACAGTCAGAATTTGCTTACATGGCGCTAGTTTGGTTGGTATTGGCCATGTTCAGTTGTGTAATTCCGTAGAACTGTTTGAAGTCCTTCAGTCCCAGAGAGACTGCCACAATTACACCAGGGATCCCTGAGAATCACATGTAAAGACACACACACACACACACACACACACACACACACACACACACACACACACACACAGCTTGTTAAGTATAAGGAATCACATCAAGATATCTATAGTGACACTACAATGGAGTTTGACAACAGAATCACTCATCTAAAATAAAAAGGTGGTGATCATCAGGTTTTTAGGGATATTTACCAAGTGTTGAGTACCTTTGAAAGATGTTAAACAATTACATATGAAGGATAAAGTCCAGCTATCCTCTAGGTCAGTGTCTTTCAGTGACAGCTCAGTGGATTTCCATTCCTTTATTAGTCATTCTGAAAACCGAACATGTTCTTGGGGCTTCCTGTCCTTATTCTAAGTTTAACTGCTGTCATCATGTGAGTCATCACACAAAACACCAGCATGTATCATATACAGTAGATGCTCTGGCAGTACTCACCCCATCCAGCCAGAGACAACTTGACCAGGTAGTGTTTGTAGTAGGTGTTATACACCTTTATCAGTAGTAGATAGAGGTGAAGTGCCTCTATAGCCATCCAGGTGAAACAGCAGAGCAAGGAGTAATGCATTAGCGCTGCGATAAACACACACACCCAGTCTGGCTTCACCGTCGCCCCCCACTCGGTCAGTAGGAAGGTTGTATTGAGCAGTAACAGGGCCCCACTCAGAGATAAATGGATAGAGATGGAGTAATCCATTTTGTGGTTTCTGCGGGAGGGAAGGAATGGAAACAGCGCATATGACAAGAATACCGGCACAGGCAAGATCAATGTTTTATGATAAGCAGTAAGGTTGTTTGGTGCTTCATGTAATTATGTAATCTGCCTCTGCGTATCAACACTGAGACTACCAGCAGTACTAAAAGTGTTTCATTGATGTCTGATGTCAGTACCATTTCTTGGACATCAGCTATCATCTGGTCTGAAAAAAAAAAAGCTTAGAATACATGTATACATACCTACTGAAGACAAACATCACAAGGGACAAAGCAGTGAAGAAGGCAGACAGGCCACAGCCTATGTAACTGATGTATGATAGTATTTTCCAGTGGATTCCTGAAATTTCTTCTCTGATCTACCAAAAAAATTGAATAGTGGTTACAATATAGAGTAAACATGATCAAAGATGACATGATAATCTGCTGTGTTTATGTCTTGTATGAAAGATGCCAAATTAATAAAGCCTTGGCTCATTGGTAAATATTTCATCAGGAATAAGTCAGTCGAACCAAGTGTGTCTCCTTACCAGTAGGACAGCAAATGGCGTTGCATGGTTACAGTTGCAAATAATGTCAGTCTGTTTATTATTGGTCATGTTGAGAGTCTCACATCCATCGGTTTTCCACCAATTTCCTAGGACCAGCAGGGAAACATTAGAATTTAGTTAACCTAATCAGGCCTAATTCTGCTAATTGACTTTTTGACAATTCTCTAGATGGACAAGGTATACAAAAGGCATATCATTAGACTGTAAACAATTGCACACACAACTTTTCATGTGAAAAAAGGAATGGTGTGAAAATTATTTTATCATCTAGTGCAACCTTGACACATGAAAATAAATACTCCACCTTATGTCATTAAATTTTTCCTGTCATGCAAATTAAAATGTTCTCCTTCCATAAAGAAATATAATATATGGCATAATTCACCTTATATCAAGAGTGATCCTGCAAATATGTTACCTCGAAGGCATTATATGATTGTAACATACACACATGCTTGTATATTTGGAGATATAAGTTTATGACATATATCAAAAACCAATGAAATGACATTTGTATATGTACATATATGAAAAATGGTTATACGTTGATTTTTTTTAATATGGTATTATATGCTGCAGTCATACATGTTAACAATATGTAAATAATATGTAAAGACATGTCTTTAACATATACCAACAATAGAATTAGTAAATGTATCTACTAAATAATAATGCATTTCCATAACATTCTATGCATGTGTATATATAGTTGGTGTGCACATTTATACAAATACATATATGGTAAATGTTAATTTATGTTACTGTTTCATTGATTTACAATTAATAATAACTGTAAATATTAATATTACGGTTATTAAACACAAAAACTATGTTTGTGTATGTGTGTATATATATGTGTATGTGGGGGGCTGCTCACACATATCATTCACGCTAGAACTGAAAAATAAGGCCAACACAGTAATTTAATAGTTACATATAAAAATGAACACATCTCCAGAGCCAGCAACTCCCCGTTCTGTTGCATTAGACTTGTCTGTGGCCACTGTGTTGCTCATGATGCCCCCCTCATCCCTGAAGATCCCTGGTGGATGAGGAACCGACTAGCTGGACTGATGTCTTTTAGCTTAGTTTCTTTATTATGCTTTTGAGCAAACAATGTGTGGGTAGTCTGTACAGTGCTTAATGAAAGCATCCTCTGGTGAGCAGGCTCGACCATATACAGGAAAGACGGAGAGCGCATGCTAGCTTCCTGCAAACAAGATCCTGTATAATATCTGGGAAATACAGTCCTTGCACTGTAACACCACTAATGATTTACAGCAGGGGTCCTCAAACTTTTTTCGGTGGGGGCCACATCAACTTTCCTTTCTGGGGTGGGGGCCGATGTCAGTCTATAACAGGAAATGATATGGGCCAACTACCACTGTCCAGCTATTAAACACCAACTCCTTACCACCATTACCCATTAATCTCAATGTCCCAATTCAAAATGTTGCACCATAACTGCATATGAAAAACAATAAAGGGATCTACCATGTTAAATAGTTTATTTAACATTTAATTTATTTTCATTAGTTGTATATATTAGGAATTGAGGAAAACATCAACACTATAACATTGAATGAAAAAATGCAATACTGCTGTTACGTGACTTTTCCTAAAAGTGTCTGTATTTTAACTTGGAATAGTTTTTATATAAATTACACAAAATATGATATGCTAACATGTTTCGGCCATAAGCGGTCAAACTGACCGCGCATCACTTTGCGGGGTTTCATTGTTCCATTTTTCGCGTGGTTTGCTGCTTTCATTGTCTCTCTTTTCTCTAACTGTGTTAGTGGTCTCCAGCTGTGCCTCTTTGTGAATTTACTTGTGAGTTAATAATTATAGAGTTCTATTAAATAGCTTGTTTGGCACCATGGGCAAACAAAAACGGGAGTTCCTCCCTCCATAAAACAGCGCGCGGAGCTGTTCACAACACGAAGGTGCTGAAATGATGCGACTCTGACTGTGTACCAGCCAAGGAAGAATGTCTGCATCCTGAGGTGTGGGCACCTTCAGTAGGGCGAAGGCAACACCAGAGTCTGTGATGTACACCAAGTACGGCGTGTACGTCCCGGACCAGATGCGAGGGAGTACTCCGTCAAAGGCGGAAAGATGGCCAGTGGCGGCTTCTATAACATCTTCGACCTGGCTGGGATCAATGCCCGCATCTTATTCAAGAAGCACCAGCAGCAGGAGAGCCCGGAGGAAAGTCCTGCAGCAGCTGGCTGAGGAGCTGAGGGCAGAATACATGGAGGGGAAAGGGGCCGCGGCAGTCGGCACAAGGTGGGCAGCAGACACGGACACGGAGGCAGTGCCGGTCCGAAAGAGCTGCAAACAGAACCAAACGTCGGACACTTGAAATGCCACAAGCCCGTAGTGACTGTGTGAGGAGAGCGGAGGTAATCTGTAGACTGTGACCAGTGATCACAACGGCTCTTTGTTTGTTTGAGATCAGCTCGTTTTCATCTTTTTTGATTATTATATTTTTTTAACTTATATATTAATATAAAATCATTCATAATCAAATAAGCTACTTTTAATTGTTCTAACTTTTCTCTATTAAATTCTTGTGTAAATATGCAAAAATAACGGTTTACTATGTTTTTAATAAATGTATAATTAAACTTGTTAAAATGTACATTTTGGTGTAATTTCGTTAAAGAAAAATATATCATGACATAATGAATGCATTCATCACTCAATCGGGTATTTACATGAGAGATTATAGAGTTTAAAATCTAGCGGTCCAAATGACCGCTTACAGCCGTTCAAGTAGTTGTGGATTTTCGGCCTTCTAAAGTCCAGCTGACACTTTGGTCGAATCAGAAACATAATTTGACCGGATCTAACTCTTGGGTCGTGTAAAGCGCACTGTTATGCCTCAACCAATATATAGATCATTAAGATTAATTGGATCAGATCTGACTGGAATGAATCCGTCACAGTTGCTGGTAAACTGATTCAATTCACCCACCAGGCGCCAGCACACAGGTGCTAATTTCGATCCCTGCAGTGTAATAAAGACATTCATTCTTTCCCGTTACATAGTTAGATTATCGAGAGCTCTCTCTCTCTCGCTCTTGCTCTGGCGTCTTGCAACGAGGATGGCGCCCCACACTGCCGCACGTTGCCAAGCTCTATAGCAAATGCAATTTTTTTTAAAAAATAGACACGTTTAGAGAGATTGTTTGGGCTTTTATTTTGTTTTTTTTTTGGTGATTAACTAACTTCCGCTTGAGACTTCCTGTATGGATTGAATAAATGGCGGCTTTTATTTTGGCTTTACTTTGGTGATTAACCAACTTCCGGTTGGGACTTCCGGCATGGATTGGATATCCACCTTATTCCTGACTTCATGAATTTACCCATGGTTCATAGCGGTAGTCGGTTATGCTCTTCCGGTTGAGCTGGCTGACCTCTGTGTTTACGCCACGCAGCTGTCATGCTCGCTCTAAAAACCGGCTTTTAACACAAAGAAAGCGACAGAATGGATAAAAATCGGAGGTGGACACACAGTACGGATGTCTTAATAAGTCGTGAGGACAGTTCTCACAGTGCCTCACCGTCAGTTCTCACGGAGTGGGCAGATGACATGAAGCATTAGCCCGACGTTAGCTAACGTTACATCGATCGTTAACTATCTTATATTTTCTGAAGGTGTTGACGGCGGAGAATTATGCAGTTACAAAAGCACAGAAGCATACAACTACCTGCACAGTAACACAATCGGGAAAGTACTGTTGAAAAGACACAGCAAGTTTATATTTATAAGGCAGCAGTAACGTTAGCGCCCAGCCACAGCGTCAATCAAGCTAACGTTAAACATACAGCGTGGATAATGCTGAAGGAAAGACGAGTCGTGGAGACAGGCGGCTGCTCGGACATTGTCGGGTTAGAGAAGTTATGCAGTCATGCAGCAGCTACTCTGTTGAATATATTTATAAACACAAATATTTATATCAGTCTGGAAGCTGCGAGCCACGCTAGCCTCCGTTCCTCCTTCCTCAGCATGACGTGTGGGGCGCAGGGCACGGACATGTTTGTCTAAGTTGCTAATGTACTACACGAGACGTTTCTGAAAAAAACTTAAATTTTCATGAATTGCTGAGGCAACCAACAACGGCACATGTTGTACCTGAACTGATTTTAAAAACAATTCAGCCTGTATGACATAACGCTAGTTGTTTAGGGCTAGCTTGGCAGCAGTGGTCAGTCATGCAGTTGCAAGGCAACCGGAAACAGAGAACCGCGGGCGGAAGTAGTTTTCTGTCATGGCAGCCCCCATAGGCTTCTGAGGAAACAGGTGGATATGGCGGCGCCCTTGTCGGCCATCTTGACTGCAGATGGGTGCCTCTCGATTATTACAGAATGCAGCGTTATTACTAGGGCCGAGACTTTAACGCGTTAATTACGATTAATTAATTACACAAAAATTAACGCGCTAAAAAAATTAACGCATTTTAATCGCACTAATTTTTGCACCGCGGAACGTTTCTCACTGGATGAGTTTCAGGAGTACCGATTATACCTGAGCACCAACTAACGTTCATGCATAGCGTTCATGACTTCAGACAACAACAAATGAACGAAGAATCAGATGAGACCGCGTTGGTTGGCCCCGTGGATGGGAAATTTTGTTTTAAAAAGCGGACGGATGGCAGCGTAGACAAGAGCACGGTTGTGTGCAAATTATGCAAGAAGGAGTTCGCGTATCACCGCAGCATATCAAGCCTCAGATATCACCTAAATGCTAAGCATATAGCAGCTAGCGTTAGCGTGGGAGCTAGCGTGGACGTTAGCCCGACTCCGAGTACAAGGACCCACACTCAACCAGATGACTGGTTTCAGGACCAGGATAACTAAGTCCATGTCTGAAAAAATAACCAACTCCCTCCCAACTCCCAACTCAAAATTGCACTGGTCTGTTGGTCTTAAAAATAAACAATGTTTTGTTGCTTAAGCTTATGTATTCAGTCATTATTCAATTGTATACCGAAATCCATGTGAAAAAAAAAATCTTCTCACTGTTCTCAGGTCAAATATTTATATGTGATTAAAGTGCGATTAATTTCGATTAATTAATTACAAAGCCTCTGATTAATTCGATTAATTTTTTTAATCGAGTCCCTATTACATAATGAATTGAAAATGCATTACGTTATTACATAATGGGGCGTTATTACATAATGTGGTGCTATAGTGCACTAAGTAGTTTTGGGAAGAGACAGATTTTCATTGATTCATTTCTTTTCAAACTTTATTCATATTCATGACTGAATAAACAAACTGATCTTAAAGGGCTTAACGGTGTGATGTGATTTCCAGCAACAAACTTGAAATAAGAATGTCTTTGTCTCTTTCCATAGTGGTGCTGTTGCGGGCAGCTGCAACTTATATGAACAAATTGCTTAAAATGTATTAGCCTGGCCAGTACACCTCAATGACTAGCGTATAATTGGACGTTTATATTTTCTTTTTTTCTTTTTGTCACTGAGTGATAAATGTGATAAAAATGAGGTATAGTAACTACCATACAATTTGAGTGTTTTGCTGTTTATACTGTAAGCTAAAACTAATAAACACCTACCACTTAGATCACGTTCATCAAGGTAGTGACACTGAAGCCATGAGTCATTCTGTAAAACAACAAACATTTAGAGCTATGTTGAAAAATACAAGAAGCTGCCCAGCCAAAAGAAGAAGTCAAAGAAGCTTCCCTCATCTAAGGTGGTTAAAATAAAACCCCAGTGGCACAACATTGTTATAAAATTCAGTAAAATCAGTTCTCTTCACTGAGATTCCCAAAAAGTTGGGACAATGCAAAAGGTAAATGAAAACAATGCAATCATTTGCAAACAATCTGTGTTTACCAACAGTGGTTTCACAAAGTGTTCCAGAGGGCATGTAATAATATCCTTTAGAAATAATTTGTTTCACCCATCCTTTCCTGTACATTTCAAGGTTGCCCCTTTTATCCCCTCTGTGGAATGTTCTAAACAGGGGTTTTTGGAGCATTCCACAGCTTTCCCATTCTTTTGTTGCCATTGTCCCTCCTTGTTTAAAATGTGTTGCTGCCATCAAATTCAGAAAAAAACCCCATATATTTACAAGAATCAAAGTTGATGTGAAGTGAAGTTGATGTGGTTACATCATTACATACATTAGGGAAATATGTCCACTTATCAATGAATATCAACGAATACATAGCGCTTTAGATTTGATTAACATTGATGTGGAGTTTGATGAACTGCCTCTCTGAAATTGCAAAGAGTAAAACTGCACAGATAGTTCCACTGAGGAGCAACTAACTTAAAACCAAATTTACCAATGACCAACTCTCTAAAATGCTGCATGCAAAAATAGACTTACATCCATGTTTGTGTGTCGAAGAATTCTGAAGATCATCTTGATTGGGTTCTTGAGATTATGGAGACGTTCCCCCATTACCTCGATCCTGAGAACCATTGATGAGATATCTCCATCACCAAACTGACGAGGAGACAGTTTCATTGCATTCATGAAGAAAAACACAGAGCACTATAAAATACATATTCATATACTAAGAACATAAACATGCTAAATATAAATGTAAATTAGATTTTGTATCATGACAGCTTGAATGTGTATTGAAGTAAATTGGATAAAGGATATACTTGGAACTGGCTGTGCCGCATGTAGCTGACCAAACCAATGATGCTCTTCTTCTTCAGGGCCTCCACAGGCAACCAAATGTCAGGGATGGTTGACTTGTTCTGAGGCAGCAGCTAACAGTGGGAATAAAAAAAATGTCAAACTAAGGAAGTTTGTGGTTTGCAATTAAAGGGTAGCTACACCACATTTTACACATTAAAGTGTGTTTACAGGTCTTGGGGACTGGGGACTGCATATGAAGAAAGTAGTATAAAGCCATTTGTGGCTCCAGAGGAAGCTGGATGTAATCTGATACATTGCCTCCCGTAATGACACTCAGTGGCTTAGGTGCATTATCGATATCGATCAATAAAGGTGCCGGGTTCTGGAAAGGAAGAAGAATGCGTGGAATAAAAGGTTGTATCTCTGGTTCTACTATATCGATTTTCATCAAATGTTTTTTGATGAACTGCCACAATGAGTCCAACAGCATCATAGGAGTGCAATGCTAGACCAGTGGACTGTTTTTTAAAACCTAGTGCCTAATTAACCCACAATTAGATCACTAAAGGCAATTTATCAGATTACATGAATTTTCCTCTGCTGCCACAAATAGCTTTGTATTACTATTTTCTCACATGTAAGATCTAATGTGTAAAATTGGTGGAGCTACCCTTTAAAACAAAATTGACATAGCACAGCCAAAATTATGACAGCACCATTTATCATTCCACACCTGTGGAGCTTCCATCGATATCAAGGAGTTGGTTTCCTGAGAGTTGTGGTCAGCCTCACTGACGTTGACCACATTCAGAGACAGGACCTTCAGGTTATAGTGTTTGGAGGCTCCAGCCTCTAGCTGGGTTGCTCCCATGATGTTATGGATTATCTGCCTTTCCACACTACACAGAGACAATGGGAAGGACTTCATTTGGAGTTGAAATGTTAAATTGTCTTCATCATCTTCTCATCATCACAGTTTGACAATTTATGGAGGTTATAGGTTATATATTTAAAGATACATTTTTAGAATGTTATTTAATGTCAAACAGTTTCCTCATGTTCCTTGTGATTTTCACATTGAGTGCTTTCGATTCTGTTAATATAGCTTCTTCTTGCATTTCAACTCCTGACCCAGAGACTGATCAAGGTTGGCCATTATCGAGGATGCTTTTAAATTCAAGACAGAGGAGGGAAGAGGCTTCTGTTCTGCCAGTCAAAAAACACATTTCTATCAGTAACATTCTGACACTGATGTTACAGTGCATCTATAATCTGTATTGTATGTCAGGTGCCCTCAAGTGGGCTGTGAGAGTACTGCAGGTCTAGAGGTCTTTAGAATGTAGATAACTAATAAAACAAGGGAGTTAAATCACATGTTATTCTTCATTTATCTGATTTTTTTTTATCTGGTACTGTGTTAAAGTTTTTTTCCCTGTCTGTTTTTATAAGTAGGCAATCTATCGACCTTAACCTGCTGCACTGGGTGTCATTGTAGGATACAAAATTATAACTGGAGGGCAACGTTATTTGATTTATTTATTAATTGCTACGTGTATTGTATTAATTATCAATTTGCACCACATTGCTTTAGGCCAGTGTTCAGAAAGAATTGTTCCTGAGCGAATAAAAAAATAGGAAAAATTCTTCATCTTAGTCTTGTGTGTTGGTCAGAGTTGTGATTAGAAGTTTGGGTGGGCCCACAAAGAAGATACTAAATCGGTCATGTGTTTGACCTCTGATATCTGACAGCAGGAGAAGAAACCAATAGTGAGCGATGTATCTTTTTTTCCATCCTCCATTCATCCCCTGGGAACCATGAATGTCTGTAACAATTGTTTTGCTGTTGAGATTGAGACTGACAGACCAACATTGCCGTGCTGCTTGCATGTATAAAGACGGTTTCACAGAAATCAATGTGATGTAATATATGTCTATGGAGCAATAGACAGAGGAGCACCTGCAACAGGTCTGAAACTTACTTGATAAAGGATGTTATGACCTCATAGCTGCTACTGAAGAGCTGTGGACATGAATCCCGTGCAGAGTGGAGATATATCATTTCCTTTTGATAAAAGCTCTCATTATCCAGTAGAGAAATCAGTGGTAAAATAATATTTGCCTTGCAGGGGTGTAGAGTACATTTTCCTCTATCTGAAAATTGAGAGAGGAATCAGACTTGAGACGCAGACATAAAGTTAAACCGCCCTCTTTTTGGAGATAGTAGTTCTCAACAACAACATCATGTCTAATCAATATTATGTGTGCTTCACTCCGTAGGTGCTGTACTGCAGTTTCAGAGACCTGTATGTACAGAGTCAATGGTCTAATTGAGGTACAGTACACTTACTTTCAGAAAAGCTGTAGACGATCTTGTCAGTAAAGTTATTCACATCAGCCTCTAAGTAAACAGATGATCCATTGAACCACGGCATGATGTTGAACTCAACACAGTGAAAAAAACATTGAAGATCTCCCGCCACACATACGACATTACCAGATAGATCATCTACGATGTCAACCCCTGTCATGTGAACATGAATGCCACTATTTGAAATGTTGAGACAAACTGAAGACAGAAAGAGAGGGAAAAGGCACAAATGCAGTTTACTGTATCTGACATGTCTTCAGTCACAGCCTTAAATCATGGTTTACTAGATTACTGTTTTATTGTAAAGAAAATGTAGAATTCCAAGTTCTCACAAAAAATCTAGTCTGAGTTGATTGAGTTTTTCTGAGTTAAAAGTGGACTATGTAGTTTTGGGGAACCAAAACTTAGTGAGAAGACAAATAACTTTGGCTGATTCTTTTTTGCTTAAACACACTAAATAAACAAATGCTCTTTGTTTTCATGACTGAATAAACTGAATAAACAAACTGACCTCAGAGGACAACACAATATCATACTGTTTTACTTTTTTATATGTGTGGACCCTGCCACGTTTCTCAAACAGTGTATTTGGGACCCTCTTTTCCCCCAACAACAGCTTGCTTATCCACTTATGGAAAAATACATATTTCTGAGTTTTTATTAGTTCCTCATTAATATTGTAATTACTACAGAGCTTGAATTTCTTCTCCAAAAAGACATAGTGTCCCTTTTTAATAATAGTTTAGTAGATATTTTATGGTAAGGAATATCTAGAATTCCAAGCAGCAAATACAATTTTAGCATTTTTCAGATTTTTTGTTTCAGACATACTGATATAAGACCAAGGACATTTACGTCGCCTGGATTGGCGTCACCGGGGCCCCACCCAGGCCTGGGGTTGGGGCTCGCAGGCGAGCGCCTGGTGGCCGGGTCTTTGCCCACGGGACCCGGCCGGGCCCAGCCCGAAAGAGCGACGTCGGCCCGCCCTCCAGTGAGCTCACCACTCGCAGGAGGGTTCAGAAGGGGGCCGGTGCGGTGTGATTTGGGTGGCAGTCGTGGGCGGGGACCCCGGCGACCCAATCCCTGGACAGTGACTCTAGCCATGGGGACATGGAATGTCACCTCGCTGGGGGGGAAAGAGCCTGAGCTGGTGCGGGAGGTTGAGCGGTACCGACTAGAGATAGTCGGGGTCACCTCCACGCACAGTCTGGGTTCTGGAACCCAACTCCTTGAGAGAGGCTGGACTCTCTTCTACTCTGGAGTTGCCCGCGGTGAGAGGCAGTGAGCTGGTGTGGGCTTGCTTATAGCTCCTCAGCTCAGCCGCCATGCGTTGGAGTTTATCCCAGTGAACGAGAGGGTCGCTTCCCTGTGCCTTCGGGTCGGGGATAGGTCTCTCACTGTTGTCTCGGCTTATGGGCCGAACAGCAGTGCAGAGTACCTGGCCTTCTTGGAGTCCCTGGGAGGGGTACTGGAGAGTGCTCCAACCGGGGACTCCATCGTTCTACTGGGGGACTTCAACGCTCACGTGGGCAGTGACAGTATTACCTGGAGGGGTGTGATGGGAAGGAACGGCCTCCCCGATCTGAACCCGAGTGGTGTTCTGTTACTGGACTTCTGTGCTAGTCACAGCTTGTCCATAACAAACACCATGTTCAAGCATAAGGTTGTCCATATGTGCACGTGGCACCAGGACTGTGGCGGCAATCCCCGAACCCAGTGGTGGACTCCAGAAGTAAGGGATGCTGTGAAGCTGAACGGTCAGTCTACGTTCCTACCCTCACCTATGGCCATGAACTTTGGGTGATGACCAAAAGAATAAGATCCCGGATACAAGCGTTTCCTCCGCAGGGTGGCGGGGCGCTCCCTTAGAGATAGGGTGAGGAGCTCTGTCACCCGGAGGAGCTCGGAGTAGAGCTGCTGCTCCTCCACATCGAGAGGAGCCAGCTGAGGTGGCTCGGGCATCTGTTTCGGATGCCCCCGGGACGCCTCCCTCGGGAGGTGTTCCTGGCATGTCCCGCCGGGAGGAGACCCCGAGGAAGACCCAGGACACGCTGGAGTGACTATGTCACCCAGCTGGCCTGGGAACGCCTTGGGATCCTCCCGAAAGTCTGGGCGTCCCTGCTCAGGCAGCTGCCCCCGCGACCCGGCCCCGGATAAGCTGACGATAATGGATGGATGGATGGATGTTTCAGACACAGGCTGAGGCACATGAACAGCAACCTAAATTACTTTACTAAACATAAAACATACTTCGAGAGAGTAGCTAATTTACTTCTAACTTTTGTCTATCAGCGATCACACTGATTTAAATGCAGATGGATGGTTTAAATAGTATTTACACCCCTAATCACATTATTCATTCTTACATTCAGAATGTTAAAGGGGCACTATGCAACACTTTAAGCAAAAATTACCCTAATTATGCAGGCTGAAAGTCATTCTGAAAGTTCTTTGACACTTTCTGGGTCGTTTGGTGGTTGCTACGACTCCCCCTAGCGCTTCTGGGCGGAGAAACGGAACATGCAACTTGCTGCCACCGGGCCGAGTTCAATCCGGATGTGAGTCGGCGGAAGTATCCCACCGCCCCTCGAAAATTGTTGTCAGATTGTAGTTTCGAAACTGCTTTACGGCAGACACACCCCCAAACATGGAACCGGGTGGATATCAACTGCCAGTTGCAAGGCAATTGTTGTATTCATCATGGATCAGTCAACTAAAAAGAGACCCAGGAAGCCATAGTCGGAGGAACAGAAGAAGAAGAAAAAGGAGCTTGACAAAAAAAGAGACCAGACACGAGTAAACATAGGACGAGCTTTTGAGGAGTCCAAAACGGACACCGAATTGGCCGTGTTGCTGTTGAAATTGTGAGTGGATGAACTTTGTCTGTGCAACTTGACTTGATAGTCTTTTGAACAATGTTATTGCTTGACTGTTTTATTGTGAGCCCTGTATGTGTTTAGCTTGGTTTCTTGATGGCTAGCTCGATAGTTAGCGGGTGTTTAGCTTAGCAGTCACTTGTTACCAAACACGTTTGTTTGCGTTCTGAATCCAGGTTCTCGTTGTGTATTTAGATATCTAGATCGGTCTTCGAATGTCGCATGATTTGTCACCTGTATCATGCGATATGTCCGGCTGAACATATAGCACTAAGCGCACTAATGCAGTGCCAGACATGACTCGCTGTTTAGCCGGCCGGCTTCTTTGAAATCAGATGCACATGGTAACGTAGTAGCTGTTAGGTGGGCAGGGGAGGCTCGTCAACAAGTCTTTACAACAGTGTATCTGCGCCGAAGCTGTAGGGGGAGCCCTGTAGCGAAAAACGTATGCACAAATCTGGTGCAAAGCTAGAAAACGGCGAAGGAATCTGGTCTGGAAATTGCTATTGCATAGTCCGGCTTTAAACATCACTCTCAGATGTTGTTGAATCTTGTATAAGCTTCTTTATTTCAACAGAAAGATCACAAGAAATTCAGCTGCAAATGTTCTCACTGAAAATCAAGTTTATCATGATTTTTTCTCAGTTAATGCGTGAGGAGTTTTAGTGGTCTCTCGGTTTAAGTGGAATTACAGTACTTTTGTCACTGTCACTGAGTAAAGTTACAAGCTCTACTTTTTTCCCCCTTTCCTCTCATCTAACCAGTTCTCGGCCAGTTCTGTTGTGTGCTGTTTCACTGCTGTTATGACTGACGTAGGCTAATCAGATAATAGTTATTTTTTGTTTTCAGGTACCTTGTTCCTTTTAGTTTTGGATTAGCAAAAATGTATATCACAATTGGCTTCAAGTAAATACATTAAAATATCTGTTTTACCTTTGTCAGCCAGCGTTTCTTGGAGCAGCATGAAGACCAATAAAGGGACCATTGTATTTCCACTGAACATGTGACTGATGAAATAAATAACAAAAGAAATAAAGCACATTTTTGTCGCAGATACATGCAGTTTATCTCAGCTGTGAGATGCTGATAACAATAAAACATCAAATGTCCAAAAGTTTTGTAAGTAACATGAAATTTAATACACACAAATATTACTGTCTAGCTCCCAAAATCAGAAAAAAAACCCTAAACAAAAAAAAGTCACAGAAGTTGTTTTTTTTTCTTGTCTTTCTAACTCCCAGTAGTCCAGCCCACTCCTAAATAACACAGACAAAAATGGGCTAAATTCTCTGAATGGTAAAACAAAATATTAAACAAGCAAAACTTGCACATACTTGCTATGGATTTAGACCATATCATTGACCAAATTGCGGAAAATCTGTCATACAGCTCCAACTAAAGGAAAATCTTAAGTCCATGATCAAGATTTCATACAAATCCATATAAAACTAATTAAAATGTCAACTTTTAAACTTTAACAATTACTCAGTCACAAATTTCACAATATGCTCACAGAAACACCCAATGTACACCCTAATAATAAAAAAAAACAACATTTACAAACATGTACATTGTTACTCAGTGAACATAGAGTTGTTCCCTTCTTACCTCTGAGGTGACCCAGATGAAACAGAGCGCTGCGCTGTGCTGGTTGTGTCACTTCATGATTGGGAACTTAAAGTAAAATACAATCGTGCTTGTGTTTGATCTGGTGGAGGTATTCGTTTTATGCAAATATTAGTTTTTATCACTGCAACAAAATGAGTGCAGGTAAGTTTGTTAGTGTTTACAGGAGAAGAACTGATGTCACAGTCAAAACTCCACTATTACAGTCTGTCGACAGAGATGTGATATATGCTACAATAACATCATGGTTTGGAAAAACACAGAAGATGGTAAAGTTTCATGCTGTTTGCATTAGGTATTTTAACTTTGGTTAATTATTAATGGTTAACAAACTGAGCTGCAAATATTCAAATACACACACACACACACACACACACACACACACACACACACACACACACACACACACTGGAATTGTGGAAAATGTATGAAAGAAATATTTAAGCTATACATGATGAAAATGCTGAAGAACTGCTATGTACACAAGAAGGCAAAAACCCCCTCACCACAATTATAATACATTTCATGAGCACACCACCATATGAGGCAAATGACAGAATTTGTTGTTGTTGTTGTCTCTGTGTCTCTCTCTCACACACGCACACAGGCACACGCACACACACACACACACACACACACACACACACACACACACACACACACACACACACACACAAAACACTTGTCTTGGTGTTGGCTTCTGGCTCAGCTGTTGATGCTGTGTGTTACACCGCTCGTCTTAGCTGATTTACCAATCTTTCTCAGCGACATCACAAACCACAGGAAGATGAAGAAACCTGACAGAGACAGCAAAGTGTTAGAGAGCAAACACACAGGCGAACAGGGTCATGCAGATCATGCAAATGTTTCTGATAAACTATCTGACTGTGTCTCTTCACTGTTTACCAATATACAAATAGTCAGACCAATGTCCACTGCATACAGAAGTATGTATTCTAATATGACACACCATTTATCATTGACAGAGGTCTCTTTGTCTTTAGTATTCTTTTCTCTTAACATTTGAGTGATTTTGTCAGTTTGCAACGTGAATAAAAAATCCTCGAACTGTCATAACCATTTGACCATTTATTGTGAAATATGATACAGCTATACAAAGTAGTGTTTCCATTCCATATTCACAGTGGGAGAGTACCAAGATGGCCTGTATGGTCTGACTTGGACAATGCACTACAGTTACTGATCTTAAACAAAGTCTGATTGGGCATAAACATGTAAAGAGTTGCTATATTAAGCTTTCTGTATAAAAGATACACACTGTTGTTTCCCATCCGACCCTGATAAAATGTAAAACCAAGAGGATCAACTTTGCATTTACAACAACTCATTTAATATTTGACATATATAACCCTTTTCTGTCATGCTTGATATCACCATATGCAGGATAGAACTGAACATGTGGAGGGAGGCTGTGCAGACCTTGCAGTGAGTTCAGGATGCAGAAGGGATAGAGGCCCGCATGGGTCAGGTAGCCGAAGGAGAAGAAGACAAGGCCCCACGGTATGCCAAGCAGAACAGTGATTCCTAGCAGGGTAAGGATCTCTCGCTTGGCTCTGTCATGGTTCCTCTGTCCAACCTGCAAAATATAGTGTAAATTGACGCATTAGCAGGTAATATTTCTGACGATCACAAACCAGATCAAGAAAAGTCTCTAGTCCTGAAAACACCTCCTGAGTTGAAGCAGAGTTGTCTTCTTAATTTGTTTAAAATCAGGAGTCATACATCACCATTTTGAATGTCTTCTATGAGTGAGTGTAGTCCACCTTTACAGGCTGTGTGCATAAGTGAGGCAACTATGATTTTAATGAGTACATATTTAACAAATTTAAACAAAGTCCACTCCATTAAATGGAGCTCTATCGTACAGAGGAATCAAGTGAAAGTACTTTTTAGAAGAATCAATTAATTGTAAGTTGTTTGGTTGTTTTACGAGGGCTGATAGTGGGAAGTGGATAACATATCAGACTCATCCTGCAGATCATTTGTAAAGACAAGAAGAGCCGGCCACACAGAATGCAGGTTCACTTTCACCTCTTTGCTGTGGCGGAGGCTCAAAACTCGTCGGACCATCAGCCCCAGCATGATCACGTTAAAGAGGAACACCAAGCTGAACACTCCCACTGTAGTTATCTTCTTTACCATGTCGTTGCGTATATAGCATCTATAAAGAGAAGAAGTATAGATGTTGTCTCATGCTGCAAAATCCAACATGATTTCTGGATTAAAAAGATCAGTGACATTTCATTTTACAGGTCCGCATATACCTTGGTGAGTGGCCGGTGATTGCCAAGTGACATATTAGAATTTGTTTTTAATTACCAGGTATACAAAACTCTCAGCTGTAGACAAAGACCAACTATGAAGACAGTCAAAGTATGGACTGAGGAAGACACCTCAGCCCTGCAGGACTGCTTTGAGGACACGGACTGCAATGTTTTTGCTGAGGGGACAGACCTGGAGGGACATACATCAGCTGTCCTTTCATACATTAACTTCTGTGCTGAAACTGTTTCAGAGACAACAACAGTGAAAGTGCTCCCCAACCAGAAACTGTGGTTCAACGGCAAGGTGAAGACCCTGCTCAGAACACAGGATTCTGCGTTTAAGTCTGGGGACGTGCAGCACGCAAGCATGGGAAAGCCTGAGGAGAGGCATCAATGAGGCCAAATGCAGGTATAAGCAGTGCATAGAGGATCATTTCAACAGCAACAACTCCAGAGGCATGTGGCAAGGGATAAAGACTCTGACCGGCTACAAGAACAGCTACACAGCCACCAACTCCAAAGACCAGACACTGCCAGACTCCCTCAACCACTTATTTTCTCGCTTTGACCACCAGATTGCTGCTGACACACATCCGGCACTACCAGGGAAGGTCAATGCCATTTAACTGGACCAACATGAGGTCAGATCCACCCTGCGTAGAGTTAACGTGAGGAAAGCAGCTGGTCCAGACGGGGGCCCGGCAGGATTCTCAAGGCCTGCCCCGTTACCGACAATTAAATGTGGCGCGTTATAAACTGAAGCTACTCATTGTGGCTGTTGTCATCCCACTTGGTTGTCAGCCACCGAAGGGAGGGGCAAGACGACCGCATAAGTGATGATGACTGGCTAAAGTAGAGTAAGGGTTCGTAAGCCAATCACTGGCAGTGTTCAGTTTACACGCAAACTAGCAGAGGTAAGCTGCAGCAATGGCGATTCAGGAGGAAAAGTTGGCATCTTCAAAGTGGAAGTACAGACACTACTTTAATTTCCTTGAAGGAAAAAGGCAAGAATGTACATGTTAAGTGTACATCCCAGAGCGAAGTGTTTGTCCACGTCCGTTGTAAGCAACTCTAATCTGATGAAGCATCTCTCAATGGCACACGCTAGTACAAAACTAGTGGCCAACAACACCGTTGTTAACACTGTCCATGATGATAGCAGGCCAGGCGTGGCTAACATGAGCTCCGCTAACAAAGAAGGACACAGAGTCTGAAGTTTCTGTGTAGGTACCTGCAGCGTCACCCCTCCCTACACGCAGAACACGCGCTGTGCATAGGGCTCCACGATCCATGGGGGGCCCCATTTTGCACAAGAGCATTCTCTGCAAAAGTGCAAAGGATGCACATCGCTGCAGTGAGGCGCGCATAGAGCACCAAGTCAGCCCAGGGCAGGAGAGAGAAAAAAGGGACGAGTAATCTGACACCGTATGTGTTGCCGCAATGATTGACAGCACACAGCATCTGACCAATCAGCGGTCAGATGCGCCGACAGGCAGTTGGATGCAGGTGGAGAGATGGCCTGCAAAGGGCAATATGAATCGGGAGCAAGCAAAAGAAAGAAAAGGTCAAAACAAGAGGAGGCTCGTGCTTCACTTGAAGGTGGGTATGTTTTTGAAATAAAAAAGAAGAAGTTTGTGGCTTAAACACCCCAGCCTGCTTATCATGAGACAGAAGAGAGATTACATTTTCCAGCGGACGTGATTATCATTTATTGAATGTCTTGTTGTATATACATTCACCTCTGTTGAAAAAGAAGTGGTTAATTGACCAGTTGGTGGTTGTATGTTGGCTCAGGTTTATAGCCTATCAATCTATGCTATCAATAGAAGTTTTGGGCTATTTCTTTGAAGGTAAAATGTGTGTGTACATATATATATATATATATATATATATATATATATATATATATATATATAGCAACAGCAGTGTGGGAATATAGAACTACAAAATGTAAATAAGTATATAAAAATATTGAAATATTGAAATATTATAAAATCAAATCATAACGAATATTATTAATTGTAGTCGTATTTGCATTAATTGCATTTAAATCTTTGTGAGGCTAGTATTTACATTAATTTCATTGTGTAATTTACCATTAAGACCAAAACAAATCTTAATAATCTGCTTTTATGATGGATTTTTTGTCATAACAGGGTCAATGCTGAAGTTTGTCACTAAGGGTGACGCGGAGCCAGCGCCCAGTACGTCACCAGGGCCATCAAACACCATGTCATCTGTAAAAGGCTTGTTCCATTGTTGAAAGAGGCTATTCATTTGATTTGTTCCTACTAGTAAAGGTTGTAAACCTAAAATGCATTTCGTGATACAGTCATTTTGTAATGGGGGGGGGGGGGGGGGGGGGGGGGGGCTCAAAATAAAATTTATTTACTAACTCAGTTACTTTTTGGGAGAAGTAACTAGTAACTATAAGTAATTACTTTGCGTGCCCAACACTGCTGATAACAAATAACAACAAGTCAGCCTACAGGGAGGAGATTCGGCATCTGACAGAATGGTGTTTGGAAAATAACCTGGATTTAAACACCTCGAAACCAAGGAACTGATTGTGGATTTCCGGAAATCCAAACGCACAGAGCTCTCTGCCCTCTACATGCACTGGGAGGAGGTAGAGAGGGTAGAGAGCTTTAAGTTCCTGGGGGTTTACATCTTGGCCAACCTCGCCTGGAGCACTCACATCTCTCATCAGGTGGAGAAGGCCCAACAGAGACTTTACTTCCTCAGGAAGCTAAAGCACGCTCACCTCCCTCAACACCTGCTGTCCAACTTCTATTGGTCAATGATAGAAAGCGTCCTGACCTACTGCTGCACGGTGTGGTTCTCCAGCTGCACAGCACAGGACAGGCAGGACCTGCAACGGGTGGTGAGGGCAGCGGAGTGGGTCATTGGGAAGACACTACTCCCTCTCAGAGATATTTACACTAGCCAACTCAAAAAGAAGGCCAGCTGTATTGTTAAGGACCCCGGAAATTACCTGTTCCCAGTGGTGTGCACAGACTTTTTGAAGGGCAGGGGCGAAAAGAAGGGCACTTTAGCGCGCATTTTGGCTCCCAAGAGGGCACTTTAGCGCGCGTTTTGGCCTCCAAGAGGGCACTTCAGAGCACATTTTGGCTCCCAAGAGGGCACTTTAGTCCACGTTTTGGCTCCCACGAGGGCACTTTAGCACATGTTTTGGCTCCCACGAGGGCACTTTAGCACGTGTTTTGGCTCCCAAGAGGGCAGATTATCATGTTTTAACCAGCCAAGGGGGCAGTTTAGTGTGTTTTGCCAAACAAGAGGGCACTTTGGCACACTTTTTTGGTTCCCTGGAGGGCACATTAGTGCGCGTTTTTCAACAATTAGGCCACGAGGGGGGCGACTGCCCCCCCCTTGTGCACATCACCGCCTGTTCCCCCTTTGCCCTCTGGGAAGAGATATAGATCTATCAGATCAAGGACAAACAGACTGAAGAACAGTTTCTTCCCACAGGCACTGAAATGCCTCGAACAATGACAATAAACATCTATTCTATGACCACAATAATTCACATGAAGTACGTATTTGAAATAGTGGTGATGATTATTGATTAATGGTGATTAATGATTAATGATCTGCTGTTTTTTCAATAAGGATTTAACAAATAGCTTCTTTTTTCCCCTTTTTTTTAACTTTATACATTTCCAGGAAGCTATTCTTTGCGTAAGTCCTGCTGATGATGTCATTTTACTTTTCAACTGGTTGGAAGTTAAGATGCAGGAAGCTTAGCAGAAACCAGATGGAAGTTTCCTGGAAATCATTTTTTTTTTTTTTTTTTTTTTTTTTTTTTTTTAGAAAATACCAGTTATTTATTAAATGCTTGTTCAGAATAGCAGAATATTACTATCAAATAATATTGGTGTAATCTTCAAAACATTCTGAGGTAATTATTCTGGTTATTTCAAAGAAAATTCAATAATATGTTGCTTGGTTGTTAACACCTATTTACCGTGAAATTTTAAGACCTGTGAAATAAAGTGTTCCCAAAATGTGAAAAAAAAGTGAAAAAAGCTTCTGCTGTATGCAGTCAAAATATTCAAATTCCAAAACCCCCAATGCACATGCAAAACACTAATAAATACAAGTTAATTATTAGTCTGGATTCCACATGCTTGCAAATTTTGTTCCTGCTACTGCCGTACATTGCAGTGCTGTTCAAGTTAGATAAGTCCAGAGGCACATGTCCATATGTGTCAGTGTCTATGATGACCACCAGGGATACAATGACTGCAGGGACACCTGAAACAAACAGATTAAGACAGGGATTCATCTTTTAACTTAAGGGTTCAGTCAGTCCAAAGTTTGTTGACTGATGCCTCCATCTCACAGGTCCCTGTGCTTGGCGGCTCTACTCACCCCATCCCACCAGGCTGATCTTGAGCAGGTATCTCCTGACATAGATGTTAAAGACTTTGATTAACAGAAGATAGAGGTGGAACCCCTCAACAGCCATCCAGCTGAAAGTGGCCAGTAGGGAAAAATGAAGAGTAAGGGCCACATACAGGCAGAGCCCTGTGGAGGACAGCTCTGCCACTGTGTGACTGGGGAGGAAGTGCACGTTGAGGAGGATCAGGGCGATGACTAGATTGATGTGGACCTTCATGGAGATGTCTGCCCTGATTGTTCTGTCAAGCAGAGGAGAAATGATCTGTGGTAAGTGCTTGATAATGTGAAGATTTCATTGTCATACCATGGTTTTAATAAAATTAGGTTATATAAAGTGGAGGAAGAAGGGAAGGCTGGAAGGAAGGATGAGGGTGCATCAGGGAAGAGTATATTACTTATTTGTGATGAAGAGCAGAACTGTGAGGACCAAGGCAAAAAGAGAAATAGAGCAGCCAGTCAGAGTGATGAATGTCAGAATCTGCTGGTCTTTAGGGCTGATATTAGCAGACACCTGTGGAGAAAGTAAAAAGATACAGAACATGTTGTCTTTATACTTTATATATTCATATATATAACTTGAGATGTGGCGTTAGTAATTATACCACTCAAATGGATATAATGTAAATGAAATTAGCTCCATTTTCTCTAGCTTCAGTTTAGAGACCTTATTTTAATGATCAGTATGTCAATGCATCAGTAATAATAATCTAATCATAAATAGGATTATAGCACCTGTGTGTTATACAATGTAATAAATCCAGAATCTGGATATTTTGATGATAATGCAAATACTGATTTATGTGTATATAGTATGTGCAGTATTGCCAGTTTTACTTAAAGTCACTAACGAGTATAATTGGAATTGTTTTTCTTTGTTTGTGACATTTAGTGGCTGCAACAAGAATGAAACTACAGTACTTAGTAATTATTAATTCCACGAAGCAATGCAGAGTATCACATTTCATAACAATGACGTTTCAGTGAAGCATACTTTTTAATGTAAGATAAGCAGAGTTGGCAAATAAAATCCAAATGATATCCCTGCCAGCCTCCTCTATTAAACAGGATACCACAGGGGCGCGCAGGTGGTTGAGTGGTTAGAGCTCATGCCGTAAACGCAGCCGACCCCGATTCGATTCCGGCCGGAGGTCCTTTGCTGCATGTCACATCCCTCTCTCTCTCCCATGTTTCTTCTCTGTCTACTGCTAATAAAGGTGTCTATGCCACAAAAAATCTTTTTTTTTTAAAAAAAAAACAGGATACCACAGGACAATTCATTGTAGAATGGCTACAGTATCTAGCTACACATTTTGCAGTAGCCTTATTTGCAGCAGCCAAAACTGCACAATGAGAATAATAAGAGTGGACATTAATAACTATTTTAGCAAGCAGCACTGTATGTAGGCCATGTACCATAAGTATCAGTAAATAAGACATACTGATCTTAATATGTTTGCAAACCTGGGTTGTTCTAGAAACTAGATGTACCATTCTAACTATTGTTACTAATCAGTCAGTCTAATGTATCACATTCTAATTTTAAAGTATATACTGATCACATCCAATAACAGTTCTCCTGTGCACAACTCTTAGACTCAGTTTTTTAGTGTACAGTACATTTTATGTCCTTGGCTAAAACCTTGTCACAATTTCGCACCAGAACCAGCAGCAGCCAGTTTCAACATGGAGAAAAAAGTGTTAGTTCTTATTTGTTAGTAAACATTTATTGTACCAAGTTAAGTTTTAATTTTTTTAAACCTTTGTTTTTTTTTTTTTTCAAGTTCTGCTTTAAAAAATGGTGTGGTCATGTCCTGAGTGTAAATGACACCCATCATATTTGTACCTGCTTTATGTATTCTTTGGGTATCTGAATTAATTTGGTCACACTGGTCGTCTGCTGTATACGTTCCTTTAATAGGCTATTTTCACTGAGAGATTTCACCTTTTCACAGTAGAAAGAACACAGGTGGAAATGATAAAAAGAATAGTGGTTATATTTAATTAAGCTACAGAGCACTGAGACAAAGAAGCGCTCACTTCGGGAAGAGCCTGATCCACTCGGCTATAACTACCCTAAATGATAGGCCTCACCGAACAGAACCAACCTGAACAGTATGGTTTTGTAGTTGCTGTTTGTTACTGTTGTTTTTATTTTATTTTATTTTTTTTGACAGTTGTTGTATGTAGCCTACTGTTTTTATATACTGTCTGTTGTATGAACAGTTTGACTGATGGGTATAGTGTTGTGAAAAATAATTTCCCCTTAAGATAATAAAGTCAAGTCAAACTCTAGCTCAGGGATGCCATGGCTACGGCCCGCGGGCCGGACCTGGCCCGATTGTACATCACATCCGGCCTGTGGTTGATAAGGGAGAGCATTTTGTGAAAAAGTGGGGTCGTCTTATAATCGGGGTCTAAAGCCTGGTTTATGCTTCTGCGTCGCGGCGATGGCGTAGCGACGTCGTCGACCCTACGCCGTCATTGAGCATTCGAAGTTCTGCTTCGAGGAACGCGTTTTTCTGCAATTCACCGGTGTGGCTGTGTCTGTTTGGTTTCGTGGGGGGTTCATATCGGATTCCTTGGTTTTCTTCCGGTCAGACAGTAAACCATGGCAACTGAGATGGAGCGGGTGTTTTTGGAGATGGAGCTCGTGGATATTGAACAACAAATGCTGTTATTACAAAAGTTGAAGCGCAGGCGACGCAGAAGACATTTGCGGAGGTGGTCTGTCCGACCAATCACAGTCCTTGCCGTTTGCGTCTCGACGCGTCGACGTGACGCGTAGTCAGAATTTTTTGGAGGTGCACGTCAGGCTATGGCGTAGGGTCCGCGTAGGGGTCTGCGTCGACGACGTAGCTACGCCGCTTTCAGGAGATTGACAGAAGGGTATGTGAGTTTGTTATTGAGAAACAAAGAGTCTTTCTGAAGATTAGTCTTGAGGGGTCGTCTTATAATCAGGGGTCGTCCTATATTCGGGTCAATACGGTAATTTTCGTGGAATCCGTCCGTACGTTGGTCTGTTGCTGCAGCCCGCCTCAGCTGCTGCAGCGCCGTACACTGACCAGTATGCTGAGGGCTATGGTAGACTAGTCGCTATCGACATTTTGTCAAAAAATAGGAAGGTCGACACTGAAGGTCGCATCTTTCAGGATAGATGGAAAGAAAAATATTTCTTTTGGGAAGTAGGAGGCAAACCCGTGTGTCTTATTTGTTCTCAACAAGTGGCTGTAGCAAAGGAGTACAACATCAAACGACACTATTATATTCAGTCACTTGGCCTATTGTTGGATAACTTTATTCTGGCACTTACTTTCTGTGACTCGTTTAGGCCTACTTGGCCTGGCCTTCTTTTAATTGGCCTAATTATGCATTGGCATGTTTTCTTGTGCAAGCCTTCAATAAATATGATCAAAGTAATTTACAGTTTACACTTGTATTATTTATAGGAAATGTGTTTTGTTGGCACCTAGTCTATTTTATTGCATTTCTAATTTATAAATGTAGGCTACCTGCATGGATAGGACAATTTTACGTTTTTAGAGGGTAACTTGCTTTATGCTGCTATGTAGCTAATTGTGGGCCTCATTGTGAGGCTATTGTGGGTGCCAATGCAGTTTCTTTTTGATATGTAGGCCTTCATGAATAATTTCAAGCAGCATATCCATGTGTTGAGTCAGTGTTTGGTCTTTCAGGCCGAAAGTGTAATTCGGCCCCCTGAGGACTCACTTGGAAAAAATCTGGCCCCCTGACCAATTTCACCCTGGCATCCCTACTCTAGCTGCTCCAGTGTCAGGGTCTTGGTTGAGGATGCTGGTTAATTGTCACAATGTCAGGGACATTTGAATTGTCAGAATGTGAAGTCAGAATGTCTGCTATGAAAAATATCTTTTTTGCAGAATATTTGTTCTGTATTTTATGATAACAATATCCCATTTTTTTTTTTAGACATTTTAGAATGGAGTGCAGATTCAGTTTCATATTCACTTCTACTGAAAAAGCAGTCTTGATAAACTGGTTGCTTTGTTGGTATTCTCTCTGTATAGTTCCTCTTTATGATGAAAAAGGCCAAGCCTACCATGAGCACACCGAAGTATGTGAGGTGGTCACAGGAGCAGGTGACTTGATTTTGACTATGCTTCCACAGGGTTTCACAACCATAGTTGCTATAATCTGGTAAGTCAAACAAACAGATCATTAAACAAATTATTCTGTTACATTTGCGCTGCATCATGTGGTTGATCATGTGTGAAAGCATAATAAATCTAATTAATCTTCTTCTTAACGAATACAGATTATTGTTATTGATTGTGACAGATGTAATACACTTACTCTGTGTTGAAAAAATAAAGAATGCACACATGGGTTCTCTGGTCTCCTGTGATACAACAATATATCAAGTTTGCATTATAGTGTTTACATGTATATATTATATATGTGTTACAGAAGAAAGTGGTGAATGAATGTTGTCGTTACATTTTCTTTCAAAGTGAGATTCATGGTGATGTTGACACGCTCCTGTAGTCCGGACACGTTCTTGCCTCGCACGCTCAGGCCGATCAGTCTGCTCTCATATATTTCACCTGGGGCTTCCCATATGGTCTACAGTACAACACACAAACAGTTAGCTGACAGTTTATCCAAAACAATTGTAAACCATGATCATTTACAGACATTTACATGTTCTAGAAATGTTGTAACCTTTACTGTCTACCCACTGCCATTCATTGGAACCTCTCTCAACTAGAATGCAATTACATTTTGAATGTTACTGCAGCCACAGTTGTGAAGAGCAAAAGAGCAACTACCTCTTAGTTAAAAAAAAAATTCTGTTTGTACAGGAAGTAACCTGTCTTGCAGCATTTGAGGACATTGACATATGTAGTTGGAAATTGACATCACTTCCTTGTTTGTGATAGATTTCTGCCTGTGTCATTGTGGAACAGTTACTAACCTTGAGAGACCTTTAGAAAAAAAACACCTAGTTTATGTGTCATATTACTACAATATTTTTCCTATTACATTCGTTAGCAGCTCTAGTATTTAGTAGCACTGCTATCGTCTATTTATGTTGTTTATAGCTATATTTTATCTAGTTTATTTAATGAAATACAACAATGCTGGTCATAGTATCAGGATGTTGAAACAGCCCAGTTACCGGAATACAATGTTATTTTTACATTTCTGCGAACTAAAGATACATCTCAGATTGACATTTGGAGCAAATGTGATGTATCACATTTACACTGTATGCTTACTGTTTTAGCTGACTCCAGGACATGGAGGGGAAGGTGGAAGTGTTATAACAGCCAACAAGGCTGTCAAATGTAGGGGTGGGAGACATAAGCGATTCTTAGATGCATCACGACACGGATGTGGACTATTCTGAATAGATTCACGAAAGTCAAAAATCGATTTAAATCGTTAATTGACAATGCCATTTTGTAGTGCTGTCCGAATGTCTAGTGGGAAATATTATACCCCATAGTGCACTCAAAGTATCCCACAATGCATCGCAAAAGTAGTGTACAACCAGTGATCACTAACTAAGCAATATTTACCATCATGCATTGCGCAGTGGACGAACGCATGGAAGTTTCAATTCACGTTTCAACTGAGCGACAGTAGTGACGTCATTAACGGCGCCGGAGTAGTGTCCGAAAGTGTGTTTTTATTTCTGGCATTGAGCTCACTATATATTGCACTATGTTCATAGGCGGCGCCAGGGTAGGGCTTGGTTGGGCTATAGCCCCATCAAGAATTGTGTTAGCCCTACCTTCAGCCCTACCATAACAACCAAGAGAAGTGCGGAGTCCAACAGCGCCTCCACGTCATAACGGCATTCAGGCAGCTGTGATGACAACTGTCACTGATCTGGGTTCATTGAGAGTCGGCCTCCTGCATCCCCATTATTATCAATCAACATAGAGCGTCACTGTCCTGAGATCAGTGGGGAGCCTGTCAGTCTGTACGTCACTCATGTGAGCGCGCTTTTAGTGTATGCTAGTCACAGAGACATTTAGTTGAGGCTGACTTTGTTGGAAGCTACCTAGCTGTAGTTAGCGGCTTACAGTCACGTTATTAAGTTCAAATTTTATGGTCCCGCGTTTTTCGTGTGCCAGGCTCAGCAAGAGGTAGATGAGCAAGAAGAAGAGGAGATGGAGCAGCAGCAGGAGCAGGAGGAAGAGGACACAGATGAGGAAAGGGGCTGGCATGGCCACCCACAGCCAACCACTGCGGGCACGGACGCTGGCCATGATGCTAATGCTAACACTGACATTAGCCAACGACCCGGGGATGGACCGCGGCGCCCCAAGAGGAAAAAGTACCCTTCAAGGCTAATGGGTAACCAGCAGATATCTTTCAGTGCTGGTCTGACACATACAGTTGGCTTGAATATTCGCTTGAGATGGACTTTTTTTTTTTTTCCACTGACCCTGCCCGTGACCTCTGCTTCGTGCGAACGCAGTTTCTCCTGCCTCCGTCGGATTAAGAACTATCTACGGAACAGCAGCAGTAATACCCGAAACAGCAACTTGCCGCTGTTGTCCATCAACAAACAAAGGACAAAGACTTTGGATGTTCAGCGCATCATCGACATCTTTGCCTCCAATCACAAAAAGCGGCGGTTTGTACTCATTTTTTTTTTGTGATGAAATTTTTATTTTATTTTCTAACTTGAGAAAAGGCAGTACATTACAACAACAAATACACAACATGATGACAGACATAAGAATGAAATGAGAGCTAAGACAAAACCACAATAGTAAAAAAATAAAAATAAATAAATGAATAAAATAAAAAATAAAAGAAACATATACATAGTATAACAACCTCCCCAGAACCAAAAGTTACTAGCAAATAGGTGGCTAGATCCGCTCCTTTAGCTTCTCTGCCACTGAGACCCACAGCTCAATCTTGGATTCCTTGACTCCAATCACGCGAGCAGTGGACAAATCAATTGTTCATCGACAGCTTATCTGGGTGTTTCCACCTCATAGCTACTAATTTCTTAGCAGCAGTAAGGCCAGCAAAAATAAGTCTTTTCTGCTTTCCAGGTGTCGAAAGCTGAGATAAATCGTTCAGAAGTAAGGTAGATATTGACACCGGAACTGTCAAAGAAAATATGTTTGATAAGTTAGAAGATACATGGTTCCAAAAACTAGCGACAGGTGGGCATTGCCAGAACATGTGGAGAAATGTACCAGAAACCCAGAGGGAACTCAGGGTGCACCGAGAGTCAGCCACCAAACCCATTAAGTGCAGTCTTCGTGGGGTCAGGTAAGTTCTATGAGCATAATTCAGGTGGATTTGTTGGTGATTTGGATTACGTGAAGTCAGCAAAATGTCAGACCAGACCGTGTTCCAATCAAAATCATATGTAAGTTCTGGAACATCACTCCTCCACTGTTTGTCTAAGAGCAAGTCCTTATAAGAGGACTTCAGTAGAAAAGTATAAAAGGTAGAGACAAAGCCCCTGGAAGTTCCTCTGCTCGTAATAAGTTTGTAAAAGGGGTGATGTTCCAGTGGCCGACGCCACGGGACTGAAGGTAAAAAAAAGAAAGATGAGCCTGGTAGGTCATAACAGTCTTTCAGATCCTGAAATGAGTGAAGACCAGTATCATTATAAACATCCCCTAAGGTGTGAATGCCTTTTTTCTCCCATTGAGAAAAAGTAACAGGCCTCTGTCCTATCAGAATTTGGTTGTTATTAAATATCAGGGACTCAAGATGCCAAGGACAAAGAATACCACAAGATTTCTGGGAGTTACGCCAAATCTGAATTACGTGTGAGATAAGAGGACGAACCCTCAGCTGACACTGTTTGATAGAAATGTTTGTGAATATAACATCCCGGAGTCTCCAAGGGGAGACCAGCTGTTCCTCTTGCACATGCCAGGAGACCACCTCCTTTGGGTTAGAAAAAGAAAAGAAAAAGACCAAAAGTATAACTTGAAATTTGGGACCACCAGCCCCCCATCCAGCCTCCTCCGTTGAATAGTAGACATCTTAAAGGGGCACTATGCAACAATTTTAGCAAAAATTACCCTAATTATGCAGGCTGAAAGTCATTCTGAATGTTCTTTGACACTTTCTGGGTTGTTTGGTGGTTGCTACGACTCCCCCTAGCGCTTCTGGGCGGAGAAACGGAACATGCAACTTGCTGCCACCGGGCCGAGTTCAATCCGGATGTGAGTCGGCGGAAGTATCCCACTGCCCCTCAAAAATTGTTGTCAAATTGTAGTTTCGAAACTGCTTTACGGCAGACACACCCCCAAACATGGAACCGGTTGGATATCAACTGCCAGTTGCAAGGCAATTGTTGGATTCATCATGGATCAGTCAACTAAAAAGAGACCCAGGAAGCTACAGTCGGAGGAACAGAAGAAGAAGAAAAAGGAGCTTGACAAAAAAAGAGACCAGACATGAGTAAACATAGGACGAGCTTTTGAGGAGTCCAAAACGGATGCCGACTTGGCTGTGTTGCTGTTGAAATTGTGAGTGGATGAACTTTGTCTTTGCAACGTGACTTGATAGTCTTTTGAACAATGTTATTGCTTGACTGTTTTATTGTGAGCCCTGTATGTGTTTAGCTTGGTTTCTTGATGGCTAGCTCGATAGTTAGCGGGTGTTTAGCGTAGCAGTCACTTGCTACCAAACACGTTTGTTTGCGTTCTGAATCCAGATTCTCGCTGTATATTTAGTAGGGCTGTCAAAGTTAACGCGTTAATAACGCGTTAATAACGCGTTAATGCAACGTCCTCTTAACGCCGTTAATTTTTTTAAGGCTCGATTAACGCTCAGTATATTAAAAAAACAAAAACGCGCATTCTATCATTTATGGCCGTCGGCGGTACCCGTAGTCTTGATACAGAGGGTGGCAGAAGAAGAAGAAAGGGAATCAGAAGAAGAAGAAGCAGGGTTGGCGGTTCGTTAAAAACACGGCAGACTGAAAAGCAGCACTCGCTGCAAACTCCTCATCTCTGCTGTCACTCACGGTGGCGGACATTAGTTTCTCCTGATCATTTTGCGGGACACTCTCTCGTGGCGTGCCCGTTTGCTGATAACTCATCCCCGCATGTTTATCTCAGGCTCCTCGCTAGCCTTCTTCCTCCCTCCAGCAGGCAGCCTGGCCCTGCTGCTGTCCTCCTCGGACAGACACTGAAGCTCCGTTTCTCTCACTCTCTTGGGGTCAACAGAGAAACGTCTAGCGGCTGCTTCTCCCGAGTTTTCCTCTGAATATATCACGACAGAAAGTTTGAATTTCAAGTCGTACTTTTTATTGTTTTGCTGCACCGGAGCCATGGCGATCATCAGTGTGATACTGACTGACAGAAAGTAGCACACTGCGTGAAAAAAGGCGAAGAAGAAAACGTGCAGTGTCAGTGGACACCACTTGCAAGCCAAACAGACGGCAGATGCAGAGAACCCGTCGCCCCCCCTCGCCTAAAGCAGACAACCCTGGATTTAATTTCCTGCATGATTTGAAGTGTTGAATAAACATTTTCATAATGCAAGCATATTTGACCTTTCTTATGTTGTTAAAAGTATTAAGAACATGAAAAAATACATTAAGGTACATTTAGAACAGAAAAAAATGTGCCAAAAAAATTGCGATTAATTTGCGATTAATCGCGAGTTAACTATGGACAAAATGCGATTAAAAAAATTGATCGTTTGACAGCCCTACTATTTAGATATCTAGATCGGTCTTCGAATGTCGCATGAGTTGTCGCCTGTATCATGCGATATGTCCGGCTGAACATATAGCACTAAGTGCACTAATGCAGTGCCAGACATGACTCGCTGTTTAGCCGGCCGACTTCTTTGAAAACAGATGTACATGGTAACGTAGTAGCTGCTAGGTGGGCAGCGGAGGCTCGTCAACAAGTCTTTACGACAGTGTATCTGCGCCGAAGCTGTAGGGGGAGCCCTGTAGCGAAAAACGTAAGCACAAATCTGGTGCAAAGCTAGAAAACGGCGAAGGAATCTGGTCTGGAAACTGCTACTGCATAGTCCAGCTTTAAGTCTTGGCCGCCTATTGTTCCAAAGAAATTTAATGACAATTGAATTGAGTTTCTTACAGTACCCAGTAGGGGGAGGTAAAGGGAGCATTGAACTAACAAAATTGACTCTCTGTAGTATATTCATTTTAATGATCGAAACGCGAGTTTAGAGAGATGGGCAGTTGAGTCCATCTATTAAGGTCCTGCAGAACCTTGTTGTATGTGTGTGTGTGTAATTATGCATCACAGTCCAGTTTAAAGTGGGGAATATTTCTACCCCGAGATATGTGAAATGTTCGACCGCTGATATCTCTGCTGGACGTTACGCCAATTTAGCGGTCTCATTAAGAGGTAGAAATGCTGATTTCGGCCAATTAATCCTAAATCCTGAAAGATCACCAAATTCTTTAAACACTTTAAATAAATGAGGTACAGACAGGGAGGGGTTACACATAAAAATCAGAACATCATCTGCGTGAAGGGAGATATGGTGAGATGTGCCACGGATGGATATGGGAATAATATTCTGCGACTGTCTTATAAATTGAGCTAACAAATCGAGGGAAAGGGCAAAAAGCCCAGGACTCAAAGGGCAGCCTTGTCTAGAAGATCTTCCAACCAGAAAAGGTGATGAGCACATTTTACCTGTCAAGATCATAGCTGATGGTGCAGTGTAAAGAACCTTAACCATATGAATAAACCATTTCCCCAGTCCCATTGTCTCCTTGACAGCCCATAAGTATGACCACTCCAGTCTGTCAAAAGCTTTCATCGCATCCAAAGACATGACTGCTGCTGGTGTGTTATCATCTTTACTAGCATCAATAATGTGTAATAAGCGTCTGAGGTTATCGGTGGCTAAGCAACCTTTTATAAAACCAGTTTGGTCACAATGAACAAGCGATGTCATATAGGTCTGTAATCGGTGGGCCAGGACTTTGGCGTAGATTTTAGAATCAGCACCAAGTAGGCTTAAAGGTCTGTAACTGCTGCAGTCAGTTGGTTCTTTATCCTTTTTTAGTAATAAGGAATTAAGAGCCATATTGACGTCCCTGGAGAATCTGCCCTGCTCAATCGAGTATTGAATCATAGAGAGCAATAGGGGGCCCAGAATGTCCCAGAAGGTTAAATAGACCTCAGGGGGGATGCCGTCCCATCCAGGTGCATTGCCTCTCCGCATATCAAGGGCCACGGTCTTGAGTTCTTCTAAAGTAATAGGCTCTGCCGGTTGTGTGGTATCGCCTTCTGTTAAACATCGTAATTCAACCCCATTGAGAAATGCCTCATATTTAGTTTTATCAAAACTTACTTCTGATCTATATAAATGAGAGTAAAAAGATCTGAATGTATCATTAACTTTTTGGGGGGCTGTGGTCATCTGCCCCTGCTGGGTCTTAATGGCTGGGATATCTGCAAATTGTTCATTAGCACGGATTTGCATAGCAAGCAAGTGGCTAGGTCTAGAACCATGGAAATAATAGTGTTGTCTTGTTCTGTGTAACAAACATTCTGAGCGCTGTCTGAATATAGAATTAATTTCTTTCTTAACTACTTTCACCTGCCAGTCCAACTGTTCATTATAATTAGACTGAAGTGAAGCATTCAGGTTAGCATATAAATCTTCCAATTTTTCAAGTTTTGAGAGGCGCACTTTACGCAAATTAGATGCAAATAGTGTAGTGTGGCTCCTGATGAAACCCTTACCTGAATCCCACAATATTCTGGGGTCTTCCACTGAACCCACATTAAACTCTAAAAACTCTGCGAGCTTCTCTCTAAATTGCAAGCAGAAATCATCATTTTTCAGTAAAGTTGTGTTAAATCGCCACCTGGAAGCACAAGAGGAGAGCTTTTTAAATGAAGCAGACAGAAAGATGGCTTTATGGTCAGACAAAGCTATGGGTAACATGGACACATCAAAGCTATCAAAAAGATGGGGGGAGGCAAACAAGTAGTGAATCTAGAGAAGGTCTTTTGTCTTGAAGAAAAGAAGGAGAAATCTCTCAGAGAGGGGTTGACCATGCGCCACATGTCAACAAGACCAGTATCACGAGCCCAAGACTGCTGAGCTGCTGAGGACTGCCTCTGGTCCGCTGTTTCTGAAGCACCTGATCTGTCTACGGCTGGATCCCACATTGCATTAAAGTCCAACCCTACTATAAACATGTAGTCTGCAAGCTGTAGCATAACGTCAGTAAGCACTCTATAGAAATCTGCATCAAACTGGTTAGGCACGTAAACTGACATCAAGGCAATTTTCCTGTTAGAACATTCAATTTTGGCAATAGTTATCCTCCCCGATGAGTCTGCCCACATGTACGGAACTTTAATATTTAGACAAAGTTTAGCCACTATAGCCACACCTTGTACCTAGGTACTAGCAGAGGAGGATGCTATTACATGATAGAATTTGTCAGCCAGTCTCCTAACATCAGCCTTCAGAAGGTGAGTTTCACTCAGTAGTGCTATATCCACATTTTTTCTCCTCAAAAAGCCCAGGACACTAGTGCGTTTGTGTGGAGCGTTAATGCTATTGTGTTCCAAACCAGTGTGTTTAAATTAGTCATAAGTTGATGTCAACAGCGAATGTATCTGGTTTGTAATAACCCAAATAAGCAGCAATAAGGTTCTGAAGGATTCCATCCTACCCACCCACCCGCCACAAACCCAAAGGAAACAAAAAATAATAATAAAAAGGAAAAAATAAAAAATAAAAATAAATTTACACACACAGTCAACAACCTGAACATCAAGCCCCCGCCCCCCGCCCTCCCCCAATGAACAAATAGTCTGCAACCAGGAGAAAACCTAGGGCTAAACAGAACCTGAGCCCAACAACATCCCAAATGTTCAACCAAATAAGCACACAATCAACACAAATCAACAAGACAGTGCCATACTGCAGAGACACACACAAGAGAGAAAAAGATTGCTGCGTTATCCAGCTTTCCGGCAAACATAACTCTATATGAAAATAATGCTGACGCTAGGGCTGGGCGATATGGCCTCAAATCGATATCACGATATATAGAGCAACTCACCTCGATAACGATAAATGAACGATAAGTAACACCCCCCCCACCTAAAAAAAGGAAAAAAATTCTGTGTATTTACAGAAATGCCACTTTAAAGGACTGTAAAACTACATTGTAGTTAAGATTTATATTATTTATTTAGTAGTTAAGATCAACTGATAAGCACAGATTACTTGAAATGACAACAACTGAACAAGTTTAAAAGTATGAAATATACAGTCCCTTATAAACAAATTCTAAGCTTCTCGCTTTTTTTATTTCTTCGAATTGAATCACGTGGTTGTACTGCAGGTGTCGGAAGAGGTTGATGTAAATAAATAAACATCTTGAGGACTTCAGAATCAGAATCTAAGTCATGAGACAAAATAGTGTAGAAGTTGACATTGCTGCTTAATAATATGTTAACCTCTTGAGCACTAGAGAACTTTTTTTTACCATTATTTTCTTTATCATTATATATTTTTGATAGACACAGAATCTGTGTCAGAAGTCAGTGGGTCACATGACATGGAAGCTATTGAGAAAAAAAAATCAAGATTTCTGCATATTAATATTCATATAAAACAATATTCATATAAAATAGAGGAAGCACTAAAGTACAATAAACATAGCTGTGTCTCATTCGTCCAGTTTACTAATACAATCTGCTGCTGGAGTCACTGGGCCCCATGACATGGAAGATATTGAAAGAACTGCAATTATTTTGTATTAATATATTTATGCTAAGTAATTTGATGACAGTCAAAATCAGTTTCCAGCGATTCAGTGCCATGTTCTGGGAGGTGAGCTAACCGTCCTCCTGCTGCTCACACTGGGTGAACCTCAGTAAAGTCGCGGCTGGACCCGAGTAGAGCTCAGAATCAAGCCCGACCCGAGCCCGTGCACGTTGTGTCCGAGCCCGGCCGACACACTGAATGTAATTATTAGCCCGAGACCGATTTAAACCCGACAACTGTTTAATACGTGGGCTGTTATAACTGACGTTCTCGACTACAATTGCGAGTTGTTTGAGCTACAGAAATCTTAATGAATAATGCAACAAGTGCCGCACTTAATTCAGTCGACAAAGCCGACACGTTATTATCACGGCCCACGACTTGTTTAAAATGGGTCCACACCTCCGACTTTTCTCCAAACTTGCTCAAAGTTAATTCTACTGTTTTTATTTTTTTCTTTATATCTTCATGCTCCATGTTGCACTTAAGCTACACAATCAGTGATACCGGTAACGCGTTACTAGTTTTGTCATTTTCCTTAGTAAAAATATATATTTTTGCTTTCTTCTTGCGTCTCGGGGAGTGACGTCACGTATGCAAGAAGTCAGGTTTTTCAGCATGAGGTCACTCACGTGTCAGACCACGCAGAGACACAAATGCAAACAACAATGGAGGGAGGAGAGAGATGCGCGTTTTCTAGCTGGAAATACAGTTATTATTTTTGAGTGAATAAAAACCAAAACACAAATGTTTGATCAATGGACCGGCCCGCTGAAGACAGTGGCCTGTTGCAGCCTTTGAACGCAGCATCATTACACAAACTGTCCGCGACTCACAGCGAGAGTGGGTTCACTTGATTACTAACCTGGCATAGCTGGTGTTGCATCAGCAGGCGGAGTTTGCCATCAAATTAATGTAAAATAAGCACATCGGTATACACCAGGGTAGATTAATCAAGTGGCCCTTACGTGTCCCCCTGTCCTTAGTGGATGTTACGCCCATGACACCGAATATACCGACATGGCCAAAATGACTTTGGTTATCGTCGTAAATTTTGGTATCGGTAAATTTTCGGTTTATCTCCCAGGCCTAGCTGACGCTATAAAAATCGTCGTCATTTAACATGAACTGCACCACAAGTATAAAACATAGCACTATGCTGGATGAATGTAAAGTGACAACAACATTAAATAAAATTAAATCATCATCGCCTGTAGTGCACAAGTAAGGCAAAAACTTAACCGCCAACCTCCAGCCCAGAACGCCAACCTGAGAGCCGCAAACACATTACAGTCAGCTGGGCTGTCCAGCCGGGAGTCTCAAACTTGTTAACCACTCTTGCGGTCAGTCGTCAGGTGAGGGCGAGACTGCCGGAGAGTGCTCAGCCACCAACTCGTAGTGATGGGAATGGCAGTTCTTTTTACTGTACTGAATCTCTAGAATCCGTTCATTAATATGATTCGTTCAAAAGATTCGTTCATCGAATCGTTCAGTGCTCTCCAACTCCCTGAACTGATAAGCAGCCAAATGATCCGTCATTCAGTTCATGATTCAGCCCTGAGGTTCACGTTCACTTACTGAGGGACGGTGCGTTCACGGACTATAGCACACAATCATACGCTCTAGACGCGGCGCTGCTTTGAGTGGTATACATTAGAGTTTAGATTCTCTGCCCGAGCCCGACCCTGACCCGACCCGGCCCGTGGGCCGGGCCGGGCCGATATTTCCCGTCACTTTCCTCGGGCCGGGCCGGGCCAGGCCGGGCCCTTGATCAAGCATTTGTGTGTATGTGTGTGTGTGTGTGTGTGTGTGTGTGTGTGTATGTTTTAATAACTCTAAATAATGACTGTGTTTCCAGCTAGAAAACGTGCATCTCTCTCCTCCCTCCATGTTGCTCGTGTCGCTGCGTGGTGTTACATGTGAGTTGTCCTCGTGCTGAAAATGTGACTTCTCCCGCACGTCACTCCTCGAGACGCAAGAAGAAAGCAAAATATATATTTTTACAAGGAAAATGACGAAAATAATAGTAACGCACAGTGACTTGAATACTTTAATCTGATTTCTGGTTTGGAAATATTACCGCGTTAAATTACTCATTACTGAAAAGAGTGGTCAGATTAGAGGAACGCGTTACCGGCGTCACTGATTGTGTAGTTTTAGTGCAACATGGAGTTTGAGAACGTCAGTTATAACAACCCACGTATTAAAAAAATGTCGGGTTTAAATCGGGTTCGGGCTCATAATTACAGTTGATGTGCCGGGCCGGGCCGGGCTCGGACACAACGTGCACGGGCTCGTGTCGGGTTGGGCTTGATATTTTGGGCCCGATCTAAGCTCTAGTATACATGCACCAAAATTATTACACGGTGAAAGTGTCCTCTGTGCACAGTGAAATCACCTAACATGGTGCTACACGGATGTTAGCAACACAGCGGCAGTTCCACTCCTGGCCGGCATGCTCGCGGCTGAGCTCAACTGAACTGAGAAAGGAATGAATCAGTTCATGAAGTGATTCCGTTCAGTTCGTTCACTCAAAAGATTTGTCCATTCGAAAGACACGTTCGTGACCGACACAACACTACCGGCTCCTCTTCAGCAGCATCACTGGGGCTGTCCGGGTCCAGAAACTGCTTTGCGTGCGCCGGTGAGGACAAAAGATGAGTGGACTGTCCAGATCTCACCTTGAGAGTGGCCGGGTAAAGTAGGAAAGCCTCGGGAGCCCCTTTCGCGCACAATAGCCATTGCCCGTGAGAATGCCCTGCGGCATTTAGCTGTGTAATCGCTGAAGTCAGCAGCAAACCGGAGCACTCGGTTGCCGACTGAGGGTGGATGATTCCTCGCCTCCCGTAGGATGGACTGCTGCATGGAGAAGCGAAGGCAGCAAAAGATTAAAACTCGTGGTCGGTCTTCTTCCTTCGGTGAGCCCCAGCTGTTGATCCTGTGGGCGCACTCTATTTCAGGTTTCAGGTGCTTTAGTGCGGGGAACCACTCCGGGATCATCCTTTCCAGAAACTGCACTGGGGCGTCCTGCTCTGCGTTCTCCGGCATGCCGTAGACCCGAATGTTGCATCTCCTACTACAGTCCGCAAACTTCCGTTCTTAACTCTGCAGCTTTTCTTGCATGTTGGAGATCACGACAGAGACTTTCTTAGTGTCCTTTTTCACAGTAGTAAGCTCGCCCTCAGCCGCAACAATCCTCGTAGTCGATGAAGTTAGCTCTGCCTGTACAGCATCTAGCCTATTAGCCACCTGCTGCATGCTAGCCTCCAGCTCCTCGTGTAACAAAGCTCTGACGACTTCAACAATGGATTTAATATCTTCGGCTTTCAGGGTTTTAGTCGTCTTTCTTTTTGAATCTGGCATTTTAACAGACCGTCTGTGCATTCACCAAAAAACAGTGCTTGTTTGGTGTGAAATGATTAAAATATCTGACAAAAATGGGATGTTGCCGGAGAGCTCAAAACTCAGGCAGCCATCAGGTCCACGCGGTTACCCAGAATCCCGGATTGTACTCATTTGAAAATCTCAACCTGGTAAGTTTTGATATTGTTTTTATTGTTTTGGGGAACTTTGCTGACTTTGTTATTGCGTTTTGCGTGTTGCCTGTTTCATGCTCTTCCTTGCTGCTGTCTTGTTGCCCAATTAGCATACTTAATTTGTTGGAGATGTGTTTTGACTCTTGGCTGTTGTGTGGTAGACTATATATGGCTTTAGGACAACCATCTCTCTCTCTCTCTCTCTCTCTCTCTCTCTCTCTCTCTCTCTCTCTCTCTCTCTGTGTGTGTGTGTGTGTGTGTGCATGCACGTGTTTCTAGCTGTGGGAGGGTGTTGTTTTATTGAATATATATTCACATTGAAATTATAGCATTGATTTGAGCCCCACCGCTGTATGGGTTAGCCCCACCGTAGTTAAACCTGAAAAAATACTCTGGCTCCGCCACTGACTATGTTGGACTCCCCTATGTAGTGACGAGGGAGTAGGGAATGAGTGGGTGATTTCGGACACGGCCGAGATGGCTGAGCGCAACACTCACCCAGCAGCCTCTGCTTTAACAGCAAGTGTGTGGAAGCATGGTTGTAGTTGCTTCCAGCTGGAGGACCATAGAGCAAGCGATATCAAATTTTCCACCCAACTCGGAAAGAGCGAAGCGAATAACAAACTCTATCGCAACTTTGATTGCCGAGGACTTGCGTCCGTATTCAGTCGCGCTTTGTTGCGCACAGCTTGCATTTCAACATGTTGTGCAAATAGTTGTTGCACAATGTGTTGAAATGCAAGCGGTATAAAGTAGCATAGCATTGGGATATGCTGCTGCCTATCATCCATAAAAGGAGGATTTTGTGATAGGAGAAGTCTCATTCTTATCTTTGACTGAGAGCAGCTTTTTCTTTAATGACACAGAGAAGAAAAATCAATCTGTTAATTTCTTTTATTATCAATGACCAAAAGTAGTCATGTTTTAGTATGAGAGCTGATACATAGGTCCATAATGTGTTAGAATGCAAGCTGCGTTGATATTGCATTGAAAGCTTTTTTATTTTTGTATAGGCTACAGTATACTGTTTTTCTCTCAGGGATATGCTCATTGCCTGTAACAGGAGGATTCTGTGTTCATGTCAATTCTATTTTTGTCAAAGAAAAGCCTTTCCTTTAATAAAATATTAAAATAATTAAATGTTAATTGAATATTAAGTTAATTAATCTGTTGATTTTCTTTAATGATCACCACAAAAGTAGGAAGTGATTAGCAAACTCAGATTTGATTATTACTAGGGGGCCAAGCCCGAGGGGCCGAGGGAACGCGTATGCAAGCATACACGTTTCCTAGGACCAGCGGTGCTAGGAACCCTATTGTAATTGTAAAGATTTTTAGGGCCCGAGCAGGTCATCGACCTGTGAGGTCCCTATTGTAATTGAAAAAATTATTATTATTATTATTAGGGCCCGAGCAGGTCATCGACCTGTGAGGCCTTTTGCACTTCCAGTGCACTTCCCATTACAGTGAATACCACGGCTCAGACGTTGGCCTGTGTCCTCACTTTTGCCCCGAGCCCGTCATCCTTTGGGGCCAACTTCCATGGGCTCTGCGGTGCACGGGGTCCGGGTTGCGCGGGAGGGCTTGGCCCCCGTTCATAACTGCTTGCAGTTCTAGTTAGGGGGCCAAGCCCGAGGGGCCGAGGGAACGCGTATGCAAGCATTTCCTAGGACCAGCAGTGCTAGGAACCCTATTGTAATTGTAAAGATTTTTATTTTTATTTTTCTCCAGCTAAAAGTGGTGCTGCAGGCTAAACCGTGCAAGGGAGGGCGGTGCAATTTGGAGGGTTAGTCCAGACTCCTGCGAATATCTCAGACACTGAAAACTACATACTGTATATCCGCCTGCAGGGGGCGCTATAACCTAGGCCAACACGTTTTGGCCTATAACTCCCAAACCGTATGTTGCACATTCAAAAACCTTGTATCCCCAGATTCCCTGAATGGAGCTGAATCACTTTGCGATTGGCCACGCCCACTTCCAAGGTTTTTCGCTAAATCGCAAAAACTGGAAAAACCTACTTTTTCGTACTCCTCCGTGGGATTTTGTCCGATCTGCGTGAAACTTGGCACGTACACTCTTCAGCAGGACCTGGTCTAAAGTTATCAAAAGAATTCTGCTCAGTCAAAAAATGCGCAAATTGTTAATGAACACATTTCTGTAGCTCGCTATAAAAATGTAAACTGTTTGATATCTCGGTTAAACTAAATGCTATTAACACCAATTTTGAGATCCTTGGTTGCCATGACACTGGGAAAGGATGAGCCGAATTTGGCGAAGTTTGGCCACTGGGGGCGCTAAAAATATGGGAAGTTTATATCTCTTGAACGGCTACACCAATTTTTACCAAATTTGGTCGGTATAATGCAGAGCCAATCCTGATGCCATATCTTCTAGGTGGTCATGACTGGTCAATGTGGGTGTGGCTTATTACAAGATAAACAACAAACATTAATTTCAGACAAACTATTATGCTGAGAGGTTTGAAATGTATATGGTACATAAAGAATAGGACACAGTTCTTCCATAACAAAAATTGCACATGTACTCCACTAGGTGGCGCTATAATGGATGCAATCGCGTTTTTGCCTGTAACATCCACATTTTAAACAACACATTCGCAAACCTTATATCCATATGTTCCCTGAATAGAGCTGAGTTTTCTGACATAGGACACGCCCACGCTGGACATTTCGTTCGCTAAATCGCCACATATGCAAAACTTACTTTTTCGAACTCCTCCGTGGGATTTTGTCTGATCTGCGTGAAACTTGGCACATCCACTCTTCAGCTGGACCTGGTCTAAAGTTATCAAAAGAATTCTGCTCGGTCAAAAAATGTGCAAATTATTAACGAACACATTTTTGTAGCTGGCTAGAAAAATGGAAACGTTTGTTATTTTGGTCAAAATAAATGTAATTAACACCAAATTTGAGATCCTTGGTTTCCATGAGACTGGGAAGGGATGAACTGCATTTGGCGAAGTTTGGCCACTAAGGGGCGCTAAATATATGGGAAGTTTATATCTCTTGAACGGCTCACCCATTTTTATGAAATTTGGTCGTATGATGTAGGGCCAATCCTGAGGCCATATCTTGAAGGTGGTCATGACTGGTCAATGTGGGCGTGGCTTGTTACAACAAAACCAAATCGGCACACATTCAGCCTTTTGCACTTCCGGTGCACTTCCCATTACAGCAATACCATAGCTCAGACGTTGGCCTGTGTCCTCACTTTTGCCCCGAGCCCATCATCCTTTGGGGCCAACTTCTGTGGGCTCTGCGGCGCACGGGGTCCGGGTCGCGCGGGGGGCTTGGCCCCTGTTCATAACTGCTTGCAGTTCTAGTTATTGTTGTTATTATTAGGGGGCCAAGCCCGAGGGGCCGAGGGAACACGTATGCAAGCATACGCATTTCCTAGGACCAGCGGTGCTAGGAACCCTATTGTAATTGTAAAGATTTTTAGGGCCCGAGCAGGTCATCGACCTGTGAGGTCCCTATTGTAATTGAAAAAATTATTAGGGCCCGAGCAGGGAACCTGCAAGGACCCTATTGTAATCGCAATGATTATTAGGGCCCGAGCAGGGAACCTGCAAGGACCCTATTGTAATCGCAATGATTATTAGGGCCCGAGCAGGGAACCTGCAAGGACCCTATTGTAATCGCAATGATTATTATTAGGGCCCGAGCAGGGAACCTGCGAGGTCCCTATTGTAATCGTAATGATTATTAGGGCCCGAGCAGGGAACCTGCGAGGTCCCTATTGTAATCGTAATGATTATTAGGGCCCGAGCAGGGAACCTGCGAGGTCCCTATTGTTTTTACAAGGATTATTATTTATTTTATTTTTTTTTTTCTTTGTCCCAAATGATCGCATTTTTCACTGCCTGAACATACCCCAAAACTCACCAAACTTGGAATATAAGTCACACCTGGCGAAAAATTTTATAATCTATTGTCGTCCTGAATTTGCACCACTAGGTGGCGCTACAATCAAGGGAAGTGCGTTTTGGCTTATAACTCCCACATACTTCATCACACATTCAAAAACTTTATATCCCCGCGTTCAGTAAATTGTGCTGAATCTCTTGGTATAGGCCACGCCCATTTCCGCCTACCGTTTTTTTCGCTACGTCGCAAAATGTCGAAAACCTACTTTTTCGAACTCCTCCCAGGCGATTTCACCGATTTGCACGAAACTTGGCACACAGCATCTGTGGACCCTGTTGACAAAAAGTTATTAAAAGAATTTTGATAGATCAAACGATACTCAAGTTATTAATTAACAACTTACTGCAGATTTGGTTACAGACAGGAAGTGATGTATATCTTAACATTGGTGTGTCCGAATGACATGAAACTCAGAATACTACTTCCCCATAGGCCCCTGAGGACCTGTGCAAAATTTTGGGCGATGACCACAAGGTGGCGCTCTTTAAATTGAAGTATTTTATATCTCCACAAAGGTTCATCGGATTAATGCAGAACTTTGTATATTTATTCCCAGTGCCCTCCTGAGGACAGCTGAAAAAGGGTTTACTGATCCGCCACTAGGTGGCGCTCTGGTGGCTGTATCATTTAATATTTGGCACTGTGCCCACACCATAACACTTATGGAAATGAAACTCATAGGGGTGCTATAGAATGGCCCCTGTAACTCACACACCAAAAATGACCAGCGGGGGGCGCCATTTTGAAAAAAAACAACATTTTTGACCCATAAATCCTGCATAATATGTTGCACATTGTTGAAGCTTATATCTACATGTTCCCTGAATTCAGCTGAATTGTGTGGTGTAGGCCACGCCCACTTTGGCAATAACTTTCCATTCGCAAAATCGAGCCAAATGAAAAACCTACTTTTTCGAACTCCTCCTAGACGATTTGACCGATTTGCACCAAACTTTGCATGAAGCATCTGAGGACCCTCCTGACAAAAAGTTATTAAAAGAATTTTGATAGCCCAAAAAACGCCCGAAATATAAAACAACAAACTCCTGCGTATTGTGTTGAAAACAGACAATCTTGAATATCTGTACAAAGTACTGTCTGATTATTACATAAATGTTCATAATTGTGTTCCATGGCCTAATGATGGCCTGTGTAAAATTTGGTGCAAATCGGCCAATAGGTGGCGATCTGGTGGCAGTCTAATTATTTTGCATGGAATTAAATGGGAAAATCTTCAAATCCTCTTCAAAACTCATCCACTTTCAACCTCTCCTTGTCCTTCATACTTTGAGCTATAGACTCCATTCCATCTTTAGAAAAGAGTCTCAAGACCTTGAAATATTAGTCCTGTATTCAGCTTTTTAAAATCTTGTATGGTTTTGAAATCATCACAGTTTTAGTTTTAAGGATTATTTGCTTGTCTTTGTCATTTTATAATGGGTGTGTATTGCGTGAGCTAGAATGCATGACATCATCGCTCGAGTGAAGAGCAGCTGGAGGAACTGGAGAGAAAATTCTGTTCAGCTTGATTTGGATTCCACATCTTTTACCTCACATGGACAATATATGCATAGAAATGTAGGAAATCTTGTTGGCTTGGCTCAGCTGATGGTCTTATTTAAGATGTAGGACTTACAGTTTTGGATGTGGAAGCCCCAGAGCGACAAGCACTCCAGCAAGTCCCCCATAAGCTGCAATGTTAATTTTGAGTCTACATTTCTGGAGGAGAGCAGACAGAGCCTGTTTGGTCTCTCACTCTGAAGTCCTCATTTGTTTACTCTACGGAAATAAAAACAACATCACAGAGTTCAGCAATGTCTCCTGTGACTCAATATATAAATGTTTTGCAGATAACCATTACATTTCTTTCAAAAATGGCAGGAGTTTGGGAGGCCTTTTCGCATGCAATTTTTATGGGCACAACTTTGGCTGTGCTATTGCTGCAGCATGTGTTCAGCCAGAGAAACTGTTCACCTTTTTAAGTTATTTCAGCCCTCTTACTCTTAAGCTTTTCTGCCTTTTGAGCTTTCTAAATCTTTCTCCCTCTTCAGCTTTCATCATCAAATCATCATCAAATGTAACATCCCATTAGTTATTCAGTTCTTCTCTGGCCTGGCTGGATTCTCTGCTTTTTTTTTTCTTTTCAAGATCTCTCAAAAGAACCAGTGTGCCTGATAAGAGTGGTGGCATACAGACTCCCAAGAGCAAACACAGTAAGATGGAACTTCCATATCTGTGCCGTGAACACTGTGTTTTTAGCATAAAGGTGACATCATCCAGTGTTTTGAAATCATCAGGGGAGTTTGAGCCTACCACTGTGCGAGAAGCTGGACAGTTTGTGAGGCTACTGGAGGGTGATACTTTCAGCTTGGCTGGAGAAAAAGTTCTCTTCAGCTTAATTTGGATCCCACATCTTTTACTTCACATAGACAATATATACATAGAAATGTAGGAAATCTTGTTGGCTTTCAGCTGATGGTCTTATGTCAGATGTAGGACTTTTGGCTGTTAAAGCCCCAGAGTGACAAGCACAACAGCAACTCCCCCATAAGCTGCAATTTCTTCCTCTTCAGCTTTCATCATGCAGCAGGTGACATCTCCCATCCCATCAGTTAAACAGTTCTTCTCTGACCTGACTGGATTCTCTGGATTTTTTTCAAGATCTCCCAAGAAAACCAGTGTCCGTGACAGAGTGGTGGCACACAGACTCCCAAGAGCAAACAGAGTAAAGGCGGGTACACACTACAGGATTTTTCAAACCTTCACAGATTAGGAGACCACACACTTGATGATAACAAAAGACAGATTGCACAAGATCTCTCTCTGCTGATCTTATAGTGTGTGGTGTTCTCCGTAGTGCACGACACACACTAACCGATTCTTCAGCAGAGTATCAGGTTCTTCACGCTCAATATAAGAAAATCTCGCGTGGTCAAACGTGACCTCAGTGTAAACAAACATGGTGGACGAACCGGAAGATAACAGTGGTGGTTGTTTTAGGCCTATTACTGGCTGAAAAAGTCATGGAGACGGCGAGAGTGTGGGCTGTATGCGTTACAGTGCGAGTTGGAGAATTACAGATAGCTTCGAGAGCAGCGCTGTGCGCTCTGGCCCCCGGTACTGCGGGTGACCCTGGCAACAGGTAAATAAAAGGCTGACTCAGCTCGCGTCTTGATTGGCTGTTTGTCCGGTCCACGTGACATCACACGCAGTGCGTGCTCGGCTCCGTTCGGAACACCCCACACATTACAGGATGTTTAGTTGCAAATACAAAACATGTTCATTACTTTCGATCTCTCCTTCCGACGCCTTTCGAGCGGGTCTGACCAGACAAAATCACTCTTCACACACCCCACACCACAGGAAAATCAGACACAATGTCCTTTGCAAACATCAGATAATCGTTCCTTTGCTGGCTTTGATAGTAAGCGGGAAATCGGGACAAAAATCACCCCGATTATCCTGCAGTGTGTACCCCCCTTAAGATGGAACTTCCATATGTGTGCAGTGAAGACTGTTTTAGCACAAAGGTGACATCATCCAGTGTTTTCAAACCATGAGGGGAGTTTGAGCCTACCACTGTGCGAGAAGCTGGAAGGTTTGTGAAGCTACTGGAGGACGACTCTTTCAGCTTCTTCCTGAAACTGTTTCATTGCATCATGCCTCGTGTGCACATTCTCTTCAGCCAGCTGAAGACGCGGACCATCGACCCAGTCTTTGTCCAGGGAATCATGCAGCAGTTCACACAATTTTTCTGACTTCAGCGTACATTATTTCACACCGGCAACAGCAGGCCACCGAATCATAAAGCAACGACTTCCTCAGTAGAAGGTGTTGCTTGACCATGCCCCGACGGCAGCATGCATCGACAGCGGCATGCCCCGTCACGCGTGGACTGCGAGGGCCCGTTCAACGCTGCTTGCAGCTTTAATTAGGGCCCGAGCAGGGAACCTGCAAGGACCCTATTGTAATCGCAATGATTATTATTAGGGCCCGAGCAGGGAACCTGCAAGGACCCTATTGTAATCGCAATGATTATTAGGGCCCGAGCAGGGAACCTGCGAGGTCCCTATTGTTTTTATAGGGATTATTAGGGCCCGAGCAGGGAACCTGCAAGGACCCTATTGTAATCGCAATGATTATTAGGGCCCGAGCAGGGAACCTGCAAGGACCCTATTGTAATCGCAATGATTATTAGGGCCCGAGCAGGTCTCGACCTGCGAGGTCCCTATTGTTTTTCAAATGATTATTAGGGCCCGAGCAGGGAACCTGCGAGGTCCCTATTGTAATCGCAATGATTATTATTAGGGCCCGAGCAGGGAACCTGCAAGGACCCTATTGTAATCGCAATGATTATTATTAGGGCCCGAGCAGGGAACCTGCAAGGACCCTATTGTAATCGCAATGATTATTATTAGGGCCCGAGCAGGGAACCTGCGAGGTCCCTATTGTAATTGTAATGATTATTCTGATTTCTTATTCTTTTTTTTTTCCTTTGTCCAAAATGATTGCATTTTTCACTGCCTGAACATACCCCAAAACTCACCAAACTTGGAATATAAGTCACACCTGGCGAAAAATTTTATAATCTATTGTCGTCCTGAATTTCCACCACTAGGTGGCGCTGTTATTAAGGAAAGCGCGTTTTGGCTAATAACTCCCATATACTTTGTCGCACGTTCAAAAACCTTACATCCACGCGTTCACTGGATTGTGCTGAATCTGGTGGTATAGGCCACGCCGATTTGCGCCTACCGTTTTTTTTCGCTACGTCGCAAAATGTCGAAAACCTACTTTTTCGAACTCCTCCCAGGCGATTTCACCGATTTGCACGAAACTTGGCACACAGCATCTCTGGACCCTCCTGACAAAAAGTTATTAAAGGATTCTAATTAAAATAAATAATTTTGAAGTTATTAAATAACAAATTCCTGCAGATTTGGCTCAAAACAGGAAGTGTTGGATATTTCCACAGTAGTCAGATCAAATGACATGAAACTCAGGATACTACTTCCCCATGAGCCCCTAAGGCCCTGTGCAAAATTTTAGGCGATGACCACAAGGTGGCGCTCTTTAAATTGATGTATTTTATATCTCCACAACGGTGCATCGGAATAAGACGAAACTTGGTACATTTATTGTCAGTGCCCTCCTGAGGACATCTGACAAAGGGTTTACCAATCCACCACTAGGTGGCGCTCTGGTGTCACTTTAATTGCATAATTGGCCCTGTGCCCACACCATAACACTTATGGAAATGAAATTCATAGAGGTGCTATAGAATGGCCCCTGTGACTCACTCACTGAAAATGACCACCAGGTGGCGCTATTTTCAATGCAAAAGCGTTTTTGCCTCATAACTCCCAGTTAATGTGTTGCATATTATTAAACCTCATGCCGATGTGTTCCCTCTATTCAGCTGAATTGTTTGGTGTAGGCCACGCCCACTTTCGCGCTAACTTTCCATTTGCAAAGTCGCGACAAATGAAAAACCTACTTTTTCGAACTCCTCCTAGACGATTTGACCAATTTGCACCAAACTTTGCATGTAGCATCTGTGGACCCTCCTGACAAAAAGTTATCAAAAGAATTTTGATAGTCCATAAGACGCCTGAAATATAAAATGACAAATTCATGCATATTGTGTTGAAAACACTCAATCTTGCATATCTTTACAAAATGCTGTCTGATTATCACATAAATGTTCATGATTGTGTGGTATGGCCTAATGATGGTCTGTGTAAAATTTGGTGCAAATCGGCCCTTAGATGACGCTCTGGTCGCAGTCTAATCATTTTGAATGGAAAGTAAATGGGGAAATCTTCAAGTCCTCTTCAAAACTCATCGACCTTCAACCTCTCCTTGTCCCTCATACGTTGAGCTAGACACACCATTCTAACTTTTAAAGAGTCAGAAGACCTCAAACTATTGGGCATGTATTCAGTTTTAAAAAATCTTGTACGGTTTTCAAATCATCACAGTTTTAGTTTTAAAGATTTTTAGGCCTACTTCTGATTTTATAATGGGTGTGTATTGCGTGAGCTAGAGTGCATCACATCATTGCTACACTGGAGAGCAGATGGGAGAACTGGAGAAAAAGTTCTCTTCAGCTTGATTTGGATCCCACATCTTTTACATCAAATACAACACATACAAAGAAATGTAGGAAATCTTGTTGGCTTTCAGTTGATGGTCTTATTTCAGATGTAGGACTTTTGGATGTGGAAGCCCCAGAGTGACAAGCACTCCAACAATTCCCCTATAAGCTGCAATGTTGATTTTGAGCCTACATTTCTGGAGGAGAGCAGACAGTGCCTGTTTGGTCTCTCACTCTGGAGTCCTCATTTTTCATTCTACGTAAATAAAAATGACTTTACAGAGTTCAGAAATGTCTCCTGTTAATCAATATATAAGCATTTTTGAGATAACCATTACATTTCTTTCAAAAATGGCAGGAGTTTCATTCATTCTTATGGAGACATGTTTACCTTTGATTGTGCTACTGCTTCAGCATATGTGCAGCCAGAAAAACTGTTCACCATTTTAGCAATGTTTTCATAGTAATGTTCATATTTCTGACTTTTCTGCTTTTTCAATACATTCAGCTTCATGACGAGCCAGAGAAACTTTTCACCTTTTAAAGCTCTTTCAGCCCTCTTACTTTTCAGCTTTTCAGCCTTTTGAGCTTTTTAAATCTTTCTTCCTCTTTAGCTTTCATCATGCAGCAGGTGACACCTGATATCCCATTAGTTAATCACTTCTTCTCTGACCTTGAGGGATCTCTGGATTTTTTGCAATATCTCAAAAGATAACCAGTGTGCTTCTTGAAATGATAGCACATTGACTCCCAAGAGCAAGCACAGTAAGATGGAACACATATACATGCCATGAACACTGTGTTTGAGCACAAAGGTGAATTCGTCCAGTGTTTTGAAACTATTATTGGAGTTTGAGCCAACCACTGTGCGACTGGATGATGATACTTTCAGCTTCTTCCTTAA